>JAGFBZ010002282.1:0-477500 GCA_018398805.1 Hirundichthys speculiger | reverse complement strand
GCACGACTGATAGACGGACCAACCTGAGTAGTTGCTGGTGATGATCTGAGTCTGCATCTCCGTCAGAGGTTCTGTCTGCGAGTCCGTCGGTACCGCCGTCGGTACCTCTGGGTGGGTCTGGGCTTCCGTCTCCAGGTCCGGCTGCAGCTGAACCGTCGTGCTGACCCGGTCCTCCGGCAGCGACGTCCCAGCGGTGCTGGTCGGGCCTTCGGTGCTGGACGTGGAACCCCCAACCAGGAGCGCAGAGCAGAGCAGGCAGCCCAGCAGCATCCAGAGAGACATGCTGCCAGTTAATGAAGACGAGCTCTGTGGGAGGAAGAGGAGAGGAACTGAGGATGAAGGCTCCTTCAGGGGAAAGTTTGCTGCTTTCTTCTTCTTTCTGCCTTCCTCTTCTGCTTTTTCTTCTTGTCCTAACTTCTCCTCTCCTCACAGCCCCCGTGGACAGAAGAAATCCCCTTCATTGTTTCCAGTCATGATGCCGCCCTGCTGCAGGGACATATGACAGAAATAGAGAAGTAAAAGAGCGTGCATGTGTGAGTGTGCGTACGAGGTAGATCCAGCTGTAATCTGCCTGCTCTCTGCTCGCTTGCTGCTACTTTCTCTCCAGCCTCCTCAGCTTGCTCGCTCGCCCTGCCGCTTACGCTCGCCGCTGATCTCCAGCTGGGCGGCTGAGCTCTTGCGTAACACTCACTCATTTGCTGAGCTGTAACTCATGCAGCTTTAAGTCCAGATATTCCTGGTTGCTGCTCTTTCCCCATATACCCTTTATCCTTGTTCCCCTCTCTTGAGGCTGTTGCATGTAGAATCTCACAAAAGAACACTTGCTTAGCCACGTCTGAGGAAAATAAAACTTTGCATCACTTCGTCAAGAAAAGTATTCACCAGAATGCAACAGCGGCACCATCAATATTTTCACCATCATGAATTGAACTTGTTTCCTTTTTTAAAAATGCCCTGAGATGACTCTTGTTTAACTGAAGTGAACACATATGAGCAAAGAGGAATCGAGGTAACACTTCATAGTGTAACATCAGCGTCAGTCGATCCATGGAACAATCAATATGTCTGGTCGACTATAGCGACCTTTTGTTGACCCCCCGTGCCTCTGCTGGGCGCATGCGTCATACGTAAAGAAAAAACACGTGCACATGCTTTCTGTCAAGATTTAGCATCAACTAAAAAATAAGAGGAGTCTCCAGTCACTGTCACTCAAAGTAACCGTATTTCACAATAAAAGCCTCGTGATGCTCTCAGTGTAATATTTGACTCTTTTTTCTGCCGTAAACCTGCTGGATTTTGTGCTTCTCGATGGCAGCTTATAAATAATATCAGCAGATGTCATTTGTAAAACCTGCCAACTTAAAATGAGCAACTGTAAAATGAGCTTTTACTTTGTCGGCGCGAGTAGCAGCCTTGTTAGATTCTGAAGACGATGCGTGTGATGCGTTTAAACCTCAGACTGAGAAACTGGAAAGTCCCACTTCAGTGCACAAACGGAGCGCCTCAAAACGTTTGAATGAGCTGACGACGTCTCATTGTTCACGTTGCAGCAACGTTAAGACGTTGCATTCAAAGGTACGTTACACACGGTACATGACATCATAACCTGTCAATAAAGAATTGCAAAAGGAAGTTCACAGTGTATTTTGAATACAAAACCTTCTCACCAAGACGCTTATCAACCAAACTAATTAATTTTTACTGTACGTAAACCTGAACTGTGATTAATTGCTTTTGACAACACTGTTTTTCATATTCATAAATAGTTTCTACGTCTCATCTACTGTGTTTGAATCATTTTTCAGTCCAGTGTAGATTAAAAGTACTTTCAACTAACTGCATTCTAGTTTTATTTACATTTACCAAAGTGTTGCAGCTGTTTGTGAAAGTGTGACACTGTTCTGCTGGAGCTGGGATGTGTTTTCTTCTGAAACTATTTTTGTACAATTTTCTGGATGACGTCACTTCCACAGCGACCGACGGTGAAGATGAACCTGCGCGCTTTGCTCCGAGCGATCCAACTAAGGTTGAAATGTTGGGAAACAGGATGCAGAAAGTTTGTTTCTTGAGAAGCTCCGCTTTGTGCTGAAAATGAACTATAGATAGAAGCATCTCTGTTTCTAAATAAATTCAGCATCACTATTTAGGGATGCACGATAACTGTTTTTTAATACCGATACTGATAACCGATAACTTTCAGCTCCTAAAGGCTGATACCGATACCGATAACACACACATATACCTAAGATCATTACATCAATACTATGAACAAAATCAAAAATAGTTTTGACTTTTTAAATGAACAGATATTTATTTTTTCCAATGAAAAACTATTGGCAAGCCTTTCAAACATTTTCTTAAAGCTATCAAACAAACCTATTTGATATCTCACATTAACTTAAATAAGGTTCATTACTGACTGATATAAAAAATAAAGGCTCCTTGAACTGATGGAAATACATGCATCAGAATTACTAACTGAAAAAGATTAACATTTAAAGGGTTTTGGCTTGTGGTTCAATTTAAATTAATACCTTTAATTAAAGTAAATGAGGTTCAGTAGTTTTTTGCTTTTTATTTTTTAATCTCATGGAAGCTTTAGATGAGAGGAGATGAGAGAGGAGGGGAGGGAAAACTGCATGCTGGCTTGCGCATCATTAGCATTAGCTTCCAGTTAGCTCACATTAAGCGCAATTTCAAAACTCCATGGAAGCGATTGTTATGTTGTAGGTGGCTGATCAGGTTTTACGTATTAAAGCTTGTGCTTCCCTCCTCGTAGAATTCACTCGGAGGATTCGTCACAAATAACCACCAAACTATCTTCTTCTGAAACTTTAACGAAGTTCCACGCCGCCATGTTTGTTGTGATCAGCGCTGTGCTGCAGGTTGCATTCAAGGTGTAACGTAAATTCCGACGTTCCCTCATTTGCAAGTCGTTCTTTCAGCCTTTTCTATTTTTTTCTTTTTTTATGTGTAACATGTGGGAAAATACTGCGAATATCAATTCAAGTCAGCAACTACTAAAATTATGACCGAGTTAATGAGTTGTTTTCAGGCATGAAATGAAAATGAAATGAAATGAAAAATACTTTATTCATCCCAGAACAGGAATTCAACACTGTAGCAAGGGATCTTCTTCTCTTTTTTTTTTTTCAACAATAGATAAATGACAAAAAAAAAAAAAAAAAAAGATGAGGGGCAATTCTTGATTTTCCTTATTGAGTAATCGTTTTTCTGATTATGCCGACGTCACTTGAACATAACATTTACTGCCGGTCATTCAAGGCTCAGAGGGAGCGAGGCACTGCCGTGTTGACAGAAATATAAATGTTATCGGGGCTATTCGTCGTGATATCAGACTTATCGGGATGATGTCATAATTTCCTGTTATCGGCCCGATAGTTATCGTGCACCTCCATCACTAATTCTTAATATCTTTTTCACTGCACTTGTGTGACAGATCGATACAACCTTAGCGCCTGTCTACCCTCTCTGGCAGCACTGTGTATGCACACAATCCTCTCCATTTTAGCAGCATCTGCGTGTGCGTGTGCGTGTGCACGTGTGCTCACGTGGGACTGCGAGTGTCAGAGGTGGACGTTCAGGTGTAATACGACCCTAAAAGCTCTTGTTGATAGCTCTCTAGTCAGAAAACTCATGCAAAAGGTGTGAATAATTTATGCAACTGGGACCAAAAATAGGAGAGAGGGATGGACAGAGGAAGGAAAAGAGGAAGAGTGGAAGAATGGGAGAGGGGCGAACCCCCAGAGCATTGACGCGAGAGTAGAAGGGAAAACAATCAGAAGGAGAAGGAACGAGTTTTGAAAAAGAAAGACAGATGATGTGACGTGTTGTGCTTTTAGCGGGAGAAAACGTCCATCAAATATAAGGCGTGTAAATGTGAACTTTAGCTCCGCTGCGGCAAACTGCATTATTTACAACCACCGCTTTGCCAAAGTTGACGTAGGGAAGGCTTTAAAGTAGTGATCTAAGATTTTATTTTAAGCTGCAAATAATAGCTAAACCAGGAAATCTTGGGGGAAATAAAATAACACACACATCAATCCAGAGAAAGGTCCTTTCAGATGTCAGGATTTAAGTCCACCCATCATGACGACACACTTTATTGTGATATTGAGACAAAGAAAACAAATTCAAATGTAAGCACTTAAACCAAAGCGAAGCACCAATATAATATCAATATATTCCTGATGCTTTTCACGATTATAGTTGCCATGAAAACCTGACGAGGTTGACCTTAGTGACACATAATTCATCCTCAAGTATCAACTGTTGCAGTCAGGCAACTGTACCGTTGCGTCTCGCTCGTCACCCTGAAGGGTTCGCCACTAATTAGAGGTGTGATAATTTGGCAGCTGATCAGCGGTTCACAGCAGTTTGCCTAATTAAACAAAGTAACAACAGCGCTGTCCAAACTGTTCTCCTCCATGGGTTTTCCAGCGATAATTAGCTGCCGTGCCAAGTAATCTTTTCATCTGAGCCAAATCGGTACAAGAGAACGGTTTTTAAAAGCCCTGGAGATCCAGTTGAGGCTTCTGCCCTCTGCCGAAGCCTCAGCTTCTCCCGTCCTTATCCATTTTGTTTAAAACAATATAGTGCAGTTGCCTTGATTCAAACCATGACTTGAATGGCTGAGAGTCTACAGCAGCATGTTTTTACACAAACACTTGATGCTAATATGACTTCTTGTGGCAATGCAGCATGATCTTGTGTGGAAACTGAGACTGTGAGAACTTTGGTCGTATACGTCACCTACTCTGTGATTAAATGTTACTTTTATGGCCATGTAATGCAAAAATGCATGAATGCATGATGGTATGACCAATGTTTCAATGATTTTATGCCATCGCTTTAATAACCTATAAAGTACAGTTGTCTGAAACAGGCTTTATTTGTCACGTCAAATGAGGTGCCCTTTAGCAAGGGAAAAACCCTCACAACAAAAATCCCCGTACTTGCTACAGCAGCTCTTGATATTGGACCTAAAAACAGAGAGCTGATTGATGGTTTTAAAGAGCTTTGTTGACAGTTGAAAGGTACTGAGGGTGGTCCATGGATGAACGGACTGGCAGTGGAAAACCGGCAAGCTGACTGAGTAGCTTGTGAGGGACTGATGGAAGTGGCAGAGGACCTGAGACACTTTCCCATTTCACAGTTTGGTATATCTGGTTCTGCAGTTCTCATTGTGGGTAGGGTAACATAAATGATCGTGATGCTTTTCTTTGGTTCTAAAGTACCTCAGTACTCAGTATCTTCTTCTTACGGCCATAATCATAACTGAACACTGCGGTGCAGTAGGAGCCTGGAGTGAACTAACTGATTTTGCGAGTGAGTGCTTTTATTCTTGAAATGTTTCCCAGTAAATCCAGTATAAGGCTCAGGTATAAGGTTCAGGTTTTGCCATAATGGGTTAGGGTAAGTTTTTTTTTTTTCTTAAATGAGAGTAGGCAAACTGCATGTAAACTCAGTCAAGCCGATATATCTGATTGATTTAGCAACTACTTAATTCAGTAAAGGGCAATTTGTACAAGGAAAAAAAAACATATAAATTGCATATAAACAACGGCAAATTAAGTTATAGGAAATACAGTGCCTTGCAAAAGTATTTGGCCCCCTTGAACTTTTCAACCTTTGCCACATTTCAGGCTTTAAAAATAAAGATTTTGGCAAGAATCAACAACAAGGGGGACACAATTGTGAAGTGGAACAAAATTTATTGGATATTCTAAACTTTTTTAACAAAGAAAAAACTGTAAAGTGAGGCGTGTAATATTATTGGTAACCCTTGTGTTAATACTCTGCAGCGCCACCTTCTGCTGCAGTTCCAGCTCCAGTCTCTTGGGGTTTGTCTCTATCAGTTTAACTCATCCAGAGACTAAATTCTGGTCTTCTTCCTGTAAAACATCTGGAGCTCAGTGAGGTTGGATGGAGAGCGTTTGTGAACAGCAGTCTTCAGCTCTTTCCACAGATTCTGGACTGGATTCAGGTCTGGACTTTGACTTGGCCGTTCTAACACCTGGATACGTTTAGATTGTAGATTTGTCTTCATGTTCTGGATCGTTGTCCTGTTGGAAGATAAATCTCCGTCCCAGTCTCAGGTCTTCTGCAGACTCCAACAGGTTTTTTTTCCCAGAATGCTCCTGTATTTGGCTCCATCCATCTTCCCATCAGTTTTAACCATCTTCCCTGTCCCTGCTGAAGAAAAGCAGGCCCAGACCATGATGCTGCCACCACCGTGTTTGACAGTGGGGATGGTGTGTTCAGGGTGATCAGCTGTGTTGCTTTTACACAGCTGTGTTGTCCAAAAAGTTTGATTTGGTTTCATCTGACCAGAGCTCCTTCTTCCACATGTTTGGTGAGTCTCCAGTTGGCTTGTGGCAAACTTTAAACCAGACTTTTTATGGATATCTTTGAGAAATGTCTTTCTTCTTGCCAAAAAACATAGTGTATATATCTCAATTTTTCTGTCTCGATTCTGAAACTGAAAAACCAAAGACTTTAATGATACATGGATTCCTGCATGAGTTGGATAAATGCCAGCAGGGAACAGATGGATATGTGGTTGCTGCCATAAAACAACAGAACTGGATGATCTAACTTGACTCTCAGAACTCAACAGGTAGTTAAGAATCTATCGGTGAATAAAGTCTGTTAGATTTACACCTGTGCTTTCTCTGCTTTAACAAGGTTTTAATAGAGGAAAAAGATCAGTGCAGCAATGCAAAAGGTGCACCATAAAGTTAGTGGATAGTATCCTCCACATTTATGAGTTAATGGCTTGTGTCAGGTAGTTGTTAGGGACACGGGTTGCAACAGCTGCAGGAGAACACTGATGAAACGTTGGAAGATATACAAGATGATCGTTGAAGAGAGTGGAACAAGTGGAAGAATAACATCTCAGCTTGCTGTAATTGTGGCAGTATAAAATAACATAAAAAAAATAACAAAAAAAAATCACGGTTAAGGGGGACCCCCCCCCTTTGGTCTTTCTGTTACCTTCACAGCCTCTGTTCTCTGAACCGTAGTAAACAAACCGCTGCTATTGTGCTATTTTTGGCTCGTAATTAGCGGCTAACATGCTAACAACAACTCTCTGCATGGAACAAGAACTTTATTGTGGCACTGCAGGAACTTGTAACATCACACAGGTTGTATTGTTGGGCTCCTGTCGGTTAACAGAGAATGTAAATCTATACACGCTGGGCTGCTGTTGATGCTCACTACACTTTTCATCTAACCCCATTTTCATTCTGCCGTCCCACGACACACACACTACATTACCCATAAGGCCACACCATTACCCATAAGGCTACCTTCTTAAAGAGGCCAGGCTGGTATACAGCATTTCTTCACTGTAAGAGAACACGCACAACATCCTGTGATGTTTCCACCATTTTTTTTCTTGATTTTTTTATTATATTATATATTTCTGAAAAATCCGCGAATAACTAAAACCGCAGAACTTAAAGCACGAATTGGTGAGGGATCACTGTATTTATTTCAGCATAATAATGTAAATAAAAACTGTGATAAAAAAAAAACCCAAATAAAATAAATCTAGACAAAAAAGGAATAATTTTCTGGTCCACATTATCAGAGGCTAAACTGAGATGGAGCAGCACCTGAACGGACGTTTTAACTGAGTCAGTGTTCAGATAAATATAATTTTCAACCTTGATCAGTGCTGTCTCAGAGCTATGATGTTACTTCAATCTGGACCAAGCTTCTTTTCCCTTAAGAAGGGGTTGACAACTGCAGAGATGCAGAGCATGACCCTTGAGAAAATATTATTGACTGTAACTAATATGATTAAAGCTTAATTAAAGTAAAGATGGCAAGTAAAAAAAAAAAATCCCCTTTTTTAAACCAAACAGTGGTAAGGGAAAAACTCCCCTTAAAGAGGGAAGAAACCTTGAGTAGGACGTGGATCATGGGGGGGGGGGTTCCTGTCAAAGGCCGGCCGGTTAAAAGGAAGGAAAGAGAAGGGTCATTGTTATGGTGTGGGGGGGTAAACTGCCTCCACTATGTTTTTAGTTCACAGTGTACTCACGAAATAGATGAAAAAAGTAGATATTCACTTAATGTGAATAAAAGAGCTTTGGATTAGAATTCACAAAGAATCCCTTACCCTACCTTTAATTTTTCTATATACTCTTAACAACTCTAACTTAGCAGTCCCTGTTGTTTTAGAATTACAGCACAGATTTAATTTTACCTACTTTATTATGCATGACTATGATGTGGCTGGATGAGACAGCACTGGGAATATACAACAAACTGATTCTTTTTCTTTTCTTATAGAGTATATGTAGAGTAATTTATAGTCATTTTGCTTCTTTTTAAATTTGATATGGCTATTGCTGAGTCAGTTTGTAAAGATGTCAAACACTGTTGTCGCTCTTTCAGTATTCCTTAATATATCAATATATTTTGTTATATCAAATGCTTATTTGTGCTTTATTCTGTCTTTTATTTTTCATTTAATCGCTGTTTTCACATCTCCTTTAACATACTGACTGCAAATGGAAATCTGTTCAGGGATTAAGCACAAAATCCCTTAATATGCTTTGCTGCCTTTATTTTGGCATCAATAAAACATCATATTAATTTTTAAACAAACTATATTTGTAGTTGGTGCAAAGTCATTGTCACATCACGCTATCACCTTCCACTCAGTCTTTCTCTTTGTGAGTGAACAGGTTGCACGTGGAAAGAAATCTGTTGTGTTGTGAAAAAATTAAAAAAGAGACTAGAAGAAGACTGAAGGTCGTCTGAGGGAGTGAAACTCACAGATGTTCATGACTCGCTCACGTTTCTTAGCGCTCTAATGTCGTCTTGTTGTACAGTAGATTAAATTTGTGAGTCAGATTAGAAGGATTAAGGAAGCAGCTGGGCAGATGTGGTGAAAAGAGATGACTTATCACTCCCTTGGCAAACTGACATGTATATATATATATATATTATATATATATATATATATATATATATATATATATATGTACACTTCTTGTAATAGCAAATAGTTACAGTAGGCTATTTGTTTACAGAGGCCAACTAATGCATCGCTATTCAAAAAGAAAAGGTTGTCTGTTCCAAAGAAAGCCAAACCCAAACAGAGCTCTCAGAAAACACCGGAACATTCTCCTGTAATCAATAATAGAAGTGCGTGCGTAAAACCAGTGTGGTTGGTGCGAGGAATATAAATTCCTACCTGTCTGGACGTGTTTATTTTCAGTGGCAATGACAGTCTGCAACCCCGTCACTGTCACCCTAATCCCTAATGCAACATCTTTGAGCACATTAAATACTCTTACATAACACAGAAACACACTCAATTACACATGGAGCACACACACGCTTAAACCTTATTCTACAATTCCTCTTTGTGCGTGTGTTTGCATTTTTCTGTCCTCTTACTTGGTATTTTCATGCAAATGTTCACAGATCCAGTACTATACATACCAGTTTTTTATACATTTAATCTATTTACATGTATCAGTGTATTTAGCATGTTAAAGTTTGAGTAGATGATCAATTCAAAGAGTGGTTTTTTTTTTTGCTTCATTGTTTAAAATTGTTTTTACATTCCAGTGAGGGAAATGATTTCTAGCTGTTTATGTCATAGTTAGATACACTCGTCTGCTGCATGCTCAGTGCATGTGTCTTGTATTGCAGGTAATCAGGCAGAGTTGCCATCAGTTTTTCAGTAGTAATGGTTTTACTTCTATCTCACAGGTCCAAAGTTTTTTGTAAGTATGGATACACGCTCCTCAAGAACCTATGAAACTCAATGTGGGGTTCCCCAAGGATCAATTTTAGGCCCAATTCTTTTTAATTTGTACACTTGGGGACGTCATCAGGAGACACGGCGTTGGGTTTCACAGCTATGCTGATGATACAAAACTCTATATCGTTGTGTCTCCTGATGACCTAGAACCAGTTAACGTTCTTTTAAACTGTATTTTAGATATAACATCATGGATGGCAGAGAACTTCTTACAGCTTAACCAGGAAAAAACTGAGGTTTTAATTATCGGTCCTGAAAACAAGAGAGAGATGATTTTATCAAAACTGCATAATTTTAAACCATCTCATTGTGTGAGAAACCTGGATGTTCTTCTTGACTCTAAGCTGGATTTTATTCCACATATTAGAAATATTACAAAAACAGGATTTTATCATCTTTAAAAACATTGCCAGAGTCCGCCCATTTCTCTCTCTTGCCAGTACGGAGGTGTTGATGCTTTTATCTCCTGTAGAATAGATTATTGTAATGCCCTGCTCTCTGGTCTTCCTAAAGACCTGGAGTGAATAGATTCCCAAATGATCGTTTCTTCACATCAGTGTCAAGCCAGATGTTTTGATATTTATTTATTTATTTAAATAGAAGCATTTTATACTTTTTTTTTTTTGGAGACAGAAAAGGGGTAGTTTTGTTATGTTTGTGGTGCATGGGGGGGGGGGGGGGGGGGGTAATGGGAGGATGGCTTTGCTTGTATGTTTGTGTTTTTAATTGCTATATAGTATCTTGGGGTGTGTGGTGGCTCTTATTTTGTTTTAATGTGCATTGTTTTTATCATTATTATCATTTATTTTCTTTTTTAAATGTAAAGCACTTTGTGTTGCCTGAGGGCATGAAAAGTGCCCTATAAATAAAGTTTGATTTAATTTGATTTGATTTAATGGCAGCAGGTTGGATTGCCATAATGAATAAGCTCAAGCCATCAGAAACCAGGTAAAGCCATAGTTAAATATAGGTGTGGCGTTTCCTTAGTGGCAACCGAAGTAACTGTAGGGACAGAAATATGGCAGCCATGTAATCATCCTTTTATCTTTTCAGATCTATCAGGTTCAGGTGGTTTGATGCCTTGCTACTTGGACAAAACATGAGGAAAACCCTGTTCCTCCCTGGTTTGTAAACAGCCTCTCTGCCTATGTTGGACACTGATGCAGAACAGTGGTCCCCAACCCCCGAGAACCGGGCCATGGATCAATTAGTACTGGGCAGCGCAAGTAAAAAATAGCTATTTAAGTTTTATTTATTATATGATTCTGAACGAGCTTTTATTTTGAAAAATCTTTTAGTTTGAAAAAATTACCGGATTCTCTCGGTTACATCTCAGTCACTTGAGCACCAAAATTTAAGCCAGCTAGCAAAATGAGTTAGAAACAGACATCTTTGGAAAGTTTCCTTGTGAAGGGAAAATGCAGTGAAGACAAGAAGAACAGCCGACGACTTTCAAGAAAAAGAGAGCTTTTAACAGACAATATACCAGGATTCCTACTAGTGCTGGGCTGTGTACCGGTTCATACTGAATACCGGTGTTTATTTTTCTTATGATATGATTTTTTTATATACTGTAATACCGGTGAGTATGTACTGTAGCGTACACAACGTTGGGAACGCCGCGCGGCGGAACGTAAGTGCCGCAGAACATTGTTTGACAGGGGACTGTTTTGCAGTTGCACTGAAGGCGCAACACGATACTAGTTCGGGACAGAGAAAGTCCCGAAGTGGAAGCAACATAAGACTGAGGAACTTCTTCCTAAACGAGGAGTCGTGTCTGTCACGTGAAAGTTCTTTGGATTTAAAAAAGACGACGTTCAACAAACTACAATAATCTGCAAATGTTGCCGAGCTAAAGTTGTAGCTTTAGGAGGCTACACCAGGCTGGTGTTGCCTCCTAAAGCTACAACTTTAGAACGTTTTTTTTTTTGTACAAAATATGTTTTTTCAAGTTGTTTGCAAAATTTGAAAAATAAACCATGCAAACCTGTATTAATACTAATGTAGATATTAATGTTTTTCTACAATGTTCACTCCTCGTGACAGTAAAATAGGTCATTCTAAGCCAATTTACTGCAGCAGTTCCTCTCTAAATGATTAGAAAATGTGGTTAACACCCAGTTGTGCCTTCAAAAAAAAAATACAGTGAAACCGATATCATTTTGAAAAATACTATGATATAAATTTTTGGTCATACCACCATGCATTAAGTCCTACTGAAAAATGGATTTATCACGACAGGTGCCACGTACCAAGCCTGCTCTGCGTGAGCTCTTTTTTGTTATTCATTTAATGGGTACAGAGGATGTTACCAGAGACTTTGATGTTATACTCATGTTATGTTATTGGCGTAATGTAACGAGTAATCCTCCCCGTCCACGGTAAAATTGTGAAGCACTGACCGATCCGCAGTTACAAAAAGGTTGGGGACTACTGGTGGAGGTAATGGTGCTGAAGCAGGCTGAGCATTTTGGTTGTGTGCTTAGAAATTTGATTTAGTTCTTGTAAATGTTCTGGTATGACCAGGTACTGTGGGTCGGTGGTTAGCACTGTTGCCCCTTTATGACCGTTAACCGACGCCCTTTAATGATTAATAACCGTTAACCGATAAGTCCGGGAGGGTTGGCTGCCGCGATGTTGCGCGCGTTGTCGTGGACGCATGCGGACACTTCCCCGTGTATACTCTCGCGGCAATGTGTCGCCGTCAGCTTGTCGCAGAGATGCCGCCGTCACTTTTGATTTATACTAGCGCGGTCTGCGCTATGTTATTCCACGCCACAACGCAAGAGCGACAATCACGAACTAGCTAAACTTACTAAACGTATCTCTTGCGTTTTTCTCGGCCGTATCCAGACCCACATTCATCGCTATCTCCCTCCATGAATTACTAGAATATGTGCTGTCTTTGTAGTGTGGAGAACAAGAATCGTACAGATGTGGGTACTTCCTCATTTCTTCGATGACGCACTCTTTTCTACGCGGATGTAGAATTGACCAATCAGAGGCCTGTTGCACCTGTGGACACGCCCCCATGAGTTGATTGAATTACATCGTTTAAAAACAAAATTGACCGTTAGTATTAATCGGTTAGAGTTACTGTTATTGGTTAACGGTTAAACGGTTAACCATGTGCATCCCTAGTTGGGCGGGAACAGGAAGTGACTTAGATGGCAAGGAGGATGAATAGATAACACACCTGAGAGTCAGTGATGGAGAAGACTGATGGAGGTCGCGTAAATTAAATACTTCATCGTGGCTTTATCATACTTTTTTCCAACCAGCCAGTTCCAGTAAAACGTGACTTTACACCCATTCTTCAGGAGAAGGAAGGTCACTGTTGGCCTCAGCTGAGGAGGACCGACAGCATGAGAGAGTCGGCTTTTATAAAAGCGCTGCAGCGCCTCCTGGAGGCACACTGAAGAGCGCACGGACAAAGCTCCTCTCCTGAGGACGTAAAGGAGTAGAAGGATGTGTTCCAGGGTGATGAACACTTATCCAGGCATAATAAAACAGGATGTGCTATCGCAGCAGGAACGTGGGGGTGTCATGGCGGGAAAGACTGAGAGAAGAACTGAGATTCCTGGCAGATACAGCAGCAGTGACGGGGTTAAATCTCTTCTCTTTGTGGAAGAAAAGAACAGAGATTATGAACTTGTCAGGGTATTTCTGCAAATCCTGGAGGACATGGGAGGTTTTGGGCTCTTTTGTGGATGATGTGTTGGTTTGCATCCAAATGGAGCAGGATGACAAACTGTCAATGAACAAATAAAAGCCTAAAAATCAGAACGGAAACTGAACAAACATGTTTTAGTCCAAAAACTGATTATCTCATTGTTTAGTTTATTCTGAGGGCTAAAACCTGACGTTTTGCAAATTCGGCTTTCATTTAAGTTTCAATTTTGCCTTTGTTTTAAAATAACTTGATTATTAAACTAGGGATGTTACCGATATTATCGGCCCGATATTGGCATAAAAATGTAATATCGGTAAATATCGGTATCGGTTTTTTTTTTTTTTTTTGCAAAGACAATGTGTTAATTCCACAACAGGAGATATGTGATGTTACCTAAAATTAGTTTTGAGGAAAAATAGCCCGCATATATCGGTATCGGTAGATATCGGTATCGGAAATTGAGAGTTGGACAATATATCGGATATCGGCAAAAAAGCCACTATCGGACATCCCTATATTAAACCATTATCATTATTGGTTTGCTTGTTTTTATTTTTGTATTTCAGTTGTATACCTTTTTGATAACTGGGGTTACAGTCTGTTCTTGTTTTATTGATTACTGTGGGAAAACTGAGCCGTCAAAAAAGTGAATACACAAGTGAAAAAGATGGAAAAAGGGCACAAATAAAAACCAGAGAACAGGACTTCCTGTGGTAGCTGGAGGTTTAAGATGTGAACTTTCAGATGGTTCTCTGGTTCCTGCAGAGCCTCTCTTGTTTCTGAAGACTGAAGCGGTGAAAGTCCAGTTAATTCGTCCTCTGAGGGAAGAAGATCTGAGCTTTGAGTGACTCCCTGCAGCTTTGATGAAGACGAGCAGAGAATCCAGGACCTCAGGAGATCTAACCTGAAGGACACCAGGCAGCGCTGGCTCAACGAAGACGAGAATTTTCTGAAATGCATCTGAATTATTTAATTTATGCAAAGAAAACAGGAAGATTTGGATGATGACAGTGTTTTTTTGTTTTTTTTTTAACAATTTTTTTTCACAGCTGGGTCAGTGAACGTGTCTTGTTAGATATTCAGCCTAAATCCTCTGTTTTGCTTTTATAAGGTTGGTTAGGACTGCTCTTTTTTTTCTTTTCTTTTTTTGTAAAAAGTCAGAATAATGACAGAGAAAAATTTTTAATAGAATTTTTCAGTTTCTTTCTTCTTCTTCCTTCTTCCTTCTTTCTTCTTTCTTCAGCTGGAAGAGTTCCACATAATGATGCTAGAAGCTCCTGTCAGGCTAACTGACATCATTTAAATTAACTGGCTTAAGGTCCAGAGTTCATTTGTTCAAACAATAATACACAAGCGGTACATGTTTATTTCCTTTATATGTAGGACGCTGATGAGAAATTAGGGTCCAGGAGTTTGGAGGACAGGAGACGGTGGAAAACTAAATAAATACAACATAAGACAAGAGAAGAAGAGATGATGAAGGAGATGTGGTATCATCTAAAAGGGAAAGAACCAGGGTTTCTAAGATGAACGGCCAAGAAGCATCGTTACAACAAAGAAACGCTCAACCAAATACAAAATTCTATGTCCACAAACTGTGGTAGCAGCTTCTACTAAAACAGAGTTTTCAAAATAAAATAAAAAAAGTTTCAAAATTAAACAAGAGACTCATTTAGAAATTATACTGCCATTCTTTCTTTGATTAAGACTTAATAATATAACTTATGGTTGATCTGAGTCTCTGAAAAGCACCTGGAGACAAATTGTTTTGTAATGGACACTAAACACAAATAAAGTTGAATTGAATTGAAAATATAGGCCTGCCTTAAAAAAAAGCTGCAAAGCTGACGCTTACAGTCAATGTTTATAAAAAGAATCACAATTATAAAGACGAACGTGATTATAAATCACCTTTCTAGTCCAGGCGCTTTTACCTCACTGCCACACACTCGTTAATGAGTTTGATTTATTTATTAGACCGAATTATCCCTATAATTACTCTGATTATTCCTATAATTATTCCTATAATCAAGTTACACTGTGGTTAATGTTTACAAAGCCTGTTGTCACAAATGATCCTAAACAGCATGTTTTTGTGATGGGAGGAAACCAGAGCACCCTGGGTAAACCCACGCACACACAAGGAGACACGTGCACACTCCACACACATATAGAGACCAGCTGGACCCAGATCCAACAGAACCTTCTTCCTGTGAAGAGTCAGTTCTGACCAGCTACTGAGCTGCTCGTCAGAACCTGGATTAACAGATTAGAACATGAAAAGATTGACATCAGGACCTGGATAAAGGAGAAACTGGTCTGACACTGACTCTGTGGAGCCTCTAGAGGGCAGCGTGCAGCTTAAAATCAGGCCGCATGCACCTGTCAATGTCTGGACAGGTCACTTGGTCACATGATCAGGATTGCTCAGTATTTGTTTCATCGGTGCTTAATTACAAGTAAAAGTTCTGCATTAAAAATACAACTAATGTAAAACAGAGTATTATCACAAAAATGATCCTAGAATTTTAAATGTACATAATACAGAAATGTGATATATGTGGCTATAAAGTCACATATTTTATATTTAGTTTATTGTTACTTGCATTAATGTAGAAGCAGGATCTTTACACGTGTCTGATATGGAAGTTTTTTGAAATATTTTGAATTCAACAAACTATTTAAGAGTGTATTTAATGGGGATCACCTTGGCTCAAATTTTAGTTCGTCTTCATTGGCTCTCTCTGAAATGACGAATACGGTTTATACACCTTTTCCTGATTTATAAAGTTGTTTTTTTAAGCTTCAACATGTCTTAGAGATCCCATTGTTCCAGATTATCTCAACAGGTCACTTTGCTCTCAGCCTGCAGGATTACTTGTATTTCATAGATTTTCCAGAAGTGGCGTGGGAGGCGGAGACTCCAGTTCCCAGACTCCTCTCTGGTGGAAGCAGCTTCCAGTTACGGTTCAGGAGACAGACTTTGACTTCTTCGACCTTAACTTTAAAATATCTCTGTCTTTCTATGCCTTTAAGACTTAAAACGTTCCTTTTTGATCAATGCATAAACTGTTGGAGGTTTCCCATGATGCACTGGGGATCTCACGTTGCACTCTTTATTTTTATGGACACACACACCCATAATGCTGTGATTAACTTGATCTTTTTCTCCAGTTATTTTTCTTGTCCTTGTGCTTTTGTATTTGTTTCCTTCTCTGTCCCGTCTTCTCCCTCCAAAAATGATCATTCAGGGTGATCTGTTGGTTTCCTTGTCTCAAAGACTTTTTTTCTTTCAACAAATTAGCATCTTCTAAATGGTGTGAATTGGACCGTTCTGAACTTGATTGTGATTTGTTTGAAGTTCTGATTGATTTAAGAGAGAAGAAACAAAGGAATCCTGGTAGTTTAAATACTGTGGTGTTGACAAATACAAGATAGTAGCAGAGCTAAACAGTAGCTCAGGTAAACAGGCTACATATATATATATATATATATATATATATATATATATATATATATATATATATATATATATATATATGAATTTTTATTCAAGATTAATCGCATGATTTCCCTGATAAATCACGATTAATCACATTGTATACGCAAAATCAAATAAATGAATTCAAAAGTAGTGTAAAGGTCACTTTTATTTAAATGTTCTGCTGCCATATGAACTAAAGTGTTAAAACATTTGTTGTTCAAACACTTTTAACATCAGCACTTGTCAGTAACACATATTTAGTGTAAATCTCATCTTAAAATATGTCAAATAAAATAAAGTTTATGGCCACTGCCAGGGCATTAATGTCATCCTGTTTTTATAAAAAGAAAAAAAAAGTCTACAAACAAAATCCAACAAAATGATTGTGTCTCAGCACAATCAGAACATTAAAACAGGTAATTTCTGAGGTAACAGCAGAAACTTTTAACGGGGAGTTCAACTTGTCAGTTGTTACAAATAACCTTGTTTCTGTTGAATCCTCCGTCTGGGAGAACTTTAAAATGAAAATGTCCATGTTAAAGTTCTGTAACTTTACCAATCCGTGTATCATTCATTCTTTCCATTTTCAATTGTCAATCAGAGACGTTAAACCAGATATGTGTTATAAATATTGATATGTATATGTATGTATATAGATCGGTGTGTATACATTGAGTATAAATTTTGTTTATTTTTAATTTTTTAATTTTTAGGGGGAATATGTCCATTTAATATCTAGATTTATTTACAAGAGATTCTATTTTTTTTTTAAATTATGGTTACGCACATGTGTCAGTGTATATTGATTTATGCATTATTATATATTTTATAAATATATTTATTTTCAGATACATAGATTCATAATAGCATTAAAATTGTCTCTGCTTTAAAAGATTGTTTTGACATGTCTGGAATGAATCAATAAAAATGAAAATGAAATGAATGAAAAAAAAAGTGACATTTTATTACGTGTTTCCTTTTTTAATCTAACACAAAAAAAGACAAAAAAATGTTTGTTTTTTTATATTTCAATTTTAGACTTGGATCAAAAATACGAAATTAAAAAACGTGCCACAGAACTGAATTAGTTTTATAATGGAGGACTGGACTTTCTGTTGTCATTACACATCTGAGCCACTAGATGGAGCCGCACTGCAGTAACCAGCTAGAGAACAGCAGGACAGTGAACACATGGAGCAGATCTGATGGAACATGGACGAATGACCACAAAGTTTTGTTGCAGTCCAGAATTTTTCTTTTTCAGACAGAATTGTTAATATTTCTACCTGAGTTCCTACCTGAACTGTAAAGTTCACAGATTTTTACCGTTCTCCATGTCTGTTTTAGCTTTTTCTTATGTTTACCTGCCAATTGTTTTCCGGTTCCGCAGCAGCCAATAACAGACTTTTCAAAACAAAAGCATGTGAGCAACATGCGTTAACGCGCGATAAAATAAATGTCGGCGTTAATAAATTAATGAGTTAACGCGTTAATAACGCGTTAGCTTGTCCAGCCCTAATATATATATAGATATATCAGTAAAAATCTAAGCCCAGAAGGAGTTCAAGATAAAAACTGAAACAAAGGAAACGTGAGAATCCAAATAAAATCAAACAAGAGTATAATAAAAAAACTGAAAAAAGGGAGAGGAATTATGAACCAAATCTAGTACCCTCTCTTTTAATCCTAATATGTCTGTGTTTCATGAACCCTGCATTTGTTGTTTTCTTTTTCTTTCTCTGCTCAACATGTAGCTGAACAAACAACTTAACCAACACATAACAACATATCACTTTTTAATAATTTAACAAAACTGGCCCATTCTTCTTTTGTTGGTTCTTTCTGTTGGTTAAGTTGCTTTTACAACACTAGGATTTACTTTTCTTTGCTCTCTTGTTCTGTCACTTTATACATTTCTCTGCTGTAATTACTTTTTGAGTCTTAGGTGCCTCTGCCAGGATTTCTTCTGTGAGTCGGTTTTAACTCTGTAAATGTGCCACATAATTCCAGAAACAGATGCCTAGTTCTTCCAGGAGACACCAGGACAGAAGTCTGAATTCAGTCAGACCACGACAGTTCTACAATGATTCTTAAAAGTCATCAAAGATTTAAAAAATAAACTCCACTGATCAGTAATCTTTGTTTAGAAACCGCAGTTCTCTTATCAGATATGATTTGTTTTCACGGGAATCAACACGAGTCCCCGCGTGAACCTCACTCCTCCCCTGATTGGTGGAGCTGTGGCCAGTGAGGGTGGGGCCAAATTAGGGGTAATTAGCATACTTATCTAGGCTGATAAATACCCCCAGTAACTTCACCTGATGTGCCTGGGAGTGTCACACCGGCTGGGGGAGAGTGGGATTCTGGGTAAAGTGGAAGTAACAGCAGAAAAAGCGAGTTCTCACCTCCTGGAGTCTCCAAGGCGCTCCGCAGCCGTGCGCATCCTGTGCGTAAAAGCGCAGTGCCAAACAGAACTTTACGCCCCCCGGTGGACCGCTTCCCCCCCTCCTCCTCCTCCTCTCCGCGGCTCGGTTGTGGTTGTGAGGCTTTCCGTGTCACGCCCGTGTCCCGCTCCGACCCGAGACCCCCGGGTCACCCATGAGGCTGGAGGCCGCAGCCAGGATGGATCTGTTCAGGAAGCTGTGGAGGGCGAGGAAACTGATCGTGGTGGTGTTCATCCCGCTGTCCCTGCTGCCCCTGCCGCTCCTCCACCCCACCAGCGTGAGTACGAACCTGAATATCAGTTTCTACCAGGACGACTAAAATACATGTGGTTTTAACAAAATGAGATAACAATAAAGGGTCGCACAGTTTGAACTAGTTTTCATAATTGATGTATGAACTACTCTTTAGAAGAAAAAAAAACAAACAATCATACACATTTTAGTAATTAGCAGAATTAAATATGTCAATAAACACATAGTTTACCTGCTAATTACCAGTAAAATAACAGTTTCAGTTGCTCCGGTGGCCCTCCTGGTTGCTGCTGATGGCTGCAGAGTCCTGATGGGATTTTACTGCGTGTGCGCGCGTGCGCGTGTGTGTAAGTGACACACAGAATCAATCAAAAGGGGCTCTGTGTTCTGTTTTGAACTTGTTCCGATGATCAGCTGAGCTCTGAGCTGTGTGGAGGGGAGACGTCGCCACATGTTGATGAGATGGAGATCAGTGTCCTGGTGAAAAGCTAAAGATCAGAGGAAACATGCAAGAACATACTCTACTACTGCCCTGCTCCATCACTGGAATTATATAGTCATGGAAAAAATTATTAGACCACCCTTGTTTTCTTCAGTTCTTGTTCATTTTAATGCCTGGTACAACTAAAGGTACATTTGTTTGGACAAACATAACGATAACCACAAAGATTGCTCATAAGAGTTTTATTTAAGAGCTGATATCTTACCATTTTCCATGGTTTTCTTGATTATAACCTAAATCACTTACGTTTTTACATCAATAGCTATGGCGTTGTACTGCCAAAAACACTGCTTTTATGCATTCAGTGTTTTCTTTTCTGTCTGTTTTAGTCACATGATGACGTTTAGTGGTACCAGGTATTAAAATGAACAAGAAAGTGAAGAAAAAATGGTGGTCTAATCATTTTTTCCATGGCTGTATGTCAAATATCTGCATGACACCTCATTTTAACAACACTGTCTCTAATCTGAAAACGTGTAACTTAGATCTAAATCAACGAACCTCTGATAAAGTCTCTCCTGCCAGGTTTCTTATCATCAGTTATTTCTGGTTTATTATGTTGAAACCAGCCGCTTTAAACTCTCTGTGTTGAGTAACTTGTAAAATAGGCAAACAGCAAATGTAAAACTATAAGATATACTGTTCTACATTAAAATCTGGTTACTTTTCAAGTACACACAGGTTGTTACTGACTTGTTTTACCTTTACGTTCAAGTCATAAATCTCCATTTCCCAGAAATATAAACACTAATATTCATATTGGAGTTACACTTTTAGTGACGCCAGACAAGTATATTCCTGATCTGAAGGAAGGAGCTGAAACTACATCAATGTCATACTTTCACAGGTTCTGACGTTTTAATATTTCTATACAAAAAGTGCAAAAAGTAGAGAAGAAAAGCCGAGTCTCAGACACTTGTAGATGTATTTTCTTATATTTTTATGGAATCTGACGCAGCTCAAATGCGTCGGTAGGTCGCAGGAGGCAGACGGGGGTGAAGTCCGGCTTCTTTTCACATTCACACAAAAATCCTACTTATTCAGACAACGTGAGTTTGTTCAGAGATCCGGCAGGAGTGAAATAAAACAACAACAACAACAACAACCTCAACAACAAAAACGTGAATTCATTTTTAAATACATCAGAGGTTAAACCGTAACCATAAACATCCCAGGATCAGTTTTAATAAGATAAGAGATTGTAACCATTAAAAATATACAATATCTATGCTTAAAGGAAAAGTATATTAAAAGACTCTATAATGTTCAAAACTGTAAATTATCAGCAGTATAAGAAAACAAATCTGAGAACCAGAAAAGCTCCTGTAAGTTTGCTGTTTTCTCACTAAAGTTGCTACGGTTTTTTTAAAACTATGAGGTCCGTTCATTCATTTTAAAGTTTCAAGAGTGTGAAATTTAGTAATTACTTAATTCTATATTTAAAAAAAAAAAACAAGTATACAGTAATGTACAAATGTTTTGGAGCAGCTGTGTGGAAACCCAGACTGTAGATCTGAGGCTGTTTATTGCATCATCATCTCTGACGTGTGATTGCGTCAGCGTGTTGCATCATCTTTGTTTCTGGTCTTCCTCAGTGAAACATCAGGGCCAGAACATCTGTGGTCATTTCATGAGGATTATTGATATTCACTTCTACTTTTTGTCTTTAAAAAGAATCAGAAAGAAACTCAGGGTGTCCAGATATTAATTTTGTACAAAGACGGTCGATCCAAAAGAAATGTAAATGAAAAGCCTCGTGTTAACAAGACAGCAGTGCATCAGGTGATTATTCGATTCAAAAACGTGGGGTTGTATTCTGATCACACAAGGAGTTGGATGTTAGCGCGATTTCAAAACTCCATGGAAGCGATGGTTACGTTTCAGGTGGCAGGTCGGGTTTGACGTATTAAAGCTTGTGCTATTTTTCCCTCCTTCGCTTGGAGCATTTGTCACAAATAACCAGCGAACTATCTTCTTCTTAAACTTTAACGAAGTTCCATATAATCGCCGCCATGTTTGTTTGTTTTTATCAGCGCACTGATCTACATGTTGCATTCAAGGTGTAACGTAAATTCCTCCATTCCCTCGTTCTTTCGACCTTATCAATTTTTTCTATTTTCTATGTGTAACATGTGGGAAAATACTGCAAATATGAATTAAAGTCAGCAACTACTAAAATTATGACCGAGTTAACGAGTTGTTTTCTGGCATGAGGGGATATTCTTGATTTTCCTGATTGAGAAATCGTTTTTCTAATTGTGCCGACGTCACTTGAACATAACATTCACTGCTGGTCATTCAAGGCTCAGAGGGAGCGAGACACTGCTGTGTTGACAGAAATATAAATGTTATCGGGGATATTCGTCGTGATATCGGACTTATCGGGATGACGTCATAATTTCCTGTTATCGGCCCGATAGTTATCGGGTCGATATTTATCGTGCACTCCTAGTGGACGTCCATGAAAAACTACCCTGCTCTCATTCACAGAATCGCTCTTCGCTCTCCAATGAGTTGGTGTTCAAAGATAAGGCGCTGACGTCCGTTGGAGTTCTGTCAGCTGTTGTTCAGCCGAGGATTTTGATCCGCAGTCACATTAACTGGCCAGAACGGCGCTCCTGATAAAGACCATGAAAACAAAGCGTCCAGTGTTTCCGAATAAATACGCAGATTGGGACGAACCTCAGTGGGAAAAAGTGCTAATGGATGAGTCTTCAGTTCAGCTGTTGGTGGGTAAGAGGTGTAACGTCAGGAGTCCTGCTGGGACATGATTTAAAGTGCTACAATGAAACATCCAACAGGCGTATTGCGTGGGATGTCTGTGAAGTGGTCCAGGAGAAGCTGCAGTTGCACGTGACAGTTTGTAGTTGTGAAATTTTCATGCTCCTTGACATCGGGGTCGAAGACTGTGAATGACTTTCTCAAGAACAACAAGGTTGTTCTCAAGGTCGGTCCCTGGCTTAAGGAGAGATACAGTTTTGTGTTTTCCAGCGGCTCTGTAGTTGCTCCTGTCTGGGTGAACTGGTTTCACTGCATCGTTCACACCAGAGCCCGTAAATAGAAGTGAGGAGCAGGCAAGAACAGCAGGAAAACATGTTTCGTCCTGAATACATCTCAAATATATCATGACATCAGGTTTTCTGTCCAATAACTTGGAGCTTTAATGATGATGACAAAGTCTTACAAGACAATAAATAGAAATATATTCTTTTGTTTGTTTCGTTTTCCCTTTATTTCTTCCAGATTCAGGACATAAATTATTATTCCCTGTAGCCAAAAATCTAGTGCCTAAAATCATCTTTTAATTAAATCTCACCTTTCAAAATAGCTTCATCCAATGTTTTCAAACTAAACATAACTGAATCTATATTATTATTTATGATGTGGACAGTTTCACAGTTGGAAACTGTTGGAAGTGTCTCATTCATTCTCCTCAAGCTGAGTTTATGCTAATGCATAATTTCTATTTGCACATTTTTCACCCTGCAAAGATTTTTTTGTTTGCAGCCGATGCAAATAATCTTCCAGAAAAGCTAACAAGACATAGCTGTTGAAGATGATGTAACACGCAGAAATGATTCTTACTGGCTGAAGGTTTTCTTGAGATGGACAGCAGGGGACAGTTTTTAAGTTTAGCTTTAGTTCGCTGTCTTTCTGTGGGAGGGAGGAAAAAGAAAACACACCTGTAACCTGCAGTTCTCTGTTCATTGAGATAATCTGTTCATTAGTCTTTATATTAGCATATTTATCTGTGAAGAACATTCATCCACTCCACCTCTAATCTAATTTTATCACATAGTAACACTATGAATTTTGAAATCCCTTTCAATCTAAACATCTTTAAGTTAACAGTACTGACGGACATGTTTGTAAGAAGTTTATTCACACATAGCCTTTGTTATTTTTTTAATATTTGCCTCTCAAGGTTGCAGCTAAATAACACAGTAATTCAGCTGCAGATGTTTGTGTTGCCTGTAACATTTAAAGGAATTATTCCGTCCACAAAAGTCCCCATCAGAGTTGTTACCCAGAAGGCCGCACTGTTATGTCAGCGGTGGTGGATGCTTGGCGCGGGTTCATGCCACAGGATGAGGCCGTTAAAGAACAAAGGAACAAAAACTTCACTACAAAAAAAAAAAAAAAAAAAAGAGTGTGAAACAATCCAAGCAATTAAGTTATGTAATGAGGCCTGGCTGGATTTGGGGCCCCACGCAGCTCCGGTACGACAGCAGGAACCCCAGACCGAGTCAGGAATGTGGCGGCGGTTCTGAATGACAGCGTGTGCGTTTGTGTTTGGACGGGTACTGTGATCCAGCTGTGGAAGAACAGAACATCTGTAGGATGCAGTCAGGCCGGGTCACACAGCAGTCCGTTCAAAGTTTAGCTTCGCTCCAGAGACACGTGAGGCGGCCACTTCAGGACAATCTGAAAAAATCTGAAATACCACAACTAAGAAACAGACTCACGGCTGAATAGAAATAATTAGTTTATACTAAATATGGCATCAAGTTTTATCCCAAGGTGGATACTGGTGAGTTTTATGGTGAAAATAGGGGACATGGAGATGGGAGTAGGACCTCGCAATACGATATGTATCGTGATACGTGGGTCATGATACAATATTATCACGATATCGTGATATATTGCGATATTCTACCCAGTTAATATCAAAATTAAAAGTAAAGATGAAAAATCAAGTTGCTGTATAAGTTCATCAGATGATATTGATCATTCAGAGGACAAATTGAGTCAAAACTATTTGCTTCAAAACAACCTATTTATTGTTTATTATTAGTGTTTTTGCACATTTAAGTGAATGAATGAATTTTCCTAAAAAGATCGATATTATATCGGGAGGCCCGAAAATCACGATATATTGCCAAATTGATTTTTTTCACACCCCTGGATGGGAGGAGACTATATTTTTTTTATTTAAGTGGAAATCAACGTATGTTCGGTCACGTCAGACATACAACAACATGCTCTTAAGTGAAGTGACTTTTTTCATACGTCCTCTTTGGGAGCGAGAGATTATAAAAATATGTTTTTATTTAAGCGCCACATTAGTGTGTATAAAGTTTAAAGTTCAAATTTAAATTGATTTTAACATCTGTTCATTTACCAAAACATATTTAAATTACAGTAATAAAAGAATTAAATCCTTACTGGCTGAAATATTTAGCAACGCCCCTCTTTACGATTTGTAAAAAGATTTTTATCTAAAGCTAAAATAAAATCTGAAAGCTGTTTCATGGGAATGAGTTGCCTATTTTGTTAAATTTCAAATACTGAAACCGTTAAATGGCTGAACCACAGATGACAGCTCTGCCTCCAACCTGCAGCCATCGGGGGTTGATTTTGTTGTGTCAGTGTCGTTTGTGTTTTAAGCTAACAGGGTAAGAAGGACTTTGTTAACTAAGTGTTTATCTCTTTTCACAAGCTTTTTTTGTGTGTGTTGGTTCAGCTGCACTGAGTTTCTGTCGTTGCCTGTGTGTTTTGTCTCTCAGGTCTGGAAGAATTAATTTCAACCATTTCCTAAGCTGCTCATGGGTAACAGTCAGTTGATGAGATAATCAATGTGCCTCTGTTGTGTCTTTAGACTGAAACTGATCCGTCAGATAAACTGA
The DNA here is from genome assembly GCA_018398805.1 of Hirundichthys speculiger. Taxonomy (NCBI): domain Eukaryota; kingdom Metazoa; phylum Chordata; class Actinopteri; order Beloniformes; family Exocoetidae; genus Hirundichthys; species Hirundichthys speculiger. Next base: position 451,710 of record JAGFBZ010002282.1, on the reverse strand, counting down.
TGAAGTGATGAAAACGTACTCAGCTCTCATGTGACCTCAAACCAAACCCAGTCCATCCAGTACTGACTTCTGCTCCCAGTATGAAGTCTGGTTATCACATACATCGCAGATCTTTAACTTGCACAACAAGAAACACAAAGAAAACACTTATAAAAGTTTAGAGATTTAACTGAAGTCTGTTTCTTCTGATAAACCGAGACTAATAATCAATGATCAGTGATTAGTTTTTCTTAGTCTCTGCCGGTCTTGTTCGCTGATTGACACGTCAACAGTCAGAAACTTTACATTAATGGTGTTGTCAGCCAGACTTCTGGTGTTCCCTGAATGTGAAGTTGTTTAGCAAATGTATTTACAAGCCAGAAACGTACAAAGTTGTCCAGCGTTTGGACGGGATTTCAGTGAGTTACCATTTTGTTGCTGAGGATTCTGTTGATCTGATCTTCATTACAGTCACAACGATAGACAACAGAATCTGTTCATATTTGTTCTGCATCATTAGAAAAAGGTCTTCATCAAGCCTTTATCAGTTTTTTCTCCACATCAGTGATATCGGATCACTGACGGATATCGGCTGATATGCAAAGCCCAGGGATCAATATGCTCTAGAGATGGATTGATGCGTCTCAGGTTACTCAACAGGTGTTGAAAAGTGCCAGACGTACCTGCAGGAATCATTTCAGCAGCTCCACAGCTTAAACCAGCATGGAAAGATATCTAAGAAATCAGCATTTTAATAGAAAAGAGCTCAGTAGGTTCTATCAAACAGTTTTTGATAATTAATCTCATATTATTATAATATTTTATCTCTTGTTGTAAAAGTTGAAAGCTGCACATGAGGGAAGTAAACCTAAGCTGTAATGTTTCCACTGCCATGCTTCTAAACTGCTGTAAAGTTCTTCACAGGTTTAAACTGAGCAAATAAACTAATGTTTTAATCTAATGGTGGTTTTTTGGGTTGCTTTAGAGCAGCGGTGTGCAAACTGTGGTACGGGTACCACTGGTGGTACGCGGGGGAATGTCACGACTTGTCAGTGCATGTCAATGCATTATAAATACGTTTGAAATAAAATTTAGGTAACAATAAATAACCACAATAAGGAATAAACATCTCTCCTGTGTGTTTAAGGCTAATTATGAAGGCATATATGGCTATATTTTAAAATTGGTCATCATGGTGAGAGCTCGGAGTACTCAGAGAGCTCAATAGTTTCTCAGGTGGTACGCAGCATTAAAAGTTTGAGAAACACTGCTTTAGAGCTTTGTGTCAAGTGTGCATTTAAAATCTTAACAAGATTTTCCCTCATCCTGAAGATGCAGACGAACAGCTGGGCTTTGATCTCAGACATGAAAGTAAGAATTGTGGTCAACTTATTCTTGCACGACTTTATTGTTTGGATTAGTGCTGGGCGATATGGAAAAAAATCATATATCACGATATGGACTATTTTATATAACGATAACGATATATATCACGATATACCATAATAAAGTATGTTTTCAGTTATTCTCTGAAAAGTTTGACAAAAATTTCATTGCTTACTTTTCAACTTTATTTTGAAAGGACATTTAGCTGAACTGTCACAAACATACATTTTAGTGCAGCAAAAACAGGTCGGTACAGAGGTACAGTAGCTTTCACATTTTTTTTAAAGTGCACAACAGTTTCTGAGAGGAAAAACACATTTTTGCACTGAAGTTCAGCTATAAAAAATAAACACAAATTATTTTTCAACTTTCTGAAATCTGTAACCTTGTAGTGCAAAGTTTGCAAACCAATATAAAGTGTCTAAAGTAAACATCAGGGTTGAAGAGAACTCTGTTTAAGGCATTAACCATGAATAAAAGTGCAAACATAAAAGGCTACTTTGTAGAAGTAGATATGATTCAATCAAATTTATCGTTGCAGGTTATTTAATTACATATTTGCTGTAATAATTGATAAAATTAGGTTAGAAACGATAGAAACGATAGAAGAGAAATGGCACGATACACACTTTTCAATATGTATCGTCATATTGCCCAGCACTATTTGGATGCACATGTTGGTGTTTGTGAGAAAATTCAACAGAGCAGATAAAAAAAAGTTTATTCATATTGTATTTCTTTTTCTCAAAGAAGGATTCTAGTTTAAACATATTTGATACATTTGATAAAGTTACTCTACTCTACTCTACTACTCATTTGATAGTGACTAGCTTTAGCTTAAACAGGTAGCATGTAGCGCTCAGCAGTTGATGCAGAGTGTAAGTGATTTCTAGAAAGTTCCTGGTTTGAACAGGTCCAGACATGCTTTCAGCTGGAACCCTGTGGCTAATACTCTCCCCTCTGGCTTTATTAATTTGAGATTAACTGACCTTTTACTGGCTGGATGTTATTAGGAATGTTCTTCTTACGCAAAGGTACTATGACCTCAAGCAGCATGTGACGACGCTGCAGGACCTGCATATGTTTGGTACGAATGTGTGAGGCGCGAGCAAACAAGTTAAAAAGTCACATCAGAAAAAAAAAAAAGATGAAGAGAGGAAAACTGTGAAGAGTAAATGTAACAAACTAGACGCAGAAAAACTGAGCTGAAACTCAGCTGCTAAAGGAACAGTTTATTCCTGCAACATGAAAGATTAATGAAAGTGTTGCTCATTTTCAGGAGGTCTTAACAAATGTCACGAGATTCGTCTTTAGTTTCTACAGTTGCAGAGCTTCAACTAAGCCCGCTGGTGTTGCAACGGACTGGTATGAGAGGCTGGTATGCTGATGTTACATAACTATTTCCAGATTAATGCAACGTCGGTGTGTGTTTGTGTACATGTGTGGTCTATAGGGGTGTAACGGTACACAAAACTCTCGGTTCGGTACGTACCTCGGTTTTGAGGTCGCGGTTCGGTTCATTTTCGGTACAGTAAGAAAACAAAATGCAAAATATAAATGTGCTAGTTGTTTATTACACACTTTTGTGCTTTTAAAACAATAAGAACATTAGCCTATACAAAGCTAGAATTTTGCTCAAAAATATAAATACAATATTCTGAAATGTAGATATTTTGAAAAACAAAATAAAAATAACATTGGCTAAGACTTTTTCTTAAAGAAAATATCCATCTGATGTGCAAAATTGAACAGTTGCAACACTGAACAGTTTCAAGTTGTTGCTCAGATTAAATAACATGAATAAGGCTCAGACTGTTTCTTTAAAAACAAATCATTGTATTTTTTCATAAAGTCCCGGTATGATTTTCTGGCTAAAATGTGGACGAGAAGGTAATTGATATCGGGGCTCAATTACTTTTATCATGTGTTTGAAGCCAGCGTTTAGGGTGATTAGGGTCTTAAATCTGCAGCTATAAAACACAACTTCGGCTCCCCGGTGAAATATAAACAGGGACAAAGAGAAGTTGATAAAACCAAAGTGGTTTGCCGACATTGTTCATCCAAGATCAGGTATGTTTCTGGCAACACGTCTAACCTGTTAACTCATTTGAAACGGCACCACCCCAGCGTGAACATCGCTACAAAAAGAGAAAGACGACCGAGTACAAACACAGCTTCCCACCACATTTAACACTATGTCGCAGGAGGCTTATTGCCAATGCTAGCGGCATTAGCATTAGCCACGACGTCCGCTACAACTGCTGTTTGTTGTGCTCCATGCGGTCCTCTACTTAATATGTCCGTGTGGAAACTCGTTCGGTACGCCTCCGTCCCGAACCGACCACGTCATACCGAACGGTTCAATACAAATACATGTACCGTTACACCCCTAGTGGTCTAAGACAGTGGTTCTTAACCACAGGGCCGCGACCCAAACTTGGGCCGCCAGCGCCCCCCAGAGGGCCACAAAAAAACTTTCAGTTTTGCTCCTGTGGGCCACAAGGGCCTCGAGCTTTCAACCGCGTGGTGGCGGTAACGCGTCACTCAGTTGTTTAACAAGCGCCAATACATACAACAAAGAAGGTGACTGTTGTCATAGTAACAGTAGAATAACACTCAGCTGGTTTGTTTCATTACCTATAAATATTTTTTTTCGGTCATGTCATGAATATTTTTTATTTTTTATAGTAACTAAAAACATATTGTTTTTAAAAATCGAGGATATAAAACACATTTGTTTATTTTTAATGACCTCTCGCGGCCCACCTGCAGTACCATGACGGCCCACCAGGGGCCCGCGGCTCGCACTTTGGGAATCACTGCTTTAAATATTTGCATTTAGATTCTAAATTTGCACTTTATTTCAATTTCATTTGTAGTTTATTTATTTAATTTTAAAATTTATATTATTTAAATTCCTTTTTTTATCACTCCCTTTTATTGATTGATTGTATATATTGTTTTTTTTATTTATTTAAAGTAAATTCCTAATATTGGTCTCTTTTATTATTATTAAAAAGCGTGACTTGTCTTCATACAGTGTGTGTGCAGGTTTGCATACACGTGTTTGATAAAAGTATTTGTGAGGTTTAACAGTTTAACAGTTTGTTTAACAGTAAGTGGATTTGGTTTATTATTGAATACAAATCAAACCGAAAGTGAGGTCAGTTAAACCTATACAGTGTTAATATTTAATGGGTACCAGGCCACTTTGTACTAAAAAATTGGGTCTTAAGGTCAAAAAGGTTAAGAACCCCTGATCTAAGACGTCGTGTGTTTGTGCAGCTAATTTGGACGGTAAAGATTCCCCTTCCTGCCGCTGAAACAACGACAAACCTGGCAGGATAAACCGGCGTCACGCAGCTGAAACTCATATATATATATATATATATATATATATATATATATATATATATATAAGTTATGAATATAAGATTGTAAATGTGCTGTTGGGTGCACACATGGATGTGTCAGCGGATATTTTACTGTGTGCTGTTTACAGTTTTCATTCAGGCCTGTGTTTTTTTTTTGCTTTCTGAGCTTCTGTAGCCCTTGTTGTGTGTAACTTTAAGGTTTTTATGTGTTTTATTCTTGCAGGAAGCATGCTGTGCATACGTGTTGATGGTGACGGCGGTCTACTGGGTGTCGGAGGCCGTTCCTCTGGGCGCCGCCGCTCTGGTCCCGGCCTTCCTGTATCCTCTCTTTGGAGTACTGAAGTCAAGTGAGGTGAGTCTCTGAAGCTGTTTTAGTAGCGCTGCAGAGGAGGGTCGGGGTTTATGCGAACACAAACTGTTTTCAATGCATGTTTAAAAGCAGTTATCACAGATAATTCAAAGTTAAATCCTCTCCATGCTGTGATGCACCACTGAGTTTTTTATTTTAAACTGACTGAGTTTCTTCTGGCTGCAATACAAACTAGGAAGAAGAAATCTCTGAATAATCTTTGAATTGAGTTCATATATTTAATGACGTTATCAGCATCTCATAGCCGCCTCAGCCGGTCTGTAACAGACCTTCTTGCTTTGTGTTTCTGGATTCTTGTTTTAGTTTCCTTGCAACCATCAAAAATTAGGTTTTTATTTGCTGGTTAGAAACAAAAAACTATTAAGCTCTAATTCACTGCTTGTGGGTTTTATTTAGGTCTACTGCTGCACAATCTGCACAATCACACTGATGCACAACAATTAGAACCCAGTATCGTGTTTGTGTGTGTTTGCATGCACATGTGTGTGTGAAAAACATTTAAAAAAAAATCATCAGATTGTTCTGGGTCTTAGCATTTGGCGAATACAGTCTCAGACAAACGGCAACATATTGCTTTTTTTTTTAACTGTGGCGTAGTTTATCTAACAAAAATAAAGCCAAAGAGAAAACAAATCATGTAGGAAGTAGTGCTGGGCAATATGGAAAAATCATATATCACAATATGGACTATTTTATATCACGATAACGATATATATCACGATATACCATAATAAAGTATGTTTCCACTTATTCTCTGAAAAGTTTGACAAAAATTTCATTGCTTACTTTTCAACTTTATTTTGAAAGGACATTTAGCTGAACTGTCACAAACATACATTTTAGTGCAGCAAAAACAGGTAGGTACAGAGGTACAGTAGCTTTCACATTTTTTTTTAAAGTGCACAACAGTTTCTGAGAGGAAAAACACATTTTTGCACTGAAGTTCAGCTATAAAAAATAAACACAAATTATTTTTCAACTTTCTGAAATCTGTAACCTTGTAGTGCAAAGTTTGCAAACCAATATAAAGTGTCTAAAGTAAACATCAGGGTTGAAGAGAACTCTGTTTAAGGCATTAACCATGAATAAAAGTGCAAACATAAAAGGCTACTTTGTAGAAGTAGATATGATTCTATCAAATTTATCGTTGCGGGTTATTTAATTACATATTTGCTGTAATAATTGATAAAATTAGGTTAGAAACGATAGAAACGATAGAAGACAAATGGCACGATATACACTTTTATATCGTCCCCACGATATGTATCGTCATATCGCCCAGCACTAGTAGGAAGCATCCACCAGTAGTTGCATTAACGTAAAGAAGTGACTTCCTGTGTGACAGATGACGTCAGATTTGAGGTTCATGGTTGAATTAATGACTGACAGCTCTTCCAATCATCACCCTCCCACCACTGCGCTCGTTCCTGTTGACGTGCTGTGATTAGTTTCTCCAAACATGCTGCTGGACATTAAAGCCAAACATCTGCACTTTGGTCTCATCTGTCCAGAGGATGTTTTCCCAGAATCCTTGTGGTTTGTTCAGATGCAGTTTCTCATCCTTTAGTCAACTTCCATGTTCCTTTTAGACAGAAAACACTTTCTCGTCTCTCCAAGTCCATTGCTCATGTCTTTCCCTCCTGGCGTTGTGTGAACACAAACCTGAATGGTCCAGATGAGAAAACTGCCAAAACATCTGCTTTTAGAGATGCTGATGATTCATTTATTAAAGGCTGATGATAACAGCTTTTATCTCTTTAATTGATTTGATGCACATCGTTGGGTTTGTTAGCCATGTTGATTTATTTATTGATTGATTGTTTTGATTTAACATTACATGAATCTGGTCTCTGTTAAAATCAGTCGGATTATAACAGAATAACAGTGAATTAGACTAAATTGGATTGTATTTAATTAGACTGTATTGAAGTTGTTTACTTTCTGTGTAAAGAGCCTTAAGAAGAAATTTAGTTGTGAATTTGTGTGATAAAAATGAAATGAATGACTTGAACTGAACAAGTGTTAAAGCCTGTGGAATCAGATCACATTATTATCTTCTTTTTGACATCATGCTTGTTGAATAGATAAATGCTATGTTTGTCTGATGTTACATTTGTCTTATACTGAGATACTACACAAAACAAATTAGATCATTTTTTAATATGATATTACACAAATAAAACACAGGCTAAAAGAGCAGGAAAGAACATTTGCACATGATTATGCACAGTTGTGTTCAAAATAACTGCAGTGTGTTTAAAAAAAGGAGTAAAATTCAGAATCCTTATAAAATCTTATATTTCCAAACACACAAATGCTTTGGGAGTCCTAATCAAAATCCAAACATGAAGAAAAGTTTTATCAAAGTTATTTCTGTTAACTGTTCAGTTAGTTTGGTCATTAATTCTGTAGAAAACAGCCGTCAAACAGGTGACACTGCTGCTTAACTGCTGAAACTCTGATTAAAAAGGGTCATTCCAGATATTAGATAGACTGCTGAGCTAAAATCATCTCAAATACTTTAAAATTGCATCCAAAACCAGAAAGACATAGAAGAAAACAGAAAACTCCCATTTAAATGGATGTAAGGACAGTCAAAATGGCGGAGACTCAGCCAGTGATCAGCTCCAGGGTGATCAGAGAAGATCTAAAGTTACCTGTGAGGAACAATCAAGATATGTGAAGCCAAGATATCAGCAAGAAGACCTCACAAAGGTCTATTGATCACATAGCAGGGATCATGGATCAGTTTTAAAACATCAGAATACTTGAAGAGGTCATGTTTCGTGATGATGAGGAGGAAGTGGTCTTTAAACTGGTGTTTCAACAAGACAACAACCCCAAACAGACCAGTAAAGCTTCGGCATCTTGGTTCCAGACCAACATCCATCAATGTTATGGAGCGGTCAGTCTAATATCTGGACCTTGATCCAAGAAAGAATTGTAGCGTGACATCAAAAATGGGTTCAATAATTAATTTTTCTATTTGAACAAAACATTAACACAATTAAAAACAAACAAAGAAAACTAAGAGCTGTGACACTCAGGAGAACCAGTAGTGAAGGTGAACGTGCATTTATGAGCAGTGAGATGAACGACATGACGTAAAACAAGAAGTACGTGGGAGGGAAGAGCTCCACTCCACTGAGGGAAGGGTGGAGGACTGGACCAGTGGTTCTGGACCGGACCAGTGGTCCTGGACCAGACCAGTGGTGCTGGACCGGACCAGTGGTGCTGGACCGGACCAGTGGTCCTGGACTGGACCAGTGGTGCTGAACTGGACCAGTGGTGGTGGACCAGTGGTGCTGGACTGGACCTGTGGTGCTGGACTGGACCTGTGGTGCTGGACTGGACCAGTGGTCCTGGACTAGACCAGTGGTCCTTGAAAAGACCAGTGGTGCTGGACTGGACCAGTGGTTCTGGACTGGACCAGTGGTTCTGGACTGGACCAGTGGTCCTGGACTGGACCAGTGGTCCTGGACTGGACCAGTGGTGCTGGACTGGAAAACCTGTTGACAGGTGTCAGAAGCCTGATGAACACAGATGTTCTCAGTTCTCAGAAACAGCTGTTCTACAACTAAATATTAGTTCACTGATTCAATAAACAGTAACAAATGTGAAAACATTTTCTTCAATTATTTTATTTGGACTACAGCGTTCAGTGTTCTGATGCATTCGCATGTTTGGAGATAAATTATAAGTATTATTTTATAAATTATTATTATAAGTATAAGGATTTTGAGCTTTACTCTCTGTTTAAGAGCAGACTGCTGTTATTTTGAACTCTACAACACGACTACGGGTCAGCTGAGCTCTGGAAACAGGTTTTTATCAAAGAGGAAAGTTTTACGCCTAATCTACAGCTAGAGAGAAACTGTGTCCATTTGTAGAGCACATTTCATGTACAAGACAACTCAAGGTGCTTCACATAAAACATTAGAAGCATTACATGTCAAAGAAATGTTTTTAAATGTTTTTAAAGTTTCATGAGTGTTCAGGTCCAGTTTGTGATGTCGCTGCTGCACGTGCAGATGTACAGTAGGTCCACATGAGAGGGAAAGTAGGTGAAAGGTTTTTCTGTCCTCTCGGCTACTCTGGGTTTGTTCCAGGAGTTCAGTTCAGTTCTGCTGCGTGTTTCTCAGATCTCTGCGTGAGTCTTTTGTGTTTTTTTGCAGTGACTTTTGACTGTTTTGTGTCAAAGCCAAACTACATCCTCAGTCAGATGGAAATAGTTCTACTGGAGACTGAAAACCACCAGCATCAGTGATGTTCCTCACAGCTCTGTTTGCTTGACTTCACGCCTACACGGCTGAATGATTTTGGGTGACCCCCCCCCCCCCCCCCCCCAACCTTTCTTATCTGCGTTACATAAAGCGTAAACTGAACACCTCGTGTGACCAAACGCTGTTTGACTAACCGTGAGGAAGCAGCCTGTCACCGCCGCTGTAAGCTGATTGGGATTGTGTTCCATAAATACGCCCGCAGAGAGGTTTACGCAACATTTTCAAACTATTATCGTGCCTGAAATTTTGTCTGCGTGCTTTACAGTCATGTAAAAAATGATTAGACCACCATTTTTTCTTCAGTTTCTTGTTCATTTTAATACCTGGTACCACTAAACGTCATCATGTGACTAAACAGACAGAAAAGAAAACACTGAATGCATAAAAGCAGTGTTTTTGGCAGTACAACGCCATAGCTATTGATGTAAAAACTTAAGTGATTTAGGTTATAATCAAGAAAACCATGGAAAATGGTAAGATATCAGCTCTTAAATAAAACTCTTATGAGCAATCTTTGTGGTTATCGTTATGTTTGTCCAAACAAATGTACCTTTAGTTGTACCAGGCATTAAAATGAACAAGAAACTGAAGAAAACAAGATGGTCTAATATTTTTTCTGCTGTAACTGGTTTCTAAGTAGCATCATTAAAGACTCAGGCTCTTATAGCTGATAGAGGTTAAAACCCTCCATGTAGTAAACTGTTTTATGTAAATATATAGACAATATACTGAACAAGTCTGTCTGTCTGAGCTTCTATCAAGATCCACAACAGAATTATTAAAACGTAAAGCATGTGGACGTCGTCAGTAACTTCCAAAATAAGATGAAACTTTCCACGTTGCACGCATGCTGCAGCATTTCCCCTGTTTGGGTTTTGTTTATTCCGTTTGTTTGTGTCTCGCAGCCACATTTTACAATAATCAGCGCTGAGAATCTAAATATTTTAATCCAGACTAAGTCTCCCTGCCGGCCTCTGATGGGATAACAAACAGAGTTCTCATTGTGAAGCGCTTGTCGAGGCTTTGACGTGTTCCCACTTCAGCGCACAATCAGCGCACGCCAACGACTGTAGTGAGGTGTGGATAATCTGAGGTAAATTTAAAGTGGACAAAAGCTCGACACAGCCTGACTTTAAACAGTCACGTGCAAAAGTTAGTGCTGCCTCTTTAAACCCTCTGTTGTTGTTGTTGTTGTTGTTGTTGTTTTTGTTTGTGTAAACAGAAAGAAACAGGATAAAAAACAGAAACGGTATCTTGTTTTTGTGTGTCTTGATAACAAGCAAATACATCAGATGAACAACAGCATGAAACTTTTTTCACCGTGCTGTTATTTTATTTATTTTTTTGTTAACAAACATGAAACGAAAAGTGAAATAAATATGTGGGCAACACTAAGTACCCCCGTGATCCAGCAGCTCGTGGCAGCAGTAACTTGAGGTCGTCGTTTCTGGATGACGTCATCGGTCTCTCACGTCGCTGTGGAGGAATTTCTTCTTAACAACGTTGCCTCAGATTGACTAACAGCATCTACAGCTCTCTTAAGTCCCACCGTAGTAGTTTAGTTGGGTTGAGATCTGGACTCGACCCGGTCGATCCAAAACCTTTTTCAGTCACTCCGATTGAAATTTGCTGGAGTGCTTTTATCGGTTGTCTTTTGGTTTTACCCAACTGAGACAAATGGGCTTATGACTGTATATTCTTCTATGCAGAGGGCTTCAGAACAACCCTAAAACCTGAGGTTTCGACCTGACCCGACCCAAATTGGGTCTCGGGTCCATTCAAAAGACGTGACTCCGGGTTCTGGTCTGAATCGGTCCAGTTAGTCTCTGGTCCGGTCGGTGCTCTCTGACAGGCTGGGTCCGCGTTTACTCCAGAGAGCTAAAGATATTAGCGGTGGCAGCTAATGTCAGGACTCGGGGCAGTTTAATTAATTATTAATTAACGTGGCGTGTTTGTCATGAAACAATCATGTTGCCGTAGCGTGTTATTAGCGGTTTGCCCGGCAGCTGTAAAGCACAACGGATCACCAACATGACAACGCTGGATGAGAGAACATATTCACGACACGTCCTGACCGGTGTAGGCTATTAGCTTTAGCAGTTGCTACCAATAGCATCTGTATCCACAAAGAAAATAACGACGTGGATTTATTGTTTACATCACGTAGCCTATGTAGCTACTGAACCAGTAGAAGAAGACAACTATTAGCGTTAGCGGTTGCTACCAATAGCATCTGTATCCACAAAGAAAATAACGACGTGGATTTATTGTTGTTTACATCACGTAGCCTATGTAGCAACTGAACCGGGTAGAAGAAGACAACTTTAGGTAAGAAAATCAAGTTTTATTCAACGCTAAACAACTTTAACATGAACAACTATGGGCTGGATTGTCTCGGTTCCATTCGGGTAACTCGGTTCGGTTCGTGGTCGGAAACTAAAGACTCGGGTCGGGTCGGTTCCGGGTCCAAATATCACGGATCCAATCGGGTTTGGATCCCTGGACTTAAGATAATAGCTCGGGTCGGGTCGGTTTCGGGTCGAATTTTCACTGGTCCATTGGTTCGGGTCCATGAAAGGTCCGTGAAGGTCCGTGAAGACCTCTAATGCAGAGGGATTTATGTCAGCTACATTAGTGGTCCCCAACCCCCAGGGCGTGGATCATTTGGTACCGGACTGTGCAAGGAAAAAAAAAGTTTTAAAAGTTTTATTTATTATATGAGTCTGAATGAGCTTTTATTTTGAAAAATCTTTTATTTTGAAAAAATACTACATTACATCTCAGTCACTTGAGCATCAAAATTTAAGTCAGCTAGCAAAATGAGTAAGAAACAGACGTCTTTGGAAAGTTTCCTTGTGAAGAGAAAGAAGAACAGCCGACGACTAACAAGAAAAATAAAACTTTTAACAGACAACACCAGGAGACCTGCTGGAATATGGATTTATCATGACAGGTGATTCCCATGTACCAAGCTCTGCGTGATTTTTTGTTGTTGTTGTTTGTTAGATCAAACACTGTTGTGATCTGAGATTGAAACAGATGTTTCAATCTCAGATCACAACAGTGTTTCAATTAAACTGGTGGTCACTGGCACCAGTTTACTACAGCTGGTTAATCATAAATCTGACTAAGATCCCACAACAATCCCAACTTCATGTACCTTGGAGGAATCAAGGCTGTTTTGGTAAAAAAAAAATTGATTTATTTGATTTAGTTTTTTCCTCTAACTGCTCACTTTGCATTTGGTAAATTAATTAAATATGAACCTGTTCCAAAAAATGTTGGGACGCTGAGTAAAAACATCAACAGAAACAGAAGGAAACGATCGGCAAACGTCACAAACCCGTATTTTATTCCCAAGAGAGCATAAAGAACGTGTCAGAAGTTGAAAATTAGGCATTTTAATATTTCATGGAAAATATTAGCTCATTTTAACTTTGGTGGCAGCAACACATCTAGAAAATAAAAATAAAAATCTAGGAAGTGAGGAGACCAGTTCTGGAGTTTTCAGAGAGGAATGTTTTTTTTTTTTTTTTTTAAACATTTTGTGGCTCCAGTGGTCTTTCAGGTTTAGCTGTCCCAATGAGGTCCGGATTGTTTGTTTCATGGCGCACCAAATGTTTTCTAATGTTTAGTTCAGCTCTAAGACTCTTCTCCTGTGAAGCCATGCTGCTGTGATGATGGTTGAGCCAGGGGTGATCCTAGGGTCAGAGCTTTAGGGGCGCTGAGCACCCAATGAGCCCCACCACAACCCACAATCCCACCTTTTTTCACACAAAACCAAAAAAAGTTTATTAAAAAATAATTTTGGATCATCATTATGACATTTATGAGAGAAGAGCATAATCTTTTGGGAAAAAAACTGACTGGAAAACATGCAAATCTTTGTAAAATTTCAATGAAATTTGAAATGCTAACTGAGCTAACGTGCTAACTGGTAAACGGTCAACGAAGAGGAGAAGTAACGTTAGTGAGAAGAGGACGATACCATTAGGAGGGGTCGTTTTCATTTTCATTCTTAAAATATAAACTTAAACCACAAACCATGGATTGAGTTTTGGACATTATCTAAGCCTGTCAAATGTGAACTAAAATTTTAGAATAACAACATTTATTACTGAAGGTTTTTGGGGTGCTGAATTGCTAAAGCACCCCTAAAAAAGGGCTAACCTCGCCCATGGGTTGAGCATTGTCTTGCTGAAATATGAAAGGTCTTCTCCAAACAGACGTCATCTGGATGGGAGCAGATGTTGTTCTGTGTCCTCTTCAGCCTTTCCAGATGTTCCAGCTGCCCACATAGACACTAAAGTAACCTCAAACCATCAGAGATGCAGCTTTTAAACTATCCGCTCGTAACAAGCTGGATGGTTTCTCTCCTCTTTAGTCTTCAGGACATGATGTCCATGGTTTCCTAAAAGAATTGCACATTTTGGTTCATCTGACCTGAGAACAGTTTTCTATTTTCCCTCAGACCATTTTAGATGAGCTTTGGTCCAGAGAAGATGGCAGCAGTTCTGGATCGTGTTCACATAAGGCTCCTTCTTTACGATCCAGCTTTAACTTGTATTTATGGATTAAACAGCAAACTGTGTTGATAGGCAGTAATTTCTGGAAGTCCATCAGTGATGTCCAGCAGAGAATCAGGTCTGTTTTTAATGCAGAGCTGCCTGAAGACCTGAAGATCACCATCATCCAGTTTTGACCTTCAGCCTTGTTCCTGCTCACAGACCTCCTGATTATCTAAATCTGTTGACGATATTATCAACTGTAGATGGTGGGATCTTCAAAGTCTTTAATATTTTACACTGAGGAACATTTTTCTGAAATTGTTCCACAGTTTTCAGACACAGGCCCCCATCGTACACTTCCCCTTACCCGCTAACACTAGCCGCTAACCGCTAATGCAATCCTCTGCTCCCTAAAACCGCTACCTGTTATGCCGACTCCCTTACTCACATTGTAGGTGTGGCCTTTCCGCAATCGTGGGTTTAGGGTTGCGGGTAGCGGTTGGTCAGACCACCCGCTACCGTACAAGAGCGCGTCCAATTGGCATCAATGCACATCCACCTGGTCACATGTGGACGTTCACAAACGGCTCTACCTCTTGAATTAACTCTTGTATAAAAAGAGTGTTTTGGCCTCAGGTGAGAAAATGGCAGAGATTGTCTTAAATGGCTTGAAACACCATAAACACTCCTATGGATAATGTAGCAGGTAGCGCATCACCTTTACCGCCTTTACCGCCCACCTTTACATCTGAGAGGCTCCGCCTCTCTGAAATGCTCCTCACTGACCCGTTTGAATCTAACTGGTCATCAGTTGCTCCTCTGCCTGTCTTTGATTTGCACCAGTTACTTTTCCAGCCTTTTGTTTCCTCTCTTACAACTTTTTAGAGACGTGTTGATGCCATCAGAGTCAAAATGAGCTCATATTTTCCACCACATGGTAAAAAATAGGGATGCACGATAACAGTTTTTTAAAACCGATACCGATAACCGATAACTTTCAGCTCCTAAAGGCCGATACCGGTAACACACACACATATACCTAAGATCATTACATCAATACTACGAACAAAATCAAAAATAGTTTTGACTTTTTAAATGAACAGATATTTATTTTTTCCAATGAAAAACTATTGTCAAGCCTCTCAAACATTTTCTTAAAGCTATCAAACAAACCTATTTGATATCTCACATTAACTTAAATAAGGTTCATTACTGACTGATATAAAAAACTGAACTGATGGAAATACATGCATCAAAATTACAAACTGAAAAAGATTAACACTTAAAGGATTTTGGCTTGTGGTTCCATTTAAATTAATAGCTTTAATTAAAGTAAATGAGGTTCAGTAGTTTTTATTTTTTAATCTCATGGAAGCTTTAGATGAGAGGAATGAGGGAGAGACTGCTGCTGGACTGTGCATGTTAGCATTAGCTTCCGTTAGCTTACGTTAGCGCGATTTCAAAACTCCATGGAAGTGATTGTTATGTTGTAGGTGGCTGATCAGGTTTTACGTATTAAAGCTTGTGCTTCCCTCCTCGTAGAATTCACTCGGAGGATTCATCACAAATAACCACCAAACTATCTTCTTCTGAAACTTTAACGTAGTTCCACGCCGCCATGTTTGTTGTGATCAGCACAATGCATGCTGCATTCAAGGTGTAACGTAAATTCTGACGTTTCCTCGTTTGCTAGTCGTTCTTTCAGCCTTTTCTATTTTTTTCTTTTTTTATGTGTAACATGTGGAAAAATACTGCAAATATCAATTAAAGTTAGCAACTACTAAAATTATGACCGAGTTAATGAGTTGTTTTCTGGCATGAGGGGGTATTCTTGATTTTCCTTATTAAGTAATCGTTTTTCTGATTATGCCGACGTTACTTGAACATAACATTCACTGCCGGTCATTCAAGGCTCAGAGGGAGCGAGACACTGCTGTGTTGACAGAAATATAAATGTTATCGGGGCTATTCGTCGTGATATCGGAGTTATCGGGATGACGTCATAACTTCCCGTTATCGTGCACCCCTAGTAAAAAGTCTCAGGTTTAACACCTGGTATGTTTTGCTACAGCGTTTCTTCACACCTGCCCTAAACTGTGTGCGTTCAGGTGGCGGCGGAGTACTGCAAAGACACCACCCTGCTGCTGATGGGCGTCATCTGTCTGGCCGCCTCCATCGAGAAGTGGAACCTGCACAAACGCATCGCTCTGCGGATGGTGATGATCGCAGGTGCAAAGCCTGGCATGTGAGCATTTCACGACACGCGCTCGCACGTTTACTGTAGCGTGCACGTACATATTCATCACTGATTTCTGGTTCTTTCTGGTCCAGGCTGGTGTTGGGCTTCATGTGCTGCACGGTGTTCCTGTCCATGTGGCTCAGCAACACGTCCACCACCGCCATGGTGATGCCCATCGCCGAGGCCGTCCTTCAGCAGCTCATCTGCACCGGTCTGGCCGACAGCCACGACGACTCGGAAACAGTGGAGGCTCCCGAGGAGGACAGCGGTGCGTCTGGCTCCCGTTTCAGAGAAGTTTTATTGAGATAAATAAGAATCTGATCTGTAAAAACTTTCCTGCAAAATACTGAAGATTATAGGGATGTAAAACGATGTAAAACGATGAAGACAGTTGGGTTGTGGATGTGGAAACCTTCCTTACCGGTGCTTCTTCTGTTCTTCATGCAGCTGTTTCAAGCAACGAAGAGAACCTGGACAAGAACCAGTTAGAGCTGTTCTATCGCAACGAACGGTACGTTTAAACTATTACCATGAAATAAAAGGTCAGAGTTCAAGAACGCTCTATTAAAGCACCTGCTCTATGTCGTCCAAGAGGGATTTAAACTGATATAAGGAGTCGAGAGACTCCCAGAGTTCACGTATTTTTGGGACCTAATGCAACGTGAAGTTGAAAATCAAGCTAACCAGGGAGTTTACCAAGAAAAACGATGCAGAAGTTCCATCCTGCTTTGTTTTATTCCGAACAACTGCAAACCAGTTTTTGTCTGAGAGGACACAGTCTTTGTAAAGCGTGAAATAATCGTAGAAACTTAAAAAAAAAAACAAACTCCAGTGATTATTTTTTTTGCTGTTTACCAAGCTGAAGATCGAGATTCTGTTCAGAGAGTGTTTGCTTTACACATTTATTGAATTGAATTGAATTGAAAATACTTTAATAATCCCCGAGGGGAAATTGGCTAAATTGGCTAACTCTTATGACCTTCATTTTCACCTGTCTCCTTTCCTCAGGAACAACTGTCCTAAAGAGGAACTCCGCACACTGAGTGAGGTAGGAGCCGTCAGGTCCTGATTTGTAGATGTTAAAGCGCAGCGGCGTGGTAGAACGTTGCTGTTGCTGTAATCTCCTCCACCTGTCTCACCTGTCTCACCTGTCTCACCTGTCTGTTCCCAGGGACAGTCCGGCGAGGCCAACGGTCTGGGCCTGCAGCCCGTTTTGAACAAGACGTTTGTCCGACCCACTAACGGACACCTGCCGCAGGTTGGTGTCACGTGACCGTGGAGATTCCTGAGGAAGAGCGAGATATTAAAAAAAACGTTTCATTTTTTGAAATTCTGCTCATTTTCTCTCAGATTGCGATTGAGATCCCGAACGTGAAGCGAGTGCGGGCTAGGAGAGACTCCCAGTATCCCACCAAGAGGGATCACATGATCTGCAAGTGCCTCTCGCTCAGCATCACTTACGCCGCGACCATCGGGGGTCTCATCACCATCACCGGGACGTCCACCAACCTCATCTTCGCTGAACAGTTTAACACGTACGTACACGTGGAAAGTTGCTTTTTTTTTTTTTAACAGTAATGTCCTCTTAGGCAGCATGGAAAGTTATTGGACATCAGACCTTTAATTATTAGCAAAGAATTTTTTTTAGTATACTATTACTTTTCACAGTTGAACGGGGGCTACATTACAAAAATAATTTTTTCTAACTTACTTTCTTTTTGAATATAACAAGTCAATTGAGCTCAGATTTTGAACAGTGTTCAAGTGTTGAAATATACATGGAAGTTAATGTTATTATAATTCAAAACTGGTTTGATTCACGTCACTTTGGTCCCTAAAGAAAGTTTATACTCCTGAACATTTGATAACAGATCAAAATCACAAAGTTGTACAATAACAAATGGATTGTAGCAGGTGATGCATATTACAATAAAACCCACAGGCTACTTTTTTAAACAAAATGACTCCGTGGTCATAATCCAGCAGGAGGATGGTGCATCCTGATAGAACCTGTTAGCACAAACCCAACTTCACCTTGAATTCAAAGGCGTTACAGAAGCAGATGTGGGTTAATCCAGGTGTAAAATGACCAAATATCCACTGGATCTGGAAACAGTAAGTCAGGAAACGTCACTGCCTCTGGAAAACCCTCTGTGAGTTATAGATGTGTAAAATCTGTCTCTCCGTGTTCTTTTATCTGGTGCCTAAATGACAAATCTAGAAGCAAAGATCAATCAAGAATTTAATACAAATCATGTATACAAAAAATCATTATGCCATGCAGAATATTTTAATCGGCCGATGGTACACCTCTTGACACCACGGAAGATGTCAGGAAATGCACCCAGAACTCAAATTCTGTCCCTCCTTTTAAGGATCCCAAGAAGGCAGGTCCTGCTCTCCCGGGTTGTATGGTCCTTTGTCTCCAAAACTCCAGATGGTCCAGTCACAGTCTGAGTTAATCAACAACTGATTGTTCAAGCAGTTTGAAACTGGTGAGGGGTATAGCGGATGTTGCAGTAATTAAGTCCAGATGTCCAGTCCAAACAAAAGTGGTGTGTTTGTTCCAAGAAAGGATGTAACCAAATACGTTGATCTATGCCATCGCATAGTCCCTTGAAGACAGCAGGTCAGGAGGTCAAGCAACAACTCAGCAATCACCCTCGGTACAGCCACCCCCAGGCAATAAAGTTTAGCTCTGCATCTAACTAAGAATTTCTAAATCCTAACAGATGACACTCAGGACAGTGACAGATCTTTCTCTCCGGCACGTCTGCTGCAGTGGAAATATCACGTGAAATCCGAGGCTGTTTTTATGAATGTCCACCTGATCCATTGTCAAGAAAGTGTGTGAGGCTTTAAAACGGTCATTTAGAGAATGAAAAGATGTCTCATGATAGTGAGTCCCTGGTGCAACTCTTTTAGATTTGAAGCATCATTGACTGTAGGCACTAGCCGATTGTGCTAGCATAATTTTTGGCATAATCTGAGAAATTGAGCATTTACTTTTTCCAAAAGTAGCACTGCTAGCACAATCTGTATATTTTCTTGTCTTAATAGCACAGTTTTAGAATAATTCAAGAAAACGAAGATCTCAGCTACTAAAAACGATAGATTACTATTAACAGTTGGTTCCACTCCTATTTTGCGATTGCTTTTTAGTTGTGTTGAGATACCGCAATAATTCGATGAAACGGAACCGGAAGTCTGTGTCTCGGTCCCAGACTCTCTTTTTTTTTTTTTTTTTTTTATTGAACATTGAACAAGTTAACAAACAAATCAGAGGCACACAATCACTTCACCTGTGAAGCAAAACATTAAAAAAAAAAATAAATAGATAAAATAAAATAAAAAAGCCAACATAAATGTGTGTGTAAAAATAAACAGGGGCATTTAGAAAACATCTAAATTAAATACTTCTCAAGTAATGAAAATAAAAAACAAGCCGACTCATTCTCCATTGATTTCAGAGATTTAGAAAGGGATATTACCTCATTTTTCCAATATGCGAAATTTGGTTCTTTTTTTTTTAAATCTGCATTTGTGAATAAAAAATTTACCAATCAGAATCACATTATTCACCAGAAAATTAAGTTGTTTGTTTGTAATAAAAGTTCCAAATTTGATAATTGTTAATGTCAGATGGGGCAATACGACATCCCTGGACTGCAGGCAGCTCCACATTTCCTTCCAGAAAATTACAAATTACAATTACAATTGAAGAATAAATGATCCAAATTCTTCTGCAATACTGCCACAAAATCTACACCCATCAGCCTCTCCTTTGAATTTTGTTCTAATGTATTCACCGTTAAATAAACCTCATTTAAAGTCTTAAATTGCAATTCTTTCATTTTAGGTGGCAAAGGATAACTCAAATATTTTTTCCTAATCTTATTAATTTGCTCCACACTAAAATTTTTTAAAATATACTGTCTTCTGCAGACATTTGGAAAAAATTCTCTCATTAATGTAAATCTAGGTCCCAGACTCCTTAGTCTTTCTCCCGGTGCCCGTTTCAAAATGGCGGCCGCCACGCCAAACGAGTCAAGTGCAGTGAACTTACATCCAGATAGTTTACAAGGAAGCGAGAACAGAGAGGACAGACCAAAGCCTAGACGCCTCGAATCCACCACTGGAAAATACAAGAAAAAAAAAAGTAGCATAATTTTGAAAAGCGAGTATAATATGGGCAAAAAAACGAGCACTGCCACTAGCATAATATGCCACTTTTACTAGCATAGTCAGCAAATGCCTAATTGACAGTGACATTGCTACAGTCATTACACGTGACACGCGTGGCACACTTTTTAAGTAAAGGAACAGGTGGCCACAGGAAGGATGCGACTAAAGCAATTTATAGCTCTGGAGTCGCATCTTAGCTCTCAAAAACATTGACTGATGTCTTGGCCGTGGCGGCAGCCGGACAGAAACACGAAATCAGCTTCCGAAGGCCACGCAGGCTTTGAGCTCAAGCTAATCAGCCTCCGCGGCGCTCGTAGAGCCGATTTCTGCCCTAAGTCCCACAGAATGGTCTCCTTCACATCACAGCTCGCTGGGCAAAGGTCAGGTTTCTATTCGATGGGTTCGCGTGCGCTGCAGTTGTTAAAATCTTAATATGATGCTGCCCGGAACAACAATTAGTCTAATAAGAAAATCCCGAAAGGAAGAATGTCACGGTTCTCCAAGAGTTTGCCTTTTGGAGGTTCATGCCAGCAACCTGATGTGTCACCTTTGTTTTTGGTTTTCAAACACGGGGTCGTGGTTAGAGTTGCCATTTCATTCATGTTCTACCAATCAGATCAACAAATACTTATTACTAATCGTTAATATTTGCACTTGGGGTCACGCTCTGATCTTTTCTTCGTTTCTTCATACGAGAAGCCTTTCAGTGTGGTTCTTTATTGCTCTTTCCTTAAGAAATTAGTCTCCAGTACAGATATTACACCTTAGTTATTGTTATCAGCTTTAATTTCATTTCTGTTGGAGTCATCATTACTCCGACATGTGATGTTACACGTTAAATCTTGTACTTAGCTACCAGTAAAGCACCACGATGGTAACGGACGGTAATGTTTACAACCACTGTGGCTCTGCTGTAAATGCTCTGCTTGAGCTTGTGGTTCTCCTTCATCCTCAGACATCAGCCGTACAGGTGTACTGAACATTTATAGCCTATGTGGCATGTCTCGATATGGAGAAGCATATCTATGTGTCACCTTTTTCCCCTTAAAATTAATAAGACAAGTCTAAAGAAAGAAAAATAAATAAATAAATAAAAAAGGAGCCTGGCGTACCTCCATAAATGAGGGTAAATCCGTCTGGTAAATGTCTGTGGTGATCCAGGTGACATCAAAAGGATTTCATGCTTTGACAAACACAGCTGACCTTTGACCGTGCGGCTGCAGTAAAAGATTAATTCAGAGAAGAAAGGAATAACTTGATAAGGCGGGACAGCCGTGGTTATATCTGACCTTCACCTCCATCCTACTGTATTTCATATCCATTACCATGGAGATCAGTGGAGCATATAGAGTCAAACTTAATCACCTGTCTAACACTGCATGAGACAGATGTGGAGGCTGAAGATAAATTTACCACCAACACCTTGATTAGATACATGTAGTGTTGCACTGCGGCTCAGTTATTGCCTTTTTTCTGTTGTCAAGTTATTGAAATATTTTTTTGCAAGTATTGCTGTTCCCTCTCTTTTCAAATAGAGAAGTTCATAATGTCACTTAGCGTGGATGAATTAAGATGACGTAAAAACCATAACCTGCATATAAAAGATGGACATAACAACCGTGATGTCACTCAGTTGTTTGTTGAGCAGCATTTTCCAGTCTTGAGTTTCTTATTTAGCTGATTCGTCTTGATTGTGAACCAAAAGACAGTATAATTGTCCGTCAGTTCGGGTCACAGTACCGTTGCTGGAGCAAACCTCAAAGTCAACCTCTAGATGTTTTTTTTTTTTTCAAACATATGTTCCTGCTCATGTAGAAAAACAGGAGAAATGCCTTAATTATTTTCTAGTCGTCACAGAAACATGCTTTTAAGTGGTGGGGTGTGCTGTAGGTGTGACAGAGGGGTTCAGGGTGGAGGTGGGAGTGCACCAAGGATCTGCTCTGAGCCCCTTCTTGTTTTCTGAGGAGATGGACAGACTGGAATGAGGTTAAACAGGAATCTCCGTGGACTACGATACTTGGAGATGACATTGTGATCTGCAGCAAGAACATCTGAAAGGAAAGGTGTACAGGACTGTGGTGAGGCACAAAATGTTACATGGTTTAAAAAACCGCCAAAGAGTTGGAGGTAGCGGAGGTTAAAATGTTGAGGTTGTCTTAGGGATCGATGAGGATGGAGAAGATCAGAGGGACAGAACAGGTGAGATGTTCTGGAGAGACCAGACTGAGATGGTTTGGACATGAACAGAGGGAATATATCAGTAGAAGGATGATGAGGTTGGAGGAGGTCTAGATGAAGACCAGAGAGGAGATTTAAGGATGTAGAGAAAGAGGACGTGAAGTCAGTTGGTGTGAGAGACGAGGACGGAGAGGACAGAGGATTCACCGTGGAGACCCCTGAGGGGAACAGATGGAAAAAAACATGCTTTTAAATGAATATATCAGGGATATCAATAACAAAAGGCAAGTAAGGTTATAAAAGATTTAGCATTATTGACAATATTCTTCAGGTTTTTTAGGTCTTTATTGAATAATCCTGTTTTCCTCTTTTCCCATTCAGGCCTCAGCTGATCTTATTGAGTTGCTAATCTGAATATTAAAAGATTATTATTATTATCAAAGGGTTTTTCTGAGCACCATGGTATTTTTATGTGTAAATAGTGAAATGATCCGGTGTTTCCGGGGAGGAGGAGAAGCAGCAGTCAGGGGGACAAACATTCACGTTCATCATGGTTTATAACCAATTTATAGAAATGTATCCAGAAATGATCTTCTCGGGTGTTCCTAGACATCCTCCTGCATCTCAGCTCAAGCTTTAAACCATCAGTGAGGTGCATTGTGGGCGTGTCGGAGTACATCACAAAGATGCGAGTGTGCGTTTTTATTTAAAACCAAACTGAGTTTGCATTTCTGCTAAAGGTTTTTGAGGAGAGACTTTAAGTTACCCGTCACGGCAAAGCTCCTGTCCTTTAGAGGAGATCAGCGAAGCGGGTCATTCGGTGGTCCGACTGACCCGACTCAGAGCGGTGACACTCCCAGACTCTATCTGCTATCAGTACGGAGAGTTAGCTGTGCAGCTGCACAGATAAGACGGCGGGAACGACAACAGCTGTCCGCCGAAGCAAACACACGAGACCACGTCTGGGACAGGTGATAGCGGCTAAATGCTTATTTTTAACTCGGATTAGAGCTGGGCGATACTGAGAATTTTGGTATTGATCCGATACCAAGTAAATACAGGGCCAGTATCGTCGATATCGATACTGATACCGATAATTTTTTTATATTAAGCTCTATCTGTCATGAAATTGCTGACCTTTTTTGTTAAAACCTACGATAGAATTTCAGTAAACTTAATAGGTGACAGCAAAATAGTTTATTGTCACAATTAACATTTTTGTTTTGAAACAATGGAACAGTAATAAGCAAAGTTTATCTTGAGATTAGGAAATAAAACTTTTTTTAAGGAGTATAAGGAAAAACCACAATACAAATTAGAATTGTTCTTCAGAAAAATACAAAAATAAATAATTTTCTTCCTTTCAGAACAAATTCTGAACTCCAAAATGTTCAAACTTTGAACGTTTTGGAGTTCAGAATTAGTTTTTTAAAGACTAAATTATTAATGTTGTTCTTGAAATTGAATATAACTGGACTTTGATGGTTCTGCAGTTATTTACATCATTAATGCAGTTATTGAACTACATGGTTGTTGCTGATTCACTGAGTCATATTCTCAGATTTTAAGAGAATACAGTTTATTAAATAGTACTATACCTTGATCCTAAATAACATGGAAACCTGACATGTAACTTACCTCAAGTATGATACCATACTTCCTAAAAAAGATTAAATGTTTAACAATACAGTAAAATGTTATCTCTGTGTGATTTTTTTTCTATAATAGTCATTCAATAAAAAGTTGTTTTATGAATAACCTTATTGTCTTCATCATATTTTTATTTTTCCAAAATGATATGTGAAATATAGGGGTTGTCTTTTGATCAGAGTCGTCCTATATTCGGGCCAGAAAAGAAAAGAAAAGCTTGAGGATCGATCTTTTTACACAAGTATCATTCAATATCAATACCAGCATTGGTATCGATATTATCGATATTTAGATCGATCCGCCCACCTCTAACTCGGATAAGGTTCCATTTTTTTATCAGTACAAGTTTTGCGAGCGGTGACGGGGATAGCATAAACACAGTAGATACACACGTGACTAATCAAACGATCAATGAATCAGTGGTTCTGCGTTAATATTAATGGGTCAGTTTGGGCCTCTTTCTTCCTGCCATGAAGTCATTTCTCCATGAAGACGACCTTTAACCTTAACTGGCTCTAAACGTGTCTGTTTTTCTCCATCCAGTCGATATCCAGATGCAAAGGTGATCAACTTTGGTACGTGGTTCATCTTCAGCTTCCCCATCGCCATCATCATGCTGGTCCTCACCTGGCTGTGGCTGCACTTCCTCTTCCTCGGCTGCAAGTGAGTTCAAACACGTGACGGTTTCAGGCAGGTGTTGCACAGGCCTGTAAACCTCTGTAAGGCTCTTTGTTCCTCTGCTGGTGGCGTCCAGGTGTGTGATTACTCTGCTGGACTCACGTTTATATCTTATCATTATGGATAATCCTTCCACCCGCCGCCGCCGCCGCCGCCGCTCTGCGCCTACGTGGTTGAGGTTGACGTTATTGTCGCTCTGTGTTCAGCTTCAGGGAAACGTGCTCGCTGAGCAAGAAACGCAAAACCAGAAGAGAGATGATGTCGGAGAGGAGGATTCACGAGGAGTACGCGAAGCTGGGTCCCATCAGGTGTGTGTGAAGGCTGCAGGTGCCTTAAATTTAATCGGTTTTGTCACAGGATGTTAGAAAACATTGTATTAGAAACTGAAATCTGCCACGTCGACTCATCGGCTGTGTTGTCACTCGGTAACTGATGTTGATGTAGTGTTGCGGTGTGTGTGTTTGTGTGTGTTTGTGTGCGATCCAGCTATCCAGAGGTGGTGACAGGTGTGTTCTTCATCCTGATGACTCTGCTGTGGTTCACCAGAGAGCCCGGTTTCGTGCCCGGTTGGACGTCTCTCTTTGAAAAGTAAGTCTTCGTGATGCTGCTGGGCCAGTGGCTTTGAAACGAACATCACATGCGCAGGAATCTGAACCACAGCAGCACTTTACACTAGGGATGTCCCGATCACGTTTTTTGGGTCCCGATCCGATTCCGATCTTTTAATTTTGATGATTGGCCGATTTCCGATTTTTTCAGATCCGATTTCACTTTTTTTGAGTGGGCAAACAGAGTTTAATTTCCTGTGCATTTTATTTCCTGTGTACATTAATAAATAGGCCTGCATCCAAGCTGAGGTTAATAGCTTTTATCATCTCATAAAATAAACAATAACTTATTTAAACACTCTTCTTTCTTAACAGTGACTGTTCAACAGTCTCAGTACTAAAGAACATAGCACTTCCATTTAAATAGCAGCAGGTGAACTTGGCTACCCATCATGATATCTCAGCCTTCCACACGTTTCAAGTCACAGTCGAAGCGTCGGTCTTTGTAATTTTATAGCGCTGCCACACTGCTGATATTTTTGCTAAAGTTTATCCTGACGCCGCCGGTCTTAAAACTTTTAAGGTGGATACAAGACAGCTCTGCTGGGAAACTTCATTTCAGTGCAAATTATTAAATGTATATAGTTTAAAAAATATTGTTGTTTGTGTAATATGATTACTTTATTAATTTGTGTTAATCAGGATCACTTTTTGAGGAAAAAAATAATGAAAAAAAGATCGGCGTGTTATAATAATATTGATCGGCCGATCCGATCCACCTTAAATTTTTAAGATCGAAGGCCGATCGCCGAACGCGATCGGGATCGGGACATCCCTACTTTACACCGAATCTTAAGACATCTTAATGAATCCATGAGGCTTAAGAAAGCTCCATCTTTTGCATCGGTGTTAAATCTGCTCGTATTTTCTCTCCAGGAAGGGCTACAGGACCGACGCAACGGTGTCAGTGCTTCTGGGCTTCCTGCTCTTTCTCATCCCCGCCAGACGACCCTTCTCCTCCTCTTCCTCCTCCAGCTGTAGGAACTCAGGTCAGGCTCATGTTCCCAGCATCCCACCAGAGGAGTTAGTTTTAACTAGGGATGTCCGATAATATTGGCCCACCGATATTATCGGCCCAATATTGGCATAAAAATGTAATATCGGTAAATATCGGTATCGTTTTTTTTTTTTGTTTTTTTTTGCACAGACAATGTGTTAATTCCACGACAGGAGATATGTGATGTTACCTAAAATTAGTTTTGAGGAAAAATAGCCCGCATATATCGGTATCGGTAGATATCGGTATCAGAAATTGAGAGTTGGACAATATCGGCATATCGGATATCGGCAAAAAAGCCACTATCGGACATCTCTAGTTTTAACACATTAGTCACTGCTCGTCTGTTGTCATTCCCATCTTTTACTGCGCTGATCTGAGCGTCACGCTGTAATTGGTTCATTCATAGGGGTGTAACGGTACATGTATTTGTATTGAACCGTTTCGGTACGGCGCGGTCGGTTCGGAACGGAGGCGTACGGGACGAGTTTCCACACGGACATATTAAGTAGAGGACCGCATGTTGTGGAGCAGAGCGCTGCAGCCGCACATGCGCAGCAGTGTTGCCAACTTAGCGACTTTGTCGCTATATCTAGCGACTTTCCAGACCCCCCTAGCGACTTAATTTGTAAAAGCGACTAGCTACAAATCTAGCTACTTTTTCTGGTGATTTTGAGACTCACGCGCACTCAAACCGCTAGGTTTGAAGCCATCACACAGCTAGCGCGCGGTCGAGGCGAGTTTCTGTGTGCGGACTGGGCGCGTGTCACCACATACACAGGCGACGCGATCAATAATAATAATAATAATAATAATATTGTTCTTATTATTATTACTATTGTTGTTATTATAAATATGCATAAAAATAAAAGCAAGTTCTACAGCAACAAAAGAAGTTTGTTGATATGTAAATAGTTCGATTGGGAAGAGAAATCATGTAGCATGCAGTACAAAAAAAAAAAAAAACTCGTTACTTTCTCGTCCACATTTTAGCCAGAAAATCATACCGGGACTTTATGAAAAAAATAAAATGATTTGTTTTTAAAGAAACACCCTGAGCCTTATTCATGTTATTTAATCTGAGCAACAACTTGAAACTGTTCAGTGTTGCAACGGTTCAATTTTGCACATCAGATGGATATTTTCTTTAAGAAAAAGTCTGAGCCAATGTTATTTTTATTTTGTTTTTCAAAATATCTACATTTCAGAATATTGTATTTATATTTTTGAGCAGAATTCTAGCTTTGTATAGGCTAATGTTCCTATTGTTAAAAAGCACAAAAGTGTGTAATACAAGTAGCACATTTGTATTTTGCATTTTGTGCACCCCTATTCATTCATCATCCAGTCATTGATGCGTCATCGGAAAACAGAGAAATAAAAAAAAAAGAAAAAACAAATGAACACCACAGATGTAAACTGTATTTTGATATTTTTCTTTACCTGATTTTAAATGTTAGTCGCACCATTACAATAATCTTATGATGCCAGAATTAATAAAGAAACACACTCCAAGCCTCCACAGAGAAGAAATGACATGCGTATGTAGCACATGGTTTCAAAGTTCATTATTAGTAATTAGGACAGTCGTTCAATAACAACAACATTATTGGTGAACAGTTAGCAGCTGTTATCTAAGGAAACAGCTGAGGCCTCGTTCATCTCCAGAGGTGCAGCAGAGGTGGAAAAGTCTTCTCTCGTTGATAACCAGAGCAGAAAAAGTGAAATCAATACTCAAGTTTTTTTTCTCTCCCACAACACGAAGAATTCATTGACGTCTGTGTCTGTGCCCCCCCCCCCCCCCCCCCCCCCCGTCTTTTGACGTTGCATCATCATGTGGCTCAGTGGCGTCGGCCAAACAAGTACGCAGGTAGACTCAGTGTGGCCCCTCCCCCTAGCCCCGCCCACTCAGAAAAAGACATTATGAACAGAACAATTAAACTCCAAGGAATATTTACACAAAAATACAGTCATGGAAAAAATTATTAGACCACCTTGTTTTCTTCAGTTTCTTGTTCATTTTAATGCCTGGTACAACTAAAGGTACATTTGTTTGGACAAACATAACGATAACCACAAAGATTTCTCATAAGAGTTTTATTTAAGAGCTGATATCTTACCATTTTCCATGGTTTTCTTGATTATAACCTAAATCACTTAAGTTTTTACATCAATAGCTATGGCGTTGTACTGCCAAAAACACTGCTTTTATGCATTCAGTGTTTTCTTTTCTGTCTGTTTTAGTCACATGATGACGTTTAGTGGTACCAGGTATTAAAATGAACAAGAAAGTGAAGAAAAATGGTGGTCTAATAATTTTTTCCATGACTGTATTAATTGCAATAATAAAGTATTTTTCTGTCAACTATAAAGTTTGCCGAAATTCTATCCTGGGTTTTAACAAAATGGCAAAAGGTCAGCAGTTCCATGATTGATTAAGCTTATTACGAAAAAGTTTTGGTATCGGTATCGGCAGTACTGGTCCTGTATTTACTTGGTATCGGATCGATACCAAAATTCCCAGTATCACCCAGCTCTACTGGAGAGTCGAGCTAAAAAAAACAGACAAGAATAAAAGGTTAAATGAAGGTTTCTGGAAAGGCTTCCTTCTTGGGTGAAAGTCCGACTTTTGTCCGATAAAATTCCAGCTAAACTCATAAACATACAGGTGCGTTGCTCCCGACGACGCCGAGACTAAACCGTTTTACAGTCAGAGACACGACGCCAGTTTGATACTGGTGGATGAGAACCACGAGACTCTTCTATAATCTGGTTTTGAACCCTCAGATGACAAGTCGGAGTCTGATGCTCTCGCTCCCATGATCACCTGGAAGGACTTCCAGAGACTGATGCCCTGGGAGATCGTCATCCTGGTGGGGGGGGGCTACGCGCTCGCCGCTGGCTGCAAGGTAATACACATGTGTGCACATCTGGGGGTCAAGTTGGGCTCACGATTGTGAGAAATATGAGAACTGACTCGACTGAAGTGCTGTCAGAGAGTTTGATATTTTCATTTCTTAAGAAAACAAATAAAAGCTGATGCATTTTTAATAAGAACGTGGGAGACCTTCTGTCCATTTTGAGGACGTGTGCTGCTGTGTCTGCAGGTGTCCGGCCTGTCGGTGTGGATCGGCAGACAGCTGGAGCCCATGAGCGGTCTTCCTCCCTGGGGGGTCACCCTGCTGGCCTGCCTGCTGGTCTCCGCCGTCACAGAGTTCGCCTCCAACCCGGCGACTCTCACCGTGTTCCTGCCCATCCTGTCGGCTCTGGTAGGACCCGCTGCTCTCTTTAAAAACCCTGCTATCAGTCCTGACAAATGTGAGAACGAAGGTGGGCTGGAGGGGTGGAGATGAAAACGTGAACGACAGGACGAGCAGAGATGTACGGGGTTGGAGCTGGTGCCTTGAAAGGCTCCAGAGATGTCTGGAGACCCCAAGAATCAGACAGAACTCCTAATTACACTGGCTGCGGTTACATGATGTTTTTTAATTCGGAATTAATAATTAGGAATTAAATAATTCCGAATTGAACTATTTTCCTTTGAGTTTACATGGAAATAGTAATTCCGAATTGAGGTTTACATGGAAAACACGTTTGTTCGGCTTTATCTAACTCCGCTTTAGGTCTGGGGGTTGGGAAGGGTTCTGATTGGATGGGGGGGGCGGACGTCTTTACATCTACCGGAAGAAAACAAACTTAGCTAACTCGGTTAGCAACAACATTCCACTTATTTTTGACCTGGGTGGCGTCTCTATCTGTGAAACCTCCTTCATTTAACCTGACCGCTT
Source organism: Hirundichthys speculiger (assembly GCA_018398805.1). Lineage (NCBI taxonomy): Eukaryota > Metazoa > Chordata > Actinopteri > Beloniformes > Exocoetidae > Hirundichthys > Hirundichthys speculiger. The sequence continues at coordinate 421,487 of JAGFBZ010002282.1, read as the reverse complement.
TGAAAAGCTAACAATTTTTATGTTTCCTGCCATCTGTTCTTTTAATTATTTCCAGTTCCTCCAAGCTATTTATTAAATAAATCGTCTCTGCTCTTGAACACCGTTTACTGCGTGCTGCCATTTTGAAAACAAGCCCAACGCGGAATATAAGCGTCATCGCGACAGACGGGCAAGAGAACTAGCATGCGCAGAAAGACAGGAATTAATTTAAACAGGAATGAGTGTAAACATGACCGCGGAATTACTTAATGCGGAATTAAAATGGGAATAAACCAGCCACTTACTTCGGAATTAAGTTTAATTCAGAATTGACATTTTCATATGGAATTAAGTGTTTACATGGTAACTTTTATTCGGCTTTAACTTTAATTCTGAATTAAAGAGGAATTAAATTTCCCATGTAAACGCACCCACTGATCTGCTAAATGTTGATCCAAGTCTCTACGTATCTTTTATGTGTGAGAACGTGAACGTGTCATCAAACTGGTTTACTTTCACTTTTTTATGACATATTGAGCAACACAGGTATTAAGTCAACTTTACATCAATGTATTCGTGAAGCAATGCAGACAGTGTGAAAGCTGAACCCTGGGATTTATTTGTGAAATATCCATCTGAGTTTGAAGTGCAAAGAAACAGATAAATATATATGTATAAAAAAAGCAGGTGCATGTACTTGTTTGCTAATATTAGTGACCATTTTTCCTTCTGTGATAGTTGACTTTGACTGTCATTCATCTTAGCAGAAAGAAAGAATACAAAAAGAAGGCAGCCATCTTTGTTCCATCCATCCATCCATCCATCTGTCCATCCATCCATCCATCCCATTTAGGCTCCACACATCTGCTGGATCAATTACAGACCTATTTCTAAATTATCATGTTTAGCAAAAATATTGGAATCTCTTGTCAACATGCGGCTAAAATCATTTCTCTCAACACATGACATTCTCAGTAGGCATCAGTCAGATTTTAGGGAAAGACAAAGCACTATTACCGCATACGTTGCTCTTAAAAAGGCTTCAGAGTCTTGGATTTGATGATTTATCTTTTAAATGGTTTAAGAGTTACCTTAGCGACAGGCAGCAGTGTGTTGCTATTGGTGATGTTAAATCTGAATATGTCCAATTAGCAAAAGGTGTGCCACAAGGCTCAATTTTAGGGCCTATTCTGTTCTCAATTTACATCAATGATATTACCTCAGCTGTCACTGGGTGTATTATTCATCTTTATGCAGATGACACCGTTTTGTTTTGTATTGCCAATGATGCACACTCAGCCATAAATTCTCTCCAACGCTGCTTTTCTGATCTCCAAGTTGCACTTAATAATCATAAACTGGTACTCAATGCAGGCAAAACTAAATTCACGTTGTTCACCAGATCAAAAAATAGTATACACGATGACCTCATCATTTCTACCAATTATGGTACAAATATTGAAAGAGTCACTGAATACAAGTATACAAATGTGAAAAGGAAGAACTGATTTCATTTTGGCTGTGATCCAGAAGAAATCCTGGATTCTGGATCACTTTCAAATTTACGATAACATTGCGGTAAATGAGGCCAAAAATTTTGTTTCTCAATATCTCCGTTAATTATTGCCCAAAACTCATGAATTTCACTCAGGGATTGACAATGGAAACCTCTATCAAATTTCAAAGGCTGATCTGGATCTGATCCAGAATGCGGATTTTATCGCAATCTCTATAAAAATATTGAGGTTGTTAAATTTAAATTTAATGACTTTGGAAACAAATATTGCATGAAATCTTTATAGCATTATTATTTATTTTTGTGTCCATCACATAATAAAGGAAGATATGGTACTTTTTTAGCGGTTCCATATTGTCAATGCTGTACAGTCATGGAAAAAATGATTAGACCACCATTTTTTCTTCACTTTCTTGTTCATCTTAATACCTGGTACCACTAAACGTCATCATGTGACTAAAACAGACAGAAAAGAAAACACTGAATGCATAAAAGCAGTGTTTTTGGCAGTACAACGCCATAGCTATTGATGTAAAAACTTAAGTGATTTAGGTTATAATCAAGAAAACCATGGAAAATGGTAAGATATCAGCTCTTAAATAAAACTCTTATGAGCAATCTTTGTGGTTATCGTTATGTTTGTCCAAACAAATGTACCTTTTGTTGTACCAGGCATTAAAATGCCTGGTACAACAGTGGCAAGGAGTTTTTCCTTGCCACTGTTTGGTATAAAGGTTTTTTTTCTCCCTACGTGGGAGTTTTTTACCTGCTATTATCATTGATTGGATTTAATGATATAATCTTAGTTGATGATATTTGCTCAGGGGTCATGCTCTGGGTCTCTGTAAAGCGCCTAGAGACAATTGTCATTGTAACAGACGCTATATAAATAAAATTGAATTGAATTGAATTGAATTGATTTGAAAATGAACAAGAAACTGAAGAAAACAAGGGTGGTCTAATCATTTTTTCCATGACTGTATGTACGACTAATATTTATGGTGTAAATCGTTATATGGAGGAATTGTTGCGGTTGTTGGAGGTCTGCGCTCTCTGAGTGCTTTTCTAGTTTAATCTTGATCTTCATCAGGTGTCAGGAGCATGGACCTGCAGTTTTATTATATTTTATCATCGGATTGTTGTTGGGTTATTGGTCAAATGAAGTGATCTGTCCTAACTTTAGAGTATTTTATCTGCTGTTTGAAGCACTTTTTCTTAGAAAAGTGCTACTGAATGAATATTATTTATACATTTATATCAGCCCTGAGTGCCAGAGTTCTGCTTTTTCCTTTAAAAGTTTCATACTTGTTCATCTTAGATATCTTCTATTTCTTCATCACCCCCCCCCCCCCCCCCCCCACCCCCCCCCCCCCCCCCCCCCCCCCCTCTATCCAGTCAGAGACTCTGCTCATCAACCCTCTCCACACTCTCATCCCGTCCACCATGTGCGTGTCATTTGGGGTCATGCTTCCAGTGGGGAACCCCCCCAACGCCATTGTCTTCAGTTACGGCCACGTGCAGATCAGTGACATGGTATGTGACGCACGCACACACACACACACACACACACACACACACACACACTCTGCACCTGCAGCATCAAAAGGCTTCACAGTGCAACAAGCCAGATTTCTTTTGTTTTGCAATTAAAATAAAGACTGTTTATTGTCCTTCCCGACGCCGAGTGAACCTGAAAACAATCAGGTCCGCTCTGCTCGGCCCGGTTCATGCTTTGCTTTTTTAAATTCTCCTCATCTCTCCGCCTCCAGGTGAAAGCAGGTTTCGGGGTGAACCTGATCGGCGTGGCGGTGGTCATGTTGGCCATCACCACGTGGGGGGTTCCCCTCTTCAACCTGACTGAGTTTCCCGCCTGGGCCGTGACCCGGAACGTCACCGGGAGCTTATAACCACCGATGGGCCGGAGGCGAGACAGCAGGACCAGTTATCCATCCATCCATCCGTCCATCCATCCATCCATCCATCCATCCATCCATCCATCCATCCATCCATCATAACAGGACGAATTACTGAAAGACGGAAAACCAAGGAGAAAGACTTTTGGAAAGAGTTTCTGTGAAGAAGATTATGACGTCTTCCTCAGGATTAACTGGCCTGAAAAAGGAGGAGTAGAGGAAGAGGTGGAAAAACAATTACCTGTTACAGATATTTAATATTATAATCATAACGGCCGTATCATTGCGTTACAGGCCAAACACTTTGTTAAGGTGGCCACTAGGGGGCAAAACCCAGACTTCTACAAAAGTTTCTTTTTTACCTCTGTTTTCAGTGAATCATTAAAAACAACAAACCTGTTGCAGCAAACAAGAACTGATATTTTGTTTTTAATTTTTTTTTTAAAATATAAATGAAGAAGTTTTTAGAAAGCGTGTCCAGAAGCATATCATGCCAGTTGCTGATGTTTTAAATAGAAATAAGCTTTATAGCCACCGTAGACAATCCTCTTTTTTTTTTTTGCATGCTGGCTTCAATTTTTCCTGCACTTAAACGCATCGTTCTTTCAGTAGACTGCTTACATGTTAACAGTGGGGGGGCTGGTAGATCTGAATTAGCGTCATCCAGCGCTGGCGTCTCATCAGACAGCCCAGACTTCAGATGTGTCTGGATCACCTGTTTGAAACCAAGATAAATGCATTAAAAGAGTTGTCTACCGCGGCTGCTATGTGTTGTATACGTGCATTTTACCAAACTTGTTTTATGTACACTGTCAGAGTCTTAATCAGTTACATGTTTTCAGCAGAGACAGTTTGCTGTCAGTGTAGGCCGTTAGCAGCTACTGTCACTGGAAATCGAAGCGAGAAATGTTTTTACCAAAGTTTTTCAAGCTGGTTTCGTGCCCTGCTATGCAGCGAATGCTCTTGATTTCTGTTGCCATGTTTAGCTCTAATATTTGCAGTCCCTTCTTCGTGTCGGTGCATGTTGCACTAAAATATTCACAGTATATGATGACCTACCATTGTGTGTTTGATGCTAAATTGATTCCTGATTTTTCTTTTGTCTTGTTGGTTTCATTACTTTTTAATCTGGGAGACTTGTGGCCAAACTTCTACCATCGTCTTAGTGAGCGTGGTGCTTAACAGTCCATGAACACAGCCACCAACTTTGCTCCTCTTGATTACTTTTTTTGTATTTAGCGTGTTTTTAGATAGTATATAGAGGTTTTAGGGCCACCTTGAGGAAAAAAAACCTTAAAATATCGAGAATAAAGCTGTAATATTGGAATAGAATCTTACAAGAAAAAAAGTTATTAAGTTGTAATTCCATGAGAAGGAAAATTAGTCGTGATAATAGTTATCAGGGGCAACCAATGACATCATATTCCCAGTATGTGATGTATAAGGGGGCGGGACTATCATACATCCGGGTCTTTGTCTCTGCTACGGCTTCCTCCAGCTCTTCCAGTAGATCAGAAATGATCAGCAGCTTCTAGTCAGTGTTTATTTGTTCCTAACTGGCGGGAACGTAGCCTGAATATTCATGTGTGGTTCAGTGCGTCGATATTGTTCCCTTTTTTTCTCCTTACTCGACTCTAAATCAAGACTTTGCATAGTTGTTTCAAAACCGGAAGTTTACATGGCACAAAAGCAGCGATAGCGACCGGTTTCGACCGGTGCTGCCACCTAGTGGATAAAACTGGGGGGCAGCACCGGGTTTCCCCTATTTTACGAGGAAAAAGTCCTAATATCACAATAGTTTTGTAGTTTTTAAGTTGTACGTCAGTATTTTTTGTTGCATCAGCATCATTTTACCGGAAGTATCAGGATCCTGGAAAGAATATGCAAGGAACTGTTTGTTTTTGTTTTTTTAAATCTTATAATGTTATTATATTCTCATCATTTCAGATTTATTCTTCTCTCAAGGTGGCTTCGATATTCTGTCATAGCTAAATGTGTCTTTGCAACATAGAAAAATGCCAAATTAGTTCATGTTGAAAGAGGTAGCGGTCAAATGATGTTAAGTTGTGATTTTCCTTTTTTTTTTTTTTTTTTTGACACGCAGAAACACTTGGTTGCTACATTAAATATCACAAATGAACATCTTACATGAAGTAACAGTATTATCATGTTTGGTCTTCATTTTTCACCTTTACAGGTGTGACTCTGGCATGTCAGCAGAATGAAGTGCAGATGTGTGACGCTGCAGTTTGGGGAGCGGGAACAGGGTTTATGGTGCAATAATTCTTCAATCAATCATCAGATCAAAGCAGTTCTTTTTTTTTTTGCACTAAACCCTCATTGTAAAAAAAAATACTTTATATTTTTACATAAATCCTACATCTAGGTTGTGATTTTTTTTTTATGACTGCGTTATAAGTTAGGCCTTAGAATAGGCAGACGTGTGTAATTTATTCACTTTCGTGCATCTCGCTGGTGTTGCAGCAGTGAACTTTGACCCAAGGGCCAAACTCCTCTGTAAATACACTGATTTGTAATATAAACATAATGTGTCTTTGCAAGTTCTCAATGACATGTAACTCTTAAATTGTATTGTGTTTTATCTCAATAATGCATTCATACTCAACTACAAAACAGACTAAGGAACATGTTATCGAAAATATGACAATAAAACTATCAAAACAATCAAAACCACTCTGTTGATTTATTTGGAAACAACACAAGATCCAGTTACTCAGGTCACACAATCACCAGATCATTACAGACTCTGGATTCACTCTACCGATACTCCACACGCCAGAAGAATATAACTTTATATCCTGTTATCAGCGATGCTTTCAATCCACACAATTACAGAAACACAGAGTGTAAAGACATAAAATCTGAGGAAGAGTTCAGTACCTCAGGTTATGAATCCAACAGGATTCATTATATCTAAGTGCTCCTGGTGGGTTAGATATAACTAACGGACACCACTGAAATATTTCTGAGGATATAAACTCAACATAATTCACAGAAAGGTCCCTTGTACTGCCATTTCCTAAAGTAGCGTTTATCCATACGTATAAATAATAAAGGCAGTTGTTCGTTCATAATAAGACTGATGAGTCCTCAGCGAGTCCTGCAGCGCTGTCATGGTTATGGATGGATAAAAACCAGTCCCTCTGGAGGTTTTCTACTGGATGGTGGTTATGTGTTCTCCCTCGGGCCTTCGGCCGGTGAGAAACCTTCGGTCTGAATCTTTTCCTTGTATTTCAGGAAGTCTCTCCTCTTGGTGAAATATTTCACCTGAAACAGAAGTTGTGGAAACAAAAGAGAAATGTAAAGATCAACAGTGCAACAAAGGTTTTAAAACATGTCCAGATATCTGCTCCAGGAGGGAAATGCGTGAAAGAAGGAGGTATCTTACCCACTGAGCGGGACATTTCCCCTCAAATTCGCTCTGGAACTTCTGGCAAGCTTCCACCTTGTCGTTGTTGTCGTCTAGACACTTCCAGAGGTGATCTCTGGCGTCCCAGCAGGCCTTCCTCTCTGCTGAATTTGGAGCCGTCATCACGTGTTCACTCTGGAAGGTGTTTCAGGAAACAGAAAGATCTGTTTCATTTAAAAAACAATCTGGTATGACACGCTGAAATGCATTAAACCTGCTAATGAAGCTACAGTTGTGTTCAAAATAATATCAGTAAACTCAAAACTCTCATCATAGCTTTCATTTGCATAAATACAAACGCGTTGGAAACACTGAAAATCAAAACATTAAGAAACATTTATCTGATTTGTTAGTGCTATAATATTAGTCTGTTTAAACAAACAGCAGTGTCTGCATTTTTCTTTATAAATCAAACATTTACAGTAGAAATGTTTGAAGGTTGATGTTTCCTGTGAATCAGTGAACTAATATTTAGTTGTAGAGCAGCTGTTTCTGAGAACATCTGTGTTCATGGAGTCGACCAGCTTGTGTCACCTGTCAACAGGTGTTCCAGTCCAGGACCGCTGGACTCACCAGTTCCTCTGCATTTCTTGGTTTTACCTCAGAAACAGTATTTTTGTTGTTACCTCACAGGTTGTCTACTGGATTGAAGGTCCAGATATTGGACTGATCGCTCCATAACATTGATGTTGTTGGTCTGGAACCAAGATGCTGCTGCTTACTGGTGTGTTTGGGGTTGTGATTTTGTTGAAACAGCAATTTCAAAGGCATATCCTCTTCATCATCAGGCAACATGACCTGATACATTCAAACTGATTCATGATCTCTGCTATGTGATAAATAGACCTGACACCATAGTATGAGAAACAGCTCCATATCATGATGCTTCCTCCACCGTGCTTCAGTGTTCTGTGGCTTTAATTCAGTGTTTGAGGATCATGTGACAAACTGTGGACCCTCGACCCAAACAGAACAATCTAGCTGTCATCAGTCCATGAATGTTGCTCCATCTCTCTTCGGTCCAGTCACTGTGGTCTTTGGTAAACTGGAACCTCTTCAGAACATGTTGTTTCAACGATTGGACTTTGTGAGGTCTTCTTGCTGATATCTTGACTTCACATAGACGTCTTCTGATTGTTACTCACAGGTAACTTTAGATCTTCTCTGATCACCCTGGAGCTGATCATTCAAATGAATTTAAGAACAACCAAAATGGCAAATTCTTCCACGTCTTTCTGGTTTTGGATGCCACTTTAAAGTATTTGAGATGATTTTAGCTAAAAAGCCTATAATTTTCATCACTATTTTTTAAATATGTTTCCCTTCTCGAATCAACTTTTGCTGAAGTTCACTGTTCTTCTGAACAATGACTGAAACGACCCATTGTGATCAGATTTTCAGAGAAATGCTTTTTAACCAGCATGAACATTTAATGCCTATTAATAGCCTAATATTCATTTTTCTTCTCTCTCAGTAAAGTAATAAGAAATTTGATGTTTTTTTCTTCATGTTTTGATTTGGATTATAATGTGCAGTGTTTCCATGCATTTGCATTTCTAGAAATAAAAGCTAATTTCAGGATGTTGAGCTTTTCTCACTCTTTTAAACATACTGCTGTTATTTCCAACACAAGAAATACCGGTTATTTTTAACTTCCTGATTACAAACTGACTGAATTCGCATAATTTAAAGCTAATTTCGGCAGGATTTTACAAACAAACGACAGACTTTATAGCAGACTCGGGTTGATTTCTGATAGACATTTGAAGTCAAACAAAAAGCTCTTCATTCACTCATTTGTTAACATTAAACATTTCTGTCACTTACCGGATGAAACGTTAAAACCTGCCAGACCGTTTCGGCTTTCCGCTGTCACTCCATAAAACAAGAATAATGCGCTTAAACTTGTTACAAAACACTTCTGCAGCGCCTAACTTGAAGACTTGAAGGACGAAAACAACAGAGGTACGTCCTTGTCGCGCGGTGATGACGTATGAGCGTGAGTGACAACAGCCATCGCTCACCGCGTGGCGTCGCTGTTGCGCAAGAAAAGAAATACTCGAGCTTCGTGAGTTTTTTTAAACTGTTAAATGTCAAATTAAAGCACATGTTCTTTCTCAAATGGATCAGTGAAACATGTGAGAGAAAAATTAACAGTTCTGATATGAAAAATGGTCGTAAGTTAACTGTCATAGTGACGTATATGTTGTTTATTTTTATTCACAAAAATCCTAATTTTTGTCCATTTACATTTGCACCCCCCTCCCTCCCCCCCATCCGTTTGAGCTTCTTCATCTACACTACAAACCACTATGTGAATGCACTTTTTTAGAAAAATTATTAAGATCTTATATACGAATGTACGCTGTGGCAACGTGTAAAGGCAGAGTGAAAAAAAAAGTGGTTTGTTGATCAACTCTCCTTTTCTTCTTCCCTCAGCCTTAGTAATTGAGAAAAGCCCTGCTGGTTGCCATGGTGCCCAGCAACAATCCATTTCTGTTCCTGGGCTTGTGTGGACTGAAAGGAATATAAATATATATAAATATATATAAAACACACACAGACAGGAACCCTGATGCAGGGTTGAGGTTTTCTGTTTGTTGCCTGTTTGTGACTTGAAGAGTGTCTCTTCTTCAAAGACACAACTTCATCTGGTATTTGTGTCACGCAGCAGCAACCACACTTCCAGTTAGTTTCCTCCGCTGTCAGTGGGCCTTTACATCTGAGCCGCCTCCTAAATGAAAACTTATGAGTAAAGTCTAAAACAAAAGCACAAGTTAATTAATTTGCAACAGAAAAAGGAAAGAAAGAGAGGAAATCATTCCTGTCTGTTTATTTAGCTGCTGCGCAAATGTTGTTCGCCTTAAAAGATTAATTAAGATCTGATACAAGAAGACAAGTGTTGTCTTGTAAACCTAAGAGCAGCAAAGGAGATGGCAACAAAGATAAATAATTCTCTGTTTCCATAATGAAAGTTGTGTTGTTGTAGTATGAAAATTTTATATAGATGGAAAAATATAGAATGAAATATGAAAGTAGGTGAGCAAGAAAAACTGTTGAAAGTGCAACAGTGAAAGAGGCAGAAAGGTCCAGAGACAAGCATGAAATAAAATCAGGCTGCTGTGTTTGTTGTTTAACGTGGCAAAAACTGATCTGATGACGGGACTTTGCAGGTAAAACTGGATTTGTGGACAACGTGGACTGAAACTCACAGCCAGAAATGTTAAATCTGAAGTGGACCAACGGTCCTTCATGTGGTCACAGACGCTGCAGTCCTTCCTCTACTCTCATCCCTCCTCTACTCTCATCCCTCCTCTACTCTCATCCCTCTGTCTGTGCATTATTATTTCAGTTCTGTATGAAGTGTCCTTCATCTACAGTCATGGAAAAAATGATTAGACCACCCTTGTTTTCTTCAGTTTCTTGTTCATTTTAATGCCTGGTTCAACTAAAGGTACATTTGTTTGGACAAACATAACGATAACCACAAAGATTGCTCATAAGAGTTTTATTTAAGAGCTGATATCTTACCATTTTCCATGGTTTTCTTGATTATAACCTAAATCACTTAAGTTTTTACATCAATAGCTATGGCGTTGTACTGCCAAAAACACTGCTTTTATGCATTCAGTGTTTTCTTTTCTGTCTGTTTTAGTCACATGATGACGTTTAGTGGTACCAGGTATTAAAATGAACAAGAAAGTGAAGAAAAAATGGTGGTTTAATAATTTTTTCCATGACTGTAAGTGCAGAAGATCTCCCAACCTCCTGAAACCAGAATAAATGAATCTTTGTGAACAAATTCTTCAGTCTACACTCAAACGTTGTGCTAAAATATAACAGGTATATTACTGTCTGTGATTTTAATATACATTAATGTATGTTGCAGTATATTGATGATCCATTATGTCCATTATCTCTGAGTGCAAGATGTCTGTGGACACAAACATAAATGCTTGATTCGATCAAACAACTTATTTTTTATGGTCCAAAGTTTAAGTTACATGTCCAACCCCTGTTTCAGCTGAATATTAGGATTTTGAGTTTTTTTTTTCTTTTTTGAGCCATTTTTATTCATTGTTTCCTGAAAATATTTATGTATCTAATTAGGTGACATTTTTAGCAAATTTAAGCATAATTATGGGTGTTTTTGTAATTCTTTAAATATTTCTGAGTGACAGCTGACTATGGTTAACAGATAGCTTTCATCTCTTTAGCCTCTTAGGACTTTGTTGACGTGACGTCTGAGTCGTGATTAAAGACCCAACAGTGCATAATCATTCTTACTTTAACGACAATATGTTTTGTTCTTCGCAAGTAAAATTGTTTTTATTGGAGAGAAAAGTCCTGCTGTCCTTTTAATTACTGACACTGAAGTATAATCAAGTAGAGCAGCTTTAGAGATGAAGGTAGAATCTCATTTCTAGATAGAAATAACTGTATAATAACTTCTGGGGGTTTATCTATGCTTGTGTTAGGTATTAGTAATATAAGTAATATAAGTACAGTACTGCAGCACATTACTGCACATTTCTGATGTTCCTGATGAGTCCTCATCAACACTCCAAGATTTTCCATTTTATCAACTATTAATCTACCGTACTGGTCTGAATATAGGACGACTCTGATTATAAGATGACTCCCATTTTTCAAATACCATTTAGGGAAAACAAAAATATGATAAAGAGAATAAGGTTATTCATAAAACAACTTTTTATTGTCCAATTATTATTTTAAAAAAATCACACAGAGATAACATTCTGCTGTATTGCTAAAAATTTTATTGATTTCATGTATTTTAGGAAGTATGGTTCCATACTGAAGGTATGTGTCAAGTTTCAATGTTACTTATGATTAAGTAACATTCACGCATATCTGCGTTATCTGCGTCACACACGACCTGATTTCTGAGCAGAAACCAGGCTGTTACTCCATCTAGTGGTGCAGATGTGTAATGACAGTAGAAAAGTCTCGAGCTCATTTATAGTACGATCTCATTTTTTTGAGAATATGATTTGTAGAATAAAATATCGTCCTATATTCGGGCCAATACGGTAATATTCCCAGAATGATCTTCCCTTATATCTTCAGCTCATCTGGATTTAGCATCTTATTCCAGGCATTAGCTGAGCTTTAGCAGCTCAGTAGCTGCAGCCGCATGTAAACAAGGTTCCCGTTGGCATGGTTACTGCCCACAACAGATGGTAAAAAGTTACCATCAGAAATCCCTTAAGAAGCACAGGCATACAAACTACTTTACAAATAAAGGAGTGTTTAAACAGAAAGATGCATATATAAAAGAAAAAAACTATAAAAACAATGAGACCAGAGCTTCTGCAGCAGACTGACGACGCTCCTGGACCTCCTGGACTTTATGAGACACTTTTCCTGAGACAGAAAAGAAAAACAGATATGGAGACTACGTAAGAAATATAGATACAGCTTTGAATTTAAAGGGGAAGAAATAAGAATTAAAGCAAGCTGTTTGACACGACTCTGGTCCAATAGAAACAGTAGCTGCAGGATCCCCTCCAGGGATCAGACGTCTGCTTCATCCTGAGCAACAGCCATGTTCATAACTCAATCATGATAACCTTTATTTCCTGCAAAAACACACACTTTAAATGAAATGCATATCTCCTCTCCAGTTTTAGAGACATTAGTAATAGTTTAGTAAATGGCCCATTCAGGAAAGAAACTGCTAGAATAAACTGTACACATGGATCTCTCAGGATGATACAAACATTAACAGCTGCATTTTCTGCATACAGTTATGTTGTCTTTAGAAGAATATAAGATGTTGCACTTCAATGCACTTTCAATGTTTCACCTTCCACCAGCTGCTGCATATATTTGTTATTTATTTTAAAGCAGAGCTGCAGTAAAATGTTTGATTTGTAATTTATCTATTCGCACTTTATGTTAATGTTGATGACTGGCAGTGAGTTCTTATAAATAACACTGCACTTTCCACATTCTTTTGTATTATGATGTTTTTATTTTTCTGAAAAATGCTTGGTTTTCACCGAACCCGTAGTCATATCGTATCGATATCGAGATATCTGGCATGAATATCGAGATATGAAATTTTGTCCATATCGTTCAGCCCTAACAGCTACCCTCAAAGTTTTGTAGGATGTGTGTTCAGTGCTTTTTGGATCGCTTTTTTCCCCCCCCTGCACATTCAACGGACGTTCTAATGGACTAGAAAATATTAATAAAATGTTAATCCCTGAAAAATCGTGACTGTATTTGAAAGAGCCATTATTTTCATTGAATTCAGCTAAATTAAAAATAAAACAGGTTTATCAGTGAGACCATTCTACCTTTTATGTCATGCAGGTTTGTTTGGATGATTTGGAAGACAGGTTTTCAAAAGACTAGAACAGAACATAATATTTAATTCTGTTTTGGTTTTTAAAATAAGTGGAGTAGCTGATCTGTGGTCATTTCAAAGCTACTAAAAGCAGCAGAGCTTTTCCTTTTCCTGCTACTGCAGCTGAGTATCAGCCATCTAAGCTGAGGCTTTAGTGGAGAGGACTGGAAACACTGCAACAGTACGGTAAATTACCCTCACAGCAGTCACAGTTAGTGTCCCAAATAGAAAAACTAACATGTCGGAGACAGAAATGCTTGATTCTTTTAAAGTATTTTGTGGCCTTTATTTACAGTGAGCTGAACAGGAAAGTGGGCAGAGAGACGATGAGGAGAGACGTACAGCAAAGGAGGCTGAGAGTTGAACCTGCAACCGCTGCAGGACGACTGCAGTCTGATCACGACCTGTTTGCTTAAACCGCCAAGCTACCCAAGAAATGCCTTTTTAAATGATCCAATGAGCATCTCTTGGAGGTCGTGAGGTTTCTGTATCCCTGTCAGTCAGTGTCAGTTTGGCCACAACGTCTAGAGAAGAGTGATCACATTTGACACAAGACAGCAGGCTTTGAATGACGCGTTGAGATACAGCAGCTATAGATCCACAAATCTAGTGTGACACAAATTACAAAACACAAACAGCATCTACAAATGAACCGTACGGTGCCTTGTGATGCTCTCAGTGATCTGTCCAGAGCTGTCATTTTAGTGTGGGAGGTTTCATGGCTAAATCGGACCAGCCTGGTGGCCAGTCTTCATTAACTGCACACAGCACCAGTAAGAGCAGAGTGTGAAGGTTCAGTTATCAGGGTAAGAGTTGAGTTCAAAAGAGGACAAATTGTTGGTGCATCTGTGATGAAGACATCAAGTCTTTGTGATGTATCAAGAGCCGCGGTATCCATGGTAACGTCAGCATACCACCAAGAAGGACGAACCACATCCAACAGAATCAACTGTGGACCCAAGAGGAAGCTGTCTGAAAGGGATGTTCAGGTGCAGCGGCGGAGCATGTCACTGCCGGGCCGGGGCGGGGCTTTTAAACCCAATAGAGCTTGTGATTACATCATTTTACAACATACACATGCCTGCAGCAGCGGGGATTACAAGCATTACTACATTTTTGACACATAGCTCAAAGCATTTGATAGTAAGAGTTCAACAACACGAAGAGCGACCATGCCATTTTGAAATCAATCAAACCTGTAATATTACGGCATAATATATTGTCTAAAATGTATTCGGCGGTTTGCGGTTGTGACGTCACGCGGGAGACGCATTCATTCATTCTGCTCGGCACTAAGTGCTGAATTTGCCTGATGTGTTTCCATTGCTGTTAATAAATACCAACTCCAAGCATGTTATAGTACGAGCCTTTTTACTGACATGAGGTGTTACCGGCCACCTACTTGTAAATTTAACATTTAATTCACTGTGTAGAAACCTACATGACCAAAGTCAGTCTTAAATTTTTTTTTTTTTTTGACCAACCATGATTCATTCTAGCTGGAGAAACCTATATATAACCTCGTACGGACCGCGTACACTTCTCGCAAAAGTTGTTGTATCCAGTAGTGTGCAAGGTGTGACTGATGCCCGAGGAGATACCTGTTTCTTTATCTTTCACCAGACCCTCCTGGGCCCGGGCCGGGCGAGTACTGCCCCCCCCCCCCCCCCCCCCAATCCCACCTGACGCTCCGCCACTGTTCAGGTGCTAACCTGGACTGTATCCAAAAAACATAAAACTACAGCTTGTATCCTGAAGGCGGTGCCGTGTATCAGGATGACAATGAACCAAAACACCCAGCAAGACTGGTGAAAGTGAAGTTGAACATCTCTCTTGGCCTGAAGTCACCAGATCTAAATTATTGAGCCACTTTGGGGCGTTTTGGAGGAGCGAGTCAGGAAGCGTTTTCCTCCACCAGCATCATGTAGTGACCTGAACACTGTCCTGCAGGAAGAATGGCTTCAAATCCCTCTGACCACTGTGCAGGACTTGTATATGTTATTCCCAAGACGAATTGATGCTGTATTGGCTGCAAAAGGAAGCTCTACACCAAACTAATAAATGATTGTGCTCTAAAACCAGGTGTTTCAGTTTCATCACCCAACCCTATTGAATAAAACCCAGGGGCGCCACTGTTAAGCACGCAAAGAGCGCTGAGGCTAGTTAAGGTCCAACATGTTCATTCAGGTGTAAATCAACTCCCAACAACATCATGTTGGTGTTTAAATCCAACTTTGAAAAATTTGATTGAGTACAGTATTCCTCAGACTAACGTGTTTACATGTATTTTAAAAGTCTGGTTAAATCAGTGATGAGTGGTAAGTTAAGGGTCGGTGTGTTCCACAAGCTAAAACCTGAAAAGCTGTGATTAATGTCAACTATCTGGGTGCAAAGACAGCAGCCTTTGTGACTTGGGACACTGTGGGCGGAGGCTCAATACACATCACAAGCCTATTAATCTCCCTTCGCAGCAAACCCAACCGCTGACAAATGGATTGTGCTACCTATCAATAAATGTCTTGCTTACTCTTACCAGCTGTAGTCTCAGTTGACAAACTGATGTGAGTAAATGAGAATCGATGAGTCAGAACACCATGTGAACCAACAATGCAGTTATAACTGACCACACTGGGTCATGGCAGCTTTTTATTTGAACGCAGGAGGGTATTCTGTTCAACAAATGAAAGTGATCGGCCTGCTAGATTTGTTCTCTTTCGCCTTCATTTTTCTCGCTAATACGTCTTCTTTGTCGTTTTCAAACCAGCTAGAAAGAGAAATATAGATTTCTTCAGTGTCTGTAAAAATCACTCGTGCTAAAAACGTATCAGTTCCTACTTGTGTAAGATATGCTTTCCATTGCTGTTCACTAAATGCTAAAGAGCTGCAGAGAAGAACTCACGCTGCCCCCCAGTGTTTGGTGATGTAATTACAGAGCGAGGCTAACAACGACATTTGTCCTATGCATAGGTTAGATGTGAATTTGGCATGTAGAAGAACAAATCAGGCGTAACGGTGGATTCACGCAGCAGCGTGGCGACAACGCAGGAGTGTTTCTGAGTTTCTTTGTCATTTCAAATTCTTCCTCTTCGCTACACAAATAGGCCCCGTGCTTTGAATTAGTCCTGCTTCCGTTATTTCCCCGGCTAGCTGTAGCTGTGTAGTTTTGATGGAGGCAACGCTATCGTCACAACACACCGAACCCACAATTCAGTTGGGCAACGGATGACATCAGCCCATTCAAAGTCTAAAAAGCCCAATGTGAACTTGTGAACAGCCTCCTCCTTTCAATCAGTATACATGACTAAAGCGGAAGAGAGGGTGTGTTTTTTGGCACCACCACATCCCAAAGGTGCTCTATTGGATTTAGATCTGGTGACTGTGGAGGTCATTTGAGTCCAGTCTGAGATGATTCACGCTTTATGACATGGCGTGTTATCCTGCTGGAAGTAGCCCTTACCAAAAAGTAGTATACTTAAATATACTTATAGTATATATACTACTTTTTGGTAAGGGTATCCATCAGGAGATGGTCCGCTGTGGTCATGAAGGGATGGAGATGGTCAGCAACATTACTCAGGTAGGCTGTGGTGTTAACTTGATCTTCAGTTGGTACTAATGGGCCCAAAGTGTTCCAGGAAAATATCCACCATACCAGTGAGTCCCAAAGTGTGGGCCGCGGCCCCCTAGTGGGTCGCCGTGGTACTGCAGGTGGGCCGTGAGAGGTCATTAAAGTTAAACAAATATGTTTCTTCCCCATTCTGATGCTGGTTTGAACTGCAGCAGATCATCTTGACCATGTCTAGATGTCTAAATGCAGTGACTAGCTGCCATGTGATTGGCTGATTAGACATTTGCGTTAACGAGCAGTTGGACCTAATAAAGAGGCCGGTCAGTGTATGTTGAAATTGTGTACAACGTTTCCAGCACAGTCTGCAGACGTACAAGTCCACGTGCGCATCAATCAGCTGCATTATTGACCGTAAAGCCATATATGTTCTGGACTAACCGATACATGTGAAGCTACGTTGCTCTATAGCAGCCATTTACCAGCAGCGGCACGTCTGCCGCGCACACACAGACGTGCACATCGACCAGTGTGTGTTTGTTCTGTGGCGTCCAGGAAGCTGACCTCCAGCTGCCACAGCTGGACGTCAATACTGCTGTCAACTCTGAAACGGCGCCCGCTGTCCTGACGACAGGGGCTCAGCGCCACAAACACACAAACACAGATGCACACACACACACAGATGCACACACACACACAGATGCACACACACACACAGATGCACACACACACACAGATGCACACACACACACAGATGCACACACACACACAGATGCACACACACACACACAGATGCACACACACACACAGATGCACACGCACACACATTTACGTGGAATAAAAATATGACGTGCATATAAGTAGGAAAGGTCTGTTTTATAGAACTATTACACCCATGTGTATTACTTCAATACAATGACAACATTCCCATTTTAACGCCTTCTTTTGAAATTCTGCAAAAGCAATGAAATATGTTTTGACAGCAAACGTCGTTTCAAATCAGGTTTCAGATATTCAAGAGACGCTGAGAGCTTCACGGCAGGTAAAGTGATTGGTGAATTTATTGAACGTGTTCTGGCAGTGGTGTGAATGCAGCATGAGAGAGGAAAGAGAGGGCAAAACGTAATCCATAATCTATAATCCATAGCTGCTTGTGTGCAGCAGAAAACAAAATCAGCTTTTGGCTGTAACAGGATGTGGGAAAGCTCAGGACATTTAGTTGGAAATGTTCACAGTTCCTCGACCTCAAAGGTGGAGTTTTCACACGTATCAGAGCTGGAACGCATCTCAAGTCTTTTTATCATTTTTATTTTATTTTATTGACTATCCCTAAACGCGTCTGGGTATATAGATTCAGGGTCCCCTACAGATCTCTGACAGTTATAATTACCTCGGCAGGCATCCATCTAGTCGCTGGTACACTAATAATACGATTTATGTTTTAGATTATTACTCGAGAGCTGAATCCAGAATTAAAAACCTGAAACTATTCAACTAGTTTTTAAATGAAGTTTGACAAACTTCATCTTCTGACCATGAACAGTGTGTAAAATCATTTTGATTACATAACCCGTTTCAAAATGATGCAGCTCTCAGACACGAGGCCCAAAGATACTCTTTATCTCGTTATGTCATAATCCAAAGTTAAACTTGTTCCATTTGTAGATGGAAGACAGAGTTCTGGAGTTCCTAGTTGGAGGTTTCAACTGGAACACCCCTGAGGTCAGTTGGATAAACCTCTCCAACCCCGACAACAATCCGACATGAATCAGAACTGCTTTACAGTGATCCCTCGCCACTTCGCAGTTTAAGTTCCGCGGTTTTAGTTATTCGCAGATTTTTTCAGAAATATATAATTTTAAAAAATTAAAAAAAATTGCAGAAACATCACAGGATGTTGTGTGCGTTCTCTCACAGTGAAGAAATGTTGTGAGCCAGCCTGGCCCCTTTAAGAATGTAGCCTTATGGGTAATGTAGTGTGTGTGTCGTGGGACGGCAGAATGAAAACGGGGTTAGATGAAAAGTGTAGTGAGCATCAACAGCAGCCCAGCGTGTATAGATTGTTTTGTTGTTGTTAGCGTGTTAGCTGCTAATTACGAGCCAAAAAATAGCACAATACCAGCGGTTTGTTTACTACGGTTCAGAGACCAGAGGCTGTGAAGGAAACAGAAAGACAACAGTTGAGCCTTTGTCTTGTTTCACTGCAGTGTCTCGCTACTTTTTTGGGGGGTTTTTTAACATATTTTAAACACATTATTTAGGCTCGGGGGGCTCCGGCTCCAGTTAGCGGATTTTGATTTTTCGCAGGGAGGCGCCGGTCCCCATTAACCGCAAAAAATAAGGGATCACTGTACTGCCAAGAAACATCACGTTACAAGGAAACTGCCTTGGTCTGATGTGCATTGACATAAAATGTATATTTTAAAAAAATGTATGCAATGACAAATCTTAATAATTTAAAGCGTTAACAAAATGAACATAAACAGGGCAGTGTAGTCTTAAATCAAATAACATTTCTTTTCCCTCAGGGTTTCTTAAGATACAATTTCCCTAAAAAGGGGGGGGGGGGGGGGGGTATGAAAACAAAAAGGGACAGGGCTCTTCCTGCATTTGTGGCAAGTTTTGCCGTGCATCATCTCCAGACAGCATCAACGGAAAACAATCAAAAGAACTGTTTTAAAGTTACGGGCCAATGGCGGTTAAAGGACTCGCCCTTAAAGGCTCTAGGGTCAATATTTTGTTTTTTTTTCCAATTTAAATTCTTATTGAGTTTTCACATATTTACAGGCCAAAACAATACAGAAAACAAATTACATGTAAAAATCACAACAATAACACGAACAAACAGTCTGGAGGCGAAACTGTTCACTGCTCCTTTTAGCATCTGTTCAACTGGAGTCATGATGTCTCATATGAATGTTCCATTTTTACCAATTTTCATCAAATACGTTCTCTTTCAGTCTCAATATGTATGTCATTTTTTCCAAGGCCAGATGTCCTTGACAATGTCCAACCACTGCTCCTGGAGCGTTCACACAGTTCCTTGTTACGGTTTTCTTTCTCACTGCAAGTAGCACTTCAGTCAAGTACAAGTCTCCTTTCAGTAAAACCTTCTCAACGTTCCCAAGATACATCACTGGACAGCTGTTTGGTCTTTCATACCCCATAACATTTTTAAGGACTGAGTTAACGTTTTGCCAATACAAACTAAATTTCGTACATTTCCAGAAGACGTGTGTCTGATCTGCTTCCACACTTCCACACAACCTGCATCAGTCTTGTTGTATAGCCAGGTGCTTAGAGTTTATCTTTGGTGTCATGAAGTAGCGAGTGAGGTTTTTCCAGCAGAATTCTCTCCATAGTAATGAATTTGTTGATGTACGTTGTTTCTCACAGATGCAACTTCTCTTCTTGTACTTGAATTTTTGCTTTTATATAAAGCATTGAGGTGCAGCACGGTGGCTTAGTGGTCCGCACTAGAAGGTTCACAGCTAGAAGGTTCCTGGTTCAAACAGGGGTCTTTCTGTGTGGAGTTTCCATGTTCTCCCCGTGGTTTCCTCCGGATACTCCGGACAGTCCAAAGACCTCCATGTCAGGTTAACTGGTGGTTCTAAATTGCCCGTAGGAGTGATTGTTTGTCTACATGTGGCCCTGTGATGGACTGGAGACCTGTCCAGGTGGACCCCTGCCTTTCACCTGAAGAGAGCTGAGAAAGACTCCAGCAGATCCCTGTGACCCTACGGAGGATTAAACGGGCAAAGATGGATGGATGGATAAAGCGTTGACTCTCCCCTGGTCTCAGTCAAAGCTTGATAAAAAGCAGAAATAGGCAGAGACCCTTTCTGTTTGGCCAATATTTTCTGATGCAGAAACAAGTTAAAATATCAAGAAACTGCTCAGTTGATGATTCTGACCTGTGTTCAATTAGTGCGTTTACATGGGAAGTTTAATTCCTCTTTAATTCAGAAATAAAATTAAATCTGATTTAAAATGATTAAAAATTTCCATGTAAACACCTAATTCTGAATTAAACTTAATTCCGAAGTACGTGGCTGGTTTATTCTGATTTTAAATCCTAATAGAATAATTCCACGGTCATGTATACACTCATTCTGCTTTAAATTAATTTGCATGCTCGTTCTCTTACCCGTCTGTCGCCATGACGCTTATATTCCGCGCTGGGCTTGTTTTCGAAACAAAGTTTCAAGATGGCAGCACGCAGTAAACGGTGGTCAAGAGCAGAGACGATTTATTTAATAAATAGCTTGGAGGAACTGGAAATAATTAAAAGAACAGATGGCAGGAAACATAAAAATTGTGAGCTTTTCAAAGTTGTAGCGGCTAGGCTAAATGAAGGAGGTTTCTCCATGTTGTTGCTAATTGAGTAAAGACGTCCCCCCCCCCATCCAATCAGAACCCTTCTTAACCCCCAGACCTTAAGCGGAATTGGATAAAGCCAATCAAACGTGTTTTCCATGTAAACCTTAATTCGGAATTACTATTTCCATGTAAACTCTAATTAAAATTGTTTAATTCTGAATTATTTAATTCAGAATAATTAATTCCGAATTAAAAAAACATCATGTAACCGTGACGAACGTCTGCCAAATTTGGTAAGAAATTTCATCCATTATTGAGGTGAGTGTTTCTATGAATCTGGACTGTAATGTTATTTTCTTTTTCTCGTGTTGCATCATTGCAGCTGAACATGTCTGTGGAAGTTCTTGCATTTTTCTGCAGTTTTCTCTTTCTCTATTAGTTTCTTAATTGTCCCCCCCTTTTTTCCTGTCACCAGGCTGCTGTTGTCAACAAT
This sequence comes from Hirundichthys speculiger, assembly GCA_018398805.1. Taxonomy (NCBI): domain Eukaryota; kingdom Metazoa; phylum Chordata; class Actinopteri; order Beloniformes; family Exocoetidae; genus Hirundichthys; species Hirundichthys speculiger. The sequence goes on along the minus strand of JAGFBZ010002282.1, from coordinate 399,895 downwards.
CAACATGTTACTTCCCCCTCCCCCTCCCTCCTCCCCCTACAGACATGCCTTCACATCATCCGGGCTTATGTCCCGGAAACAGAGCCAGAGAGGATATTGTAACAAGCATCTGAAAAAATGTTGGCCCAACTAGTGACACAAGGCTCCCGCATGAATTAAAAGGGATTATCACACTTAATTAATGCTAATTAATGCTCACCCAAGTCATGGGAGCTGCATGTTCTTGTGTGACCAGAACCCTGCGACACACACAACGAACACACTAACGTCCAGAGAAATTTACAACTACAGTCACACCAATAAAGCCTGTTGCTTCTTTCACACACGCACACACGAGCGCGCTCGCGCACGCACTTCATGGGAATCCTCTTGGCTGCGATGGCTGCCAGATCTCACCAGAACTGCAAATAAACACAGTCTGATTGTGCCGTTGGGACTGTTTGGAAACACAGTTTAGCAGAAAACATCGTCCCGTAGAAACCCGTTGTTCGGTTACAGATCTCTGAAGCCTTGTTTACTGTGACTTAACTGGAGGACGTGCACACACACAGTCGTTATTAGCACTTGAAATGGTCACTGGAGATCACTGCAACAGATGCAGTCTGTGCAGATGCTCAGGGCCCCTGGAGCCACTAGGGGCCCCCCAAGATAGAAGCTTAGCCTCAATATACAGTCATGGAAAAAAATATTAGACCATCTTTTTTTCTTCACTTTCTTGTTCATTTTAATACCTGGTACCACTAAACGTCATCATGTGACTAAAACAGACAGAAAAGAAAACACTGAATGCATAAAAGCAGTGTTTTTGGCAGTACAACGCCATAGCTATTGATGTAAAAACTTAAGCGATTTAGGTTAGAATCAAGAAAACCATGGAAAATGGTAAGATATCAGCTCTTAAATAAAACTCTTATGAGCAATCTTTGTGGTTATCGTTATGTTTGTCCAAACAAATGTACCTTTAGTTGTACCAGGCATTAAAATGAACAAGAAACTGAAGAAAACAAGGGTGGTCTAATCATTTTTTCCATGACTGTACATCTTATTTTAGGAGAAATAAAATAACTTGTCTTCATTTGTAGCCACCTAAATAAAGAACAGTTACATATTTGACTGTGGAGCAGTTCAGTTAGAACAGTACTTCCTGTTCGGTTGGATTAGTGACATTACGAGTTTACCCGAAACGTTCCAGATCACCAGGGAGTTATGCTAATCTGCTCGTTTGAAGATGTATTTCTAGTCAGATCATGTCCTTTCTTCCATTCTCCTTATAAGGATATCTGATGTTAAATAAAATGTGCTTCTCCTCATGTAACATTAAGCTCTCCTTACACTGTTTGCCTTTGCTGTAATTTTTACAGTAAAATACCACAAAATGCCCAGTAAACCTACCACAAAATATGATTACAACAAGTTACTGTAATTTGCATAGCATTATGGGTAAAGTGCCTTTATTTACAGTAACTTGCTGTATTTTTTGAAATTGTGGTAAATTACTGTTGACATTTACAGTAATGCTACTGTAGGCCTTTGTGATGGTAAATTTATGTCTAACTTTTAGTTTTAGTTATTTAGTATAGTAAATTTTAGCTTATTTATTGTATAATTTTAGGTATTTTTATCATGTCTTTGCACTTATATCTTTTAATTCTCTTATTTATTTGGTTTTAGCCAGTAAAGATGATATACTGTAAAACATTATTACAGGATTAATACTGTAAGGTGGTAATTACAGTAACTTACTGGCAATAGTGTCGCCAGTAAACTACTGTAAAAATACAACAAAATGTCTAACAGTGTATGGTTGAACTCTCTTCTGGCACCCTCTCAGTTTTTACCTGCAGCCTCCAGGTGGTAATCTAATGGATGTACAGGGACCCCACCTGTGGTGTTTTAGGCTTCCTCAAAAAAAAAAAAAAAAACATCCAGATTCTGACTTCCTGCCACCTCAACCTGCCAGGTCTAAGCTGAAACCATAAATATCCTCCACATATATCTTCAGGTGAGCAGAGCGGAGGATTGTTTTCAGGATGCCTCTGAAAATGCGCCGGAGCTCCTGGTGGGACCACACTGGTGCAGCTCAGCCGCACCTCCTGGTGGGATCCAGGGATGACTGGTTGAATGGTCACAGATCACCTTAAAGGATTTGAACCCCCCCCCCCCATCACACTGGACTTTTACAAAGTAGGGCCCCTCCACAAAGTGGACAAAAGTGTATTTTCGGTGATGAAACAATCTGAGCGCTCCAGATTGGTTTCCAGAGCACCATGCCACTGTCGTAGTTAATGTTAGATTAACAGAACACAGCGTGTCAGACTGCTAACCAGGTGATAAGAGCCAGTAAATCCCAGCCGCTGCAGATACGCGCCGCGTCCCCGCAGCGGCGGGAACATCAGAAGCGGTTCAGTCGTTCCCATTAGAGGCAGTCATATGGAAGTATTTCTGTCCCATCTGAGTTTGAATACGAATTTTTAAGATTGAAAATTTTAACCATCAAAATCAGACTTTGAATTTTAAAAAACATCAGATTTCTAGCACTGAATTTTTTTTTGCCTCTGAATTTTATTTTGTTAAAATAAATTCTGTGTTAAAAAAAATTGTTGTCTTAAAATATTCAGTTTTTCAAAATTCAACACGCAAAGAAATTCAGCCAACGTCCAGCCAATCACGTTACGCTCCATTGGTCATGTGACACCCACCCAGATAGTAAAACGGACCGGTCGGCCATGGCAGCAAACTCAGGTGATTACTATCTGGGTGGGTGGAGCGTAACGTGATTGGCTGGACGTTGGCTGAATTGAGACAGGGACCGATTGCTTCTCCCTGGTGACCCGGATGTTGAGTCTGGTTCTTTTTACACTGAATTTTTTTACACTGAATTTTTTGAGGTTGAATTTTTTTACACTGAATTTTTTGGAGATGTAGGTTTTTTTTTTCACACTGAATTTTTTGGGGGTGTTGAATTTCTTTGCGTGTTGAATTTTGAAAAACTGAATATTTTAAGACAACAATTTTTTTTAACACTGAATTTATTTTGACAAAATAAAATTCAGAGGCAAAAAAAAATTCAGTGCTAGAAATCTGATGTTTTTTAAAATTCAAAGTCTGATTTTGATGCTGAAAAATTTCAATCTTAAAAATTCGTATTCAAACTCAGGTGGCACAGAAATACTTCCATACAGTCAGTGGGCGGCGCGCGCACGCTCCTGAGTGCGCGTCCACGCTCAACCAACCAACCAAACCGAGCCGGCGAGCCCGCTCTCCTCAAACCCGCCGAGCCGAGCCAAACCGAGCCAGTCTGCGCCGAACCTGCAGGCCGGACGGGAAGGATGAGCTCGTAGCGCATCTTTACGCGCCAGACTCCGCGTCCGTCCGTCGAAGCTCCAGTCTGCCTCTTCACGCCGAACCCGTCCGTTATGGACTCTACAGTTCTGCGGAGAGGTGTTTTCATCTCCCAGCTGCTGCTTCTCAGCCAGATAGGTAAGAAACTGGAGATGTGGAGCGGAAGAACCCAGTTTAAATGACAGGTGGCGTCTGAAACGCTGCTCAGAACCAGCGGCGCGTTTCTGTTGAATTCTTTTTGGATTTCAGTCACAGCGGCAGCAAAGATTGATTCTTTTTTACATGCAGCCCACAGACTGAATAGAAGGTTTATTTCGGAAGTGAAAACGTGTCTCGCAGTCAAACACTTAAATTGCGTTTCCAAGCAGGCGCGCGTGTAAAGATCTCTTCGATCATAATTTGAACAGGTTTTTTTTTTTTTAAACAAGCTGGAAAATGAATGAATGTAATGTGATGTTTTGCGGAGTGACCATGTGCTGTGATTTGTGTTTCCACTGAACGCAGGTTCTGTATTTTGGTGCAGAAACCGCTCCGATTACCGAAATCATTTAATAACGGTTCCGTGTTATTTTCTGTTATTCTATGCGTAATTTCAGAAAAGGCTGAGGATGACAATCAGTAGGAAAATATGTGTCTTTGTCGTGGGATTGCTCCAGTATGTTATAAATCCGTATTCTGAGTAAATCTCTTTTCGTTTTTGGCTCCATGCGTCCGCGGAGACCGAGTAAGTATGTCCAAATATGCCGATTTTCACGGTATGTGAGTGCTTTTTCTGTCTCAGTGTGAAGCTGAAAGGTAGCAGTTTTCACATCATGTGTCTTGAGAGTGAGACTGGGAGCAGATCTGAGTAACAGGTGGGGGGGGGGGGGTGGGGGGGGGGGGGGGGGGGGGGGGGTCTCTTTATGTTCAGCCAGAACCCAGCAGTATCAGTCTGGTCTCTTAATATAATGTTAGCATATGAATGTCCATAGTTGCTTTAAATTGAGTAAAATAATAGATGACTAATGCAAAGTTTCTTTCAGAGAGAATAACTGAATCTGCTTCCATGTCTAACTGCAGTGATGAAATGTGAGATTAACCCTTAAGCTGCCAATATATTGATCTGTAGTAGCTTGTAGTGCTGGGCGATATGGAAAAAAATCATATATCACGATATGGACTATTTTATATCACGATAACGATATATATCACGATATACCATAATAAAGTATGTTTTCAGTTATTCTCTGAAAAGTTTGACAAAAATTTCATTGCTTACTTTTCAACTTTATTTTGAAAGGACATTTAGCTGAACTGTCACAAACATACATTTTAGTGCAGCAAAAACAGGTAGGTACAGAGGTACAGTAGCTTTCACATTTTTTTTTAAAGTGCACAACAGTTTCTGAGAGGAAAAACACATTTTTGCACTGAAGTTCAGCTATAAAAAATAAACACAAATTATTTTTCAACTTTCTGAAATCTGTAACCTTGTAGTGCAAAGTTTGCAAACCAATATAAAGTGTCTAAAGTAAACATCAGGGTTGAAGAGAACTCTGTTTAAGGCATTAACCATGAATAAAAGTGCAAACATAAAAGGCTACTTTGTAGAAGTAGATATGATTCTATCAAATTTATCGTTGCAGGTTATTTAATTACATATTTGCTGTAATAATTGATAAAATTAGGTTAGAAACGATAGAAGAGAAATGGCACGATACACACTTTTATATCGTCCCCATGATATATATTGTCATATTGCCCAGAACTAGTAGCTTGTATCATTTATACGGACCTGTGAAACTAGAACCTGCAGCGCAGAAGTGCTAAAGGCATGTTGAGAAAGAGTTATGGTCTATCTAGTGTCTTTTTAATTTTATCCAGGTTCGTATCATTGTGTTACTCATTTACCCATTCACACATGTATCACATAGCTACTGTTTCCACACTCATAAGCTCTTTGGGGGCCCACTAATGTGCCCCAGGACACTTCTCCATGTGACCCCCAGTTAGAGGAGCCACTGGTCCATGGTGTCTGATTTCACCAGATTAAAATAAGTCTTCTTCAGTCGAGCTGAAAATGCAGAATAAATTCCACAAATGTCTCAACGCTGCTCTGAAATCTCTTATAAATGTCTGCCCATCTACATCTCCTTTATTTTCCCGCTCAGTGAGGTGTTGTTTCAGGGAATCAAAGAGCGTGCTAAAATGCTTAACAAGGTTATCTGAAGGGGTTATTCTTCAGAACCGCAGGAGTTCCTGCATCATCCACTTTGATTAGGTTGGCTGTCATCAGATTAAAAAACTAGATGAAACATGACCGGAGACAGAAATAAACAAAATGGTGATAGATGAAGGGGCGAGCGAGCGCTGGGATTCTTTAAATCCACCCTCAAGTCTGATTGGTCGTTTCTAACCAGAGCCGTGAGGTCGAGTTTCCCATAAAATCCTCGGGCCTCTAACTCTCTCCTCCACCTGCTGTCACCTGCTCCTTAATTAACGGGACACTCTTGGAATGAAGTCATCTTTTTCTCTTCTCCTTTTAAAAAGGTCTCTGCTTTCCAGTTTGTCGAGTTGCTCTTTTCAGAAATGCCTTTGCAAAGTTCAGATCTTCTCTCGGTTAATAACGTTCGCTCTGCTGTTTTCCGTCGCAGCTTGGTTCGTTTTTTCCAGTGTTTGGAGTAAAGTTGACAGTTTTCTGTGCTCTTAGTGAAACAAACTCTGGTCTAAAGGCCCAGATATCGTACAACAGCTCCCTCATCAACCACGTCTCTACAGCTCTGTTTATAGCAGCCATTTTTAGTGGGTGGAGTCAGACACTTCCTGACTTCTGAACAGGTTCTGTTACAGTTTTGCGCAGCCCACTTCCAAAGTAAAGCAAATTTGCATTTATATTTGCCTTTTACTTATTTAGCAAAGTGACTTATGAATTATAAATATATTCAAGCACCGGTAAGGAAGGAGACCTTGTAGCAGATGTAAAGTCTTCAGTCAAAAGAACTGAGTTGGGATAAATGAAGACAATGTAGACAGAAAGGTGAACTGATGAGTTCAATAAAATAAAGCTCAAGAGAATAAAGTGAGAGTTTGAAACATTAGGAAAGAAGATGAGCCTGAAAGAGGTGTTTCTTAAAGAAATTCTTAAAGATGGAGAGGGAGGCCCTGCTCTTCCAGCCTGTGGGAGGTTATTCCACCATCAGGGAACTGAAGACTGGCTGGACTGGATATACGTAGGGATGGTACCAGGTGAGGAACCTTTGAGGAACGCAGTGATAAATTGGGAGTAGTGCTGGGCGATATGGAAAAAATAATATATCACGATATGGACTATTTTATATCACGATAACGATATATATCACGATATACCATAATAAAGTATGTTTTCAGTTATTCTCTGAAAAGTTTGACAAAAATTTCATTGCTTACTTTTCAACTTTATTTTGAAAGGACATTTAGCTGAACTGTCACAAACATACATTTTAGTGCAGCAAAAACAGGTAGGTACAGAGGTACAGTAGCTTTCACATTTTTTTTTAAAGTGCACAAAAGTTTCTGAGAGGAAAAAACATTTTTGCACTGAAGTTCAGCTATAAAAAATAAACACAAATTATTTTTCAACTTTATGAAATCTGTAACCTTGTAGTGCAAAGTTTGCAAACCAATATAAAGTGTCTAAAGTAAACATCAGGGTTGAAGGGAACTCTGTTTAAGGCATTAACCATGAATAAAAGTGCAAACATAAAAGGCTACTTTGTAGAAGTAGATATGATTCTATCAAATTTATTGTTGCAGGTTATTTAATTACATATTTGCTGTAATAATTGATAAAATTAGGTTAGAAACGATAGAAGAGAAATGGCACGATATACACTTTTATATCGTCCCCACGATATGTATCGTCATATTGCCCAGCACTATTGCAGTCTACGTAAACCTCTGGCTTCAACTCTATGCTGGTTGACCAGTAAGGAGGACGCGGCAGCTGAGATGGTCTGTGCCAAGGTTTGAGTGGTGTACTTGATTTTGAAATGTTGCAGAGCAAAGCGGGATCAAGGAGAGGTGGCAGCAGTCTGGTTAGTGAATGATCAGTTTCTCACCATCCTAGTCGGGGTGAGAAATCCTGTTGATCATATTTCACTTCCTGTTGCAAATGTAACAGGGTGTTAAGCAGGAGATAAAGATGGTTCTACTCTGATCTGGGTTTGTGATCTCATAGCACCTTGCTAATCTGCACAGCTGTTTTCAGACCCACTGAAGCTCAAATAAAATCACAGGATAATGTGATGGCAGAATGTTTGAATTGATTGCCACTTTAGACATCTATGTTCTTGTTTTTTTTAATGAATCATTTCTAAATACCCTTTATTGCTTTTAAATAGTCATGTCTGTAAGAGTACCAACCAACCAGCCATCTGTCTCACAGTACGCCTTGATGTCCGTTAGCATGTGCTCGCCTCGTTACAACCGTGCAGATCAACAGAGCTGGGACGTATCTGCTGGTCTCATTTTGGCCTCGTTTCTCCTTCTCAGCTCTGTCAGCGAGCACAGTCTTCCTCCCTGAGCCATATGCTTTCCAGCATGGTTCCTCCTATACGCCATACATCTCAGTGGTCACTGCACTCATCACCGGTCACGCTATCTGTGCGTTTCAGCAGGAAAGCAAGAACATGGCATAAAGCTTTGGCTTTGAATCTACAGCGTGTAGACCCAAGCGCTGGGAACTTGGACTTGTGGCATCTGTGGAGTCCTGCTGGTTAGAGATTGAATTCAGCAGAAGGTGTTCATACTGCTTCAGAGAAGATCCCAGACTTCAGCTCAGCTTTCATAAGATGCCAGCATCTGGTGCCCTTCCCCTATATCCAAATTAGTAGTAACATGTTTAAACCCTAAATAGACAGGAAAATACATAGCTAAATAACAGAAACAGATACTTTTCCTGTAGCTGCATGGCACTTTATCTTCCTCCCATAGCAGTGATTAGGAGGGACGCTGGGATGCTGAAAAGGATGAAGCACATACAGAAAACTGACAATTGGCACAATTATACCTCCTGAAGGTTCAGGCTTACTTACAGTAACAATAACACCAGAGTTCACATTGCTGGCAGATCCCAAAAGGAGACATGTTATGCCTTTTTTTTTTTTTGCAAAAGTTGACACAATTTCCAAGGGTTGTGGTTAAATGTTTGTGGCAGGCTTTGGTGAAAATAACAAAGAGAAATGACACAATAGCTCTTTTTCCAGCCATGACTTTGCATCTCTGTTCATAGCAGCTGGTTTTAAGTTGTCAAAGTAGGGTTGCACGATAACTATCGGACCGATAACAGGAAATTATGACGTCATCACGATAACTCCGATATCACGACGAATAGCCCCGATAACATTTATATTTCTGTCAACACAGCAGTGCCTCGCTCCCTCTGAGCCTTGAATGACCAGCAGTGAATGTTATGTTCAAGTAACATCGGCATAATCAGAAAAATGAATACCCAATAAGGAAAATCAAGAATACCCCCTCATGCCAGAAAACAACTCGTTAACTCGGTCATAATTTTAGTAGTTGCTGACTTGAACTGATATTTGCAGTATTTTCCCACATGTTACACATAAAAAAGAAAAAAAAATAGAAAAGGCTGAAAGAACGACGAGGTAATGTGGGAATTTACGTTACACCTTGAATGCAGCCTGCAGCACAGCGCTGATCACAACAAACATGGCGGCGTGGAACTTCGTTAAAGTTTCAGAAGAAGATAGTTTGGTGGTTATTTGTGACGAATCCTCCGAGTGAATTCTACGAGGAGGGAAGCACAAGCTTTAATACGTAAAACCTGATCAGACACCTACAACATAACAATCGCTTCCATGGAGTTTTGAAATCACGCTAACGGAAGCTAATGGAAGCTAATGGAAGCTAATGCTAAAATGCACAATCCAGCAGCAGTCTCTCCTCTCCCTCATTCCTCTCATCTAAAGCTTCCATGAGATTAAAAAATAAAAACTACTGAACCTCATTTACTTTAATTAAAGGTATTAATTTAAATGGAACCACAAGCTAAAATCCTTTAAATGTTAATCTTTTTCAGTTAGTAATTCTGATGCATGTATTTCCATCAGTTCAAGGAGCCTTTATTTTTTATATCAGTCAGTAATGAACCTTATTTAAGTTAATGTGAGATATCAAATAGGTTTGTTTGATAGCTTTAAGAAAATGTTTGAGAGGCTTGACAATAGTTTTTCATTGGAAAAAATAAATATCTGTTCATATAAAAAGTCGAAACTATTTTTGATTTTGTTCATAGTATTGATGTAATGATCTTAGGTATATGTGTGTGTTATCGGTTATCGGTATCAGTTTTAAAAAACAGTTATTGTGCATCCCTAAGTCAAAGCAGCCACGCTACGTCACTCCAGCTCTGGATGGGTGCCTCTTGGAAATTGGTGTTACAGCTTTGTGCTGCTAATGTCAAAGATACAGCATAGGTAAATTTGAAGTTGGTTGGCAATAAAGATGATGAGGCTGGATAATTCTACTCTAATCTAGATCTGTGATGTCACAGAACCCTACAAATGTCAATCACTCGCTTAGTGGCCCCAGACAAAGTAACTGGTCGTCACTTTTGACATCAAAATATATTCTCTCAAGCACATAAAATTAGAGTTTTTTTTTCATAAGTCCCGTATGTTTGTTGTGTGTATTTGGAACAGATTAGCTCTAATGTTTGAGTTTTAAAAGATGCAGAACATGACAGCTGGTTAATTCAAGTGACATAAAAAAAAATGTCCGTTGGCATTAATTTTATCAATAGTCTCCTAATGACAAAGCAGAAGTCATCATCTCGTGTTCCCCTTTTTCATTTCCCCTAGACAAACCTTGGCAGCGTGCCACCACACGCTTCGTCATGTTTAATGTGTTGTGGTTAGTGTGACTTCAGCGATCATATGTTCTGCTTGTGGGAAGCCATCTGGCCCCGGCGTTCGGAGCAGAGGGGTTACGTCCGGTGGCATAATAGGACGCCTCATGGTGTATTACTAACTGGCTGCAAAATACTGGCGCATACAGCAAAGTGGATGTGGGGATTCATGGGTAACAGGAGTGGAGCATCAGTGACAAACTGAACAGTCAGACACAGAAGGAGTTGTAAAAAAAAAACACTTGTCATTATAATTACAATATTGATTATGGTTGCATTACAGCGAGTGTGTAATAGGGAAAAACTCCAGACTTAAAAGAAGATTTGAAAATGTCTGATATTGGGTGCGTTTACATGGGAAGTTTAATTCCTCTTTAATTCAGAATTAAAGTTAAAGCCGAATAAAAGTTACCATGTAAACACTTAATTCCATATGAAAATGTCAATTCCGAATTAACTTAATTCCGAAGTAAGTGGCTGGTTTATTCCCATTTTAATTCCGCATTAAGTAATTCCGCGGTCATGTAAACACTCATTCCTGTTTAAATTAATTCCTGTCTTTCTGCGCATGCTCGTTCTCTTGCCCGTCTGTCGTGATGACGCTTATATTCCGGCAGCACGCAGTAAACGGTGTTCAAGAGCAGAGACGATTTATTTAATAAATAGCATGGAGGAACTGGAAATAATTAAAAGAACAGATGGCAGGAAACATAAAAATTGTGAGCTTTTCAAAGCGACCAGGTTAAATGAAGGAGGTTTCACAGATAGAGACGCCACCCAGGTCAAAAATAAGTGGAATGTTGTTTCTAACCAGTTAGCTAAGTTTGTTTTCTTCCGGTAGATGTAAAGACGTCCGCCCCCCCCATCCAATCAGAACCCTTCCCAACCCCCAGACCTAAAGCGGAGTTGGATAAAGCCGAACAAATGTGTTTTCCATGTAAACCTTAATTCGGAATTACTATTTCCATGTAAACTCGAAGGAAAATTGTTTCATTCGGAATTATTTAATTCCTAATTATTAATTCCGAATTAAAAAACATCATGTAACCGCAGCCAATGACTTTACCATAGTGATTTAAGATGTTATCACATATCAGTGCTGCTGTGTTGTTCTTATCCTTTCTGTTTTGTGACTGAATATTCATTTTAAGTATGCGCTGAAGCCCAAAAACTTCGTAGATATGTTCTGGAGGGGCTGCACCTGAAAACACAAATACCAAAAGCATCTGATGTCTTGCAGAGATTACAGCTATGCATGTAGCGATTTGAAAAAAAAAAAAAAAGATTTAAATCGTTTTTAAAAAAATACAATTTGAATTGATTTAACTAAGTGTGAACTGCGATGTGGCCTCCAGGTCAGCAGAGGGCGCACTCAAGTTAAACACGTTCTCCTTCAACGCTGCTACATGCAGCGCTCACCGCTAAGCTAAGGAAGGCCAATGCAGATTAAAAACAAACAGTGCAGCAAACAGCGAGAGAAAAGAAAAGCATGAGTCATGGTTGGGGTCGAACTCCAATTTTTGTTCAGACAAAAATAAATATGCCTTAGTTTGTGCCTGGCTTATCTCCCTCAGAAAGAATAATTTAAAAATAACCTTTCTCTGATGGAGTATTGATTTGGAAAGAGTGTAAGAAAAGACCAGTTTAGTTATGTTTGTATAATGCGTTAGTTTAGGCTTAAAGTAGAGTTGACTTGTTATCTACTAAAGGAAAAAAAATCTTAATACTGTTCTGATTTATTGAAAAGAGGGCAGTAGGCCTATTGTAAAAAAAAAAAAAGAAAAAGAAAAAAAACAAAAACAGGATTTGACCGATTTGAGAGTTAATAAGACAGTTTCCACTTTCCAGTCATTTGCTATGCAGGTATAAAGAGTATAAGAAAAAAACAGCATTTTAATAAAAGAAGAAGAAGAAGAAGAAGAGAACTGATACTTATTTTTTGCGGTTAATGGGGACCGGCGCCTCCCTGCGAAAAATCAAAATCTGCGAACTGGAGCCGGAGCCCCCCGAGCCTAAATAATGTGTTAAAAATATGTTTAAAAACCGCAAAAAAGTAGCGAAACAAGACAAAGGCTCAACTGTGGTCTTTCTGTTTCCTTCACAGCCTCTGGTCTCTGAACCGTAGTAAACAAACTGCTGGTATTGTGCTATTTTTTGGCTCGTAATTAGCGGCTAACACGCTAACAACAACAAAACAAAAAGTCCGGTTTTCTCTGCATGGAACGGGAACTTTATTCTGGCACTGCAGGAACTTGTAACATCACACAGGTTGTATTGTTGGGCTCCTGTCGGTTAACAGAGAATGTAAATCTATACACGCTGGGCTGCTGTTGATGCTCACTACACTTTTCAACTAACCCCGTTTTCATTCTGCCGTCCCACGATACACACACTACATTACCCATAAGGCCACACCATTACCCATAAGGCCACCTTCTTAAAGGGGCCAGGCTGGCTCACAACATTTCTTTGCTGTGAGAGAATGTGCACAACATCCTGTGATGTTTCCGCAATTTTTTCTTGATTTTTTTAAAAATATTATATATTTCTGAAAAATCAGCAAATAACTAAAACCGCGGAACTTAAAGCACGAATTGGCGAGGGATCACTGTACAACTTTTTTTTTTTGTCATTTTCTGCTAGTTCTAATCTATGGTATTGAAAAGAGCGTAAGAGAAAACACTACAGTTGTGTTAAAAAGGAAAAGGCTGGACTTGTGTAAGAGAAATAATAATAATAAAAAAGTCATTTGTCTTTAAATTAATTTTGTGTTTTACGTGATTCGAATTGTATCGTGAACCCTGAATCGTGATTAGAATTGTTGGATGAATCGTGGCGTCCCTGGGTGGCTGTAGCTCAGTTGGTAGAGCGGGTCGTCCATTCACTGGAAGGTTGGCGGTTTGATCGCGGCTCCAACTGTCCACATGCCAAAGTGTCCTTGGGCAAGACACTGAACCCTAACTTGCCCCCAGTGGTTCTGGTGGGTCTGGTGGGTCTGGTGGGTCTGGTGTGTGTGAACAGGTGAATGAGAGGCCAATGTAAACGTCTTTGAGACACCTTGACGGTGTGGATAAAGCGGTATATAAGTGCAGTCCATTTAATTAAATCTATACCTTGTAAGGAGCCTAGTAAATGATTAAGTGGGACCCTGCATGAACTGCAGCAGGTAATCCTCTGGTGAGTGAGTGTACCTGCTGATAAATAGTTGCTGCTTCGAGCTCATTGGTTCTGACCTGTTGTAGCAACGTCACCGTCCAGCTGTTTCAGACTCAGCTGAACTTGATAGGGTCACATAATTCTATTCATTTTTAAAGCACGACAATCCATCTGTGTCTTTTGATGGGGGGGTTAAATTATAAATGACCACTATTTCAAAGTATCAGCTATCACTTTTAAGAGTCGAAGTCCCACAGGGTGCGGAAACCCCCCCCCCCCCCCCCCAGTATAATGGTAGAGGAAACACCGAGGTGAAATGTTCATTTAGTCCTGATATTGATTCGAAGTCATTTAGCCGAGCCTGACTGCAAAGTGCTTTCAATAGATGCAAAAGGAGAGCAGTTCATGGCCTCTATTTCTAAAGCTTGTCTGTTTTGTCACATATACACATGTGACATACTGTATTTACACTATATTGCCAAAAATATTCGCTCACCTGCCTTGACTCACATATGAGCTTTAGCTCCTCCCATTCCTAATCAATATGACGTGGCTCTATCTTTGCAGCTAGAACAGCTTCAACTCTTCTGGGAAGGCTGTTCACCAGGTTTAGGAGTGTGTTTATGGGGATTTTGGACCATTGATCCAGAAGAACATTTGTGAGGTCAAACACTGATGTTGGACCAGAAGGTCTGGTTCTCAGTCTCTGCTGTAATTCATCCCAAAGGTCTTCTATCAGGTTGAGGTCAGGACCAGTCAGGTTCATCCACCAGACTCTTCCATCCATGTCTTTATGGACCTTCCTTTGTGCACTGGTGCCCAGTCATGTTGAAGAGGAAGGGACCAGCTCCAAACTGGTCCCACTAAGTTGGGAACATGGAATTGTCCAGAATGTCTTGGTCTGCTGAAGCATTCAGAGTTCCTTTCACTGGAACTAAGGGGCCAAGCCCAGACCAGTACCGTTCTCCTGGAAACCACCAAACCCAGACTCTTCCATCAGATCACCAGATGGAGAAGTGTGAACGTTCCTCCACTGCTCTAGAGTCCAGTGGTGGCTGCTTTACTCCACTGCATCTGACTCTTTGCATTGTTCTTGGTGATGTCTGGCTTGGATGCAGCTGTGTCACCATGGAAACCCATTCATGAAGCTCTCTGCTCTGTTGTTGAGCTGATCTGAAGGACACATGAAGTTTGGAGGTCTGTAGTGATCGACTCTGCAGAAAGTTGGCGACCTCTTTGTACTGTTTGCTTCAGCATCCTCTGACTCCGCCCCCTCAGTTTACCTGTCCTACCACTTCATGGCTGAGTTGCTGTCGTTCCCAAACACTTCCATTTCCTTATAATACAAGTGACTGTGGAATATTCAGGAGTAGGGGTGCACGATAACTATCGGGCCGATAACAGGAAATTATGACATCATCCCGATAAATCCGATATCACGACGAATAGCCCCGATAACATTTATATTTCTGTCAACACAGCAGTGTCTCGCTCCCTCTGAGCCTTGAATGACCAGCAGTGAATGTTATGTTCAAGTAACGTCGGCATAATCAGAAAAACATTTACTCAATAAGGAAAATCAAGAATACCCCCTCATGCCAGAAAACAACTTGTTAACTCGGTCATAATTTTAGTAGTTGCTGACTTGAATTGATATTCACAGTGTTTCCCCTCATGTTACACATAAAAAAGAAAAAAATAGAAAAGGCTGAAAGAACGACTAACAAACGAGGGAATGTTAGAATTTACGTTACACCTTGAATGCAGCCTGCAGCACAGCGCTGATCACAACAAACATGGCGGCGTGGAACTTCATTAAAGTTTCAGAAGAAGATAGTTTGGTGGTTATTTGTGACGAATCCTCCGAGTGAATTCTACGAGGAGGGAAGCACAAGCTTTAATACGTAAAACCTGATCAGCCACCTACAACACAACAATCACTTCCATGGAGTTTTGAATCGTGCTAACGTGAGCTAATGGAAGCTAACGGAAGCTAATGCTAACGTGAGCAAGCCAGCAGCAGTCTCTCCTCTCCCTCATTCCTCTCATCTAAAGCTTCCGTGAGATAAAAAAAACAAAAAATTACTGAACCTCATTTATTTTAATTAAAGGTAATAATTTAAATGGAACCACAAGTCAAAATCCTTTAAATGTTAATCTTTTTTCAGTTTGTAATTTTGATGGATGTATTTCCATCAGTTCAAGGAGCCTTTATTATTTTTTTTATATCAGCAAGTAATGTTGATGTGAGATATCAAATAGGTTTGTTTGATAGCTTTATGAAAATGTTTGAAAGCCTTGACAGTAGTTTTTCAATAGAAAAAAAATAAATATTTGTTCATATAAAAAGTCAAAACTATTTTTGATTTTGTTCATAGTATTGATGTAATGATCTTAGGTATATGTGTGTGTTTTCGGTTATTGGTATCGGCCTTTAGGAGCTGAAAGTTATCAGTTATCGGCATTGGTTTTAAAAAACAGTTATTGTGCATCCCTATTCAAGAGCGATAAAATTTCACGACTGGATTTATTTCTCAGGTGTCATCTTATCACAGCTCCATGCTGGAATTCACTGAGCTCCTGAGAGAGACCCATTCATTCACAGATGTTTGTAGAAACTGTCTGCATGTCTAGGTGATTAATTTTATACACCTGTGGCCATGGAAGTGATTGGAACACCTGATTCTGATCATTTGGATGGGTGAGCAAATACTTTTGGAAATATAGTGTATATATAGATATATATTGATATTTATCTACATAGGATATATCTATATGTAGATGCATTCCATTACAAACAGTCATTTTTGTACACTTTTCACTTTGCACAAAGTTAAGATTACTTTTGTTGATTTGTAGGGACCCTCCTCACATATCACTGAAGTCGAATGGCATTTTTGTGTCTCCTCAGAGGCTTAAAATAGCAATTTATTCTGGTGTTGCAACTTGCCGTCTGGACTAACATTATGCAAACGTCTATTCTGTTCTAACTCAAAACCACTTTGAGCCACATCATTTTGCTCCCTTACAAGTGTTTATACTCCTTACCACTGAGTAATAGGTTGATTTAAATCTGGAATATTCCTTTAAATAAAAGTAAGAATTTAAATCCTTAAACGTATTCTCTCTTATACATAGTAAGATAAGAATAATCAAAAATAAAAGCATCCCTTTCCCCAATGACAGTCATTCTCAGAATCAAAATCTGAGGGTTTGGCTTCATTCCTCTTTTCAAAATAAAAGGACAGCAAGAGGAGTCTATCTTCTCCATCACTGCTTTCTTCAGGTTGCTAGCTGCCTTTATCCCCCCTGTTTCCTCAGGCACTAACTTTCCCCAGAATATTATTCTTCACATACATGTGGCACTTGAATGTAAGTCGAGGTCTCTGCAGAAATAGATGGATTTTAGGACTTTGTTTTATTTGATTCTGTAGTTTACTGGAAGCACAACAGTCTGGTTCGTCTTGTCTGCACTAAAAAGTCCCAGGATTCACTGTGGAGAACTGAATCCACTTTTCATAAAAAAAAAGTGCTTTTCAATTTTCACTTCCTTGCTGCTTGTCTCCTCCTGTGCTCCGCGACGACGCCACACATCTTTTAAGTCTTCCTATGTAATGACACGTTTACATATAAAAAGGCTAACAAAAAGAGAAGGCTTTTAGTTTATTTTATCCCCTACCATGGGACTGCACTCAGTGGTAACCTGTTTTGTCTCATATAAAATGTCTCAGACTCAGGATGTTATCTCTGATGTGGAACGTCAAAAATAATATTATTATTTGAGAAAACTGAACTGCCATAAAACCCCCCACAATTGCTAGTTTTCAAACCTAGTCAGATGTATAGTGGAAATTTTTCTGGAAGCAGCAAACCATCTGGGTATGTTTGGCATTCTGCACATTGTGCAATTTACTGTGCAGTTTTGACTAAAACCAGAGTCCCACAGAAAACATCACGGTCTGGTTTTAGAGCAGCCTTGCTCCATCCTCAACGTGACCCAGCTAGCACAAGCAGCAATTCACCGTGGAACACCGGCAAGCGCCACCTGCTCGGCTGGATTCGTGACTGGATTACGAGTTTGTCCGAAGGTTTTGAGGTCACGTGACCGCTGCGCCGGGGTCTGCTCTTCTAAGGACGCATATCTCGCCATGTCTCGTTTGTTCTGGAATTATAAATTACCAGCAGCCAAGCGCTAAAATACACTTGATGCGTATCTGCAGAGGAGAAGCACAAACAGACACTTTTGGGACGCTTCTAGGCTGCTTCACAGCGCTGCTGGTGCCACTGACTTGAACCTTACATTATACCAGGGGCGTCCAAACTCGGTCCTGGAGGGCCGCTGTCCTGCATGTTTTTGATGTTTCCGAGGCACAACACACCTGATTCAGTTGAACAGGTCGCCACCAGTTCGTCATTCAGGTCTGCACAAGTCTGTTAACGACCCATTCATTTGAATCAGGTGTGCTGAAGCAGGGAAACATCTAAGACATGCAGGACAGCGGCCCTCCAGGACCGAGTTTGGACACCCCTGCATTATACAGTCATGGAAAAAATGATTAGACCACCCTTGTTTTCTTCAGTTTCTTGTTCGTTTTAATGCCTGGTACAACTAAAGGTACATTTGTTTGGACAAACATAACGATAACCACAAAGATTGCTCATAAGAGTTTTATTTAAGAGCTGATATCTTACCATTTTCCATGGTTTTCTTGATTATAACCTAAATCACTTAAGTTTTTACATCAATAGCTATGGCGTTGTTCTGCCAAAACACTGCTTTTATGCATTCAGTGTTTTCTTTTCTGTCTGTTTTAGTCACATGATGACGTTTAGTGGTACCAGGTATTAAAATGAACAAGAAAGTGAAGAAAAAATGGTGGTCTAATAATTTTTTCCATGACTGTATGCGTACGTACTAGTAGTACAAGAGTTGATTTTAATATGTTGTTTGATTCGCTTGCAAATGAGCGGGCTAATTTGACATGCCAAGATTGGATGATTTGAAGAGGGGGAGTGTAACGGTGACAGCTTGAACTGATGTTGTGACATACAATGTTGACTTCCATTCTTTCGTCATTAGCAATACACATTTTGGATTTTTTTCATGACCGTTAACCGACGACCTTTTTATTATATCCTTTATTTATTATATCCTTTATTTAACCAGATAAAAGCCTCATTGAGATATTTCAATCTCTTTTTCAAGAGGGACCTTTAACAATTAATAACCGTTAACCGATAAGTCCGGGAGGGTTGGCTGCCGCGATGTTGCGCGCGTTGTCGTGAACGCACGCGGACACTTCCCCGTGTATACTCTCGCGGCAATGTGTCGCCGTCAGCTTGTCGCAGAGATGCCGCCGTCACTTTTGATTTATGCTAGCGCGGTCTCTGCTATGTTATTCCACGCCACAACGCAAGAGCGACAATCACGAACTAGCTAAACTTACTAAACTTATCTCTTGCGTTTTTCCACTTCCTCACCATCTCGGCCGTATCCAGACCCACATTCATCGCTATCTCCCTCCATGAATTACTAGAATATGTGCTGTCTTTGTAGCGTAGAGAACCAGAATCGTACAGATGTGGGTACTTCCTCATTTTTTCGATGACGTGCTCTTTTCTACGCGGATTTAGAATTGACCAATCAGAGGCCTGTTGCACCTGTCGACACGCCCCCATGAGTTGATTAAATTACGTAGCTTGAAAAAGCTTGTATTAATCAGTTAGAGTTACTGTTATCGGTTAACGGTTAAACGGTTAACCATGTGAATCCCCAGTCGTCATTATTAAGGATATCTGGTGATCTTCATCTGCTTTTCTTCAGTGTGCTGCAAACAAAAACATAGCAATTTACAGTGTACTTTTTCTGTCGGGGTACCCCACCCAGATTAGTTCTAGCTGTGAGAACACATTGAGGAAGAAAACCTCCTGCTGTGAAGTGTAGCTGCAGAGAGACAACGGACCAAATTCTCCAGAAAATCCCTGCGGTTTATGCGAGATAACGACTTATATAACTTGCACAATAAATGCGTGTCTCAATGGAGCTTTATCTCCACCCTTAGATATATGCACACACAAATAGAGATGAAAAAATGCTCCACTTTTGTTAAATCTAATCATGCCCTTCTAATGTCTCAGCCACACTTGAACTTTACTCTAAACCCAAAAAATAATCAAGTCTTGACTCCAAAAATCCAACCTGTATCTGATATATGGCCATATATGTACATATAGGTGACATATTTGCCAAAATATTTTATGATATATGTACATATATGTAATTGCAATATTTGATTTAAACTTATATTCTAAAATACATGTGCAAACATGTAGAACAGGTATTTGCTTTTGAAATATATTTTTAAAATATATGGTAAAGTAAGTGGTCTAGATATTTGTATTTGACATATATTCCAAAATAATTGTTGGAATATGTAGTTTAGATATTTGTTCTTTACATATATGTCAGAATAAATAAATGTGCAAATATGTAGTCTAGATATTTGTTTAGAACATATATTTCAGAATAAATGCTCAAACATTCAGTCTAGATATTTGTTTATGACATATATTCCAAAATAATTGTTAAAATTTGTTGACTAGATATTTTTGATGGCTTATTTTTATATACAAGTCAAATACATATAATGAGCAATATATTGCTATTTCATATACCAACATTGATGCTATACTAATATATGTGACATATATGTTTGAAAAATATATGTGCTGAATATGCCATACATATATGTGCCACATATATTTTCCATATATAAAAGGGGCCATTTTTGTAATATTTTAAAATATATGTTCCAAATATGTACCAATATATGGACACCGATATTATATATGTTATTTAAATATATGGCCATATATCAGATTTGTGTATGGCCTCAATACGCTCCACATGGTAACAGGAAGTCCCCCGGTGTGCAGTAAGTCTAAAGTCCTGCTGGGATATAAAAAGTAAAACTCCGACACACATATATGCCGCTTGTTGGAGGCAAAATCATAAACCACCAGGAGAAATAAACCTTGTTAGAAAGATTTATTTCTCCCCGAAAACCCTCTTAACTGTGTGGCTTTTAGTGGGAAAATATCATCTAATTTATTTTTTCTACTTTTAGCAGATTTAGGAGATCAGGAAAAAAAAAAGTTTAGGATTTGACTCTGGATTTCTTCTCACATTCTCTTGAATGAAGGAGTTGTTTAGGATTTTGAACTGCACAAGTGAGTCACTTTTAAACCTAAATTTAATTGCAGAAGTATGACAGAGGTCTGATCCTCAGCGACCGTCACCGCAAAGTTACCGAAAGTCACAGATGTTCCTTTGAATAATTGATTGCCTTCTTTCCACTTTGATAATTTGTCTTCCTTCCCCCTGTTTTTCACTCTTTCAGCGCCTGTTTTTCCATCAGATCTTCCTGTCGAAAGCATTATATTCACGAGTGCTCTCATTCTTTAATCCACTTAGCTGCATATTGCTCTTACTGTGGCAAAATTCGGTCACGGCTATTTTTGAGCCGTTCTGTGCCACGAGGACAGCTGGACGTCTTTGATGCTGAGCGGCCTGGACAGTAAACTCGCTCAGTGAAACACTTATGTCAGTCAACATTTTCCCAAGTAGCTGCTGCACTCGCTCTTGTCAGCATTAATTGGGAGAAGTACAATGTCTCAAAGGTAAATGTGAGATATGGTGGTAAAGGTTTCTTGTTGTATCAAAGTAAATCAGCACGGTGATGAGGCACTTTAAGATCTCTGGTTACATGCATAGATGTTCTTTCCAAATTCCATCGTATGAGACGTTTCAGAGCTCCGTTGAGGCAGCAGAAACATATGGAAGTTAGTGTATTTAGACTCTTTATGTCTACCACAGCTAGAAGATCAAAAATAAACAAATAAATAAATCAAGCAGCAACCACCTACTTCCAGATTGAAGCCGACCAGGACGTAGATTTTTGTTGCAGTTCCTTAACTCTCCACTAGGTGCTGGCTCCAATACACCTTTTCGACTTAAAAATTGTGGACATGCGCCCCCTAGTGGCCCCGCCATAACTGGACTGTGCGGTGCTCCACCAACTAACCCAAACACAGCAGCGTGGAGCATCTGTTACTGATAACGCAGACATGTCTTGAATTGATGATGTTAGGCAGTGGCCTCCAGTTACAGATAAAGGTAGTTTATCGCTGTTTTTAATGATTGGTTATGGAAATAGCATGATCTATTCCCATAATCAAACACTAAAAACTGTGGGAATACGTGAAAAATGCAACGCTGGCTATAACTAACGTCAACAAGCCATAAAGATTATGCTACTGTAACGTTAACGCTAGCGGTAAATTAGGCTATGTGTTAATGTTATATTTAATTTATTTTATCATTCATTCATTCATTCATTTATGCTGTTTTGAGGTAAACTCGCCTTTTTTTTTTTTAGGCGCGTCAACGCTGGGAATAGGACAGTGGCGTAAAGCCCCCGCGGCGGCGCGCCTGGGGTAGATAATGGGGGCGGCTGTTTTGACGCGCGGCATCCGCCGGCGGTGTGTTCGCCTTAATAGTCGCGGGAATACCGTATACCCCGGTAAAATGTGAGGGAAGTTTGACGGTATCAAAATTTGGATACCGCCCAAGCCTAATTCCCACTCGACCGACTTGACATTATAAAAATATATATTTGTAGAAAGAGAAAACACTGGTTAATCTGCGAGCCGGTGAAAGTGTCGCTCTGTGGCACTCTCCAGTAATGGCGGACGGGGTACTTCCGGGGCGCCGGCCCGAAAAGGTCTACACAGAACAAATCCTAGTTTACTCACATGTTAAAACAGGCAACTTTGCAGCAGAATTAAACATCTTTCCAGCCTAGTTCAAAAATCTGTTTTGGTCTCTACGGTTAGATTCGGCAGCCATGACAGCTGCAGATGACTGGATTTTCTTGTACCACATCAGATAAAATTATATTTAGCATGACCAATCAGATTGCGGGACACTATTTGACATGTTTGACTGATAACGAGTCATTGGCTCTGGTGTTGGACATGACAGCTAGCTATGCTGTCATCATTTTAGCACTTAGCATTATATTGACTTCTGAGCTGTGGACAAAAACAGATCATGGTCATATCTGAAAGAGAATATGCTTTCTTTTGCTTATGTGTTGTGGTAATTACACTAACAGGTCTGACTGGCTGTGGTTGGTCTGGAAGGATCTGACGATGAAGCTTAGCTTAGCTTAGCTGTGGAAACTGCAGTAGTCATTTCATGTTGCCACTGGACCAGTCTACTGGTCTGACCCGCGGAGCTGTTGGTTGAAGGAGCCAAGCAAGCTGTCGGTCTGCTTGGCTAAAGTCTCCGTTAGCATTGCACCGGCACGCAGCTTTGGTTGAAGGAGCCCAGCTTCTCGTGGAAAGACCTTTCAGGGCTCTTCCAAGCAGAATCATGCTGGGACCAGCAGTCAGTCGTTCAGGCCAGTCCCTCTCCATCGTGGGCCTTGGTTTCTGCTCCTGAAGGCTCTTGTTTAGCCAAGCTCATCCATGGAGCTCTGCTCTGGGACCTCGTGTCTTACCAAGCCTTGGCGGCACTAGTTTTGTTCTGGTTGCGACGCTTGACATGACAATGTTTAGGCAAAATAAACGGAAATGAGTATAAAGTTAGCAGAGGCTCAGCTAGCCAGGCTAAAAACTGGTGGGCGTGTTGGTTCAACATGATGCCGTGCGGTTTGAAAAAAAAGGGCTTTGAATTTTCTCTGTTTAAATCTACGGGTCACATGACCTGATGCTGTAGCCATAGATTTAACTGCCAATGTGATAAATGGCCAGAATTGCTCCCTGAAAAACCATCCACAGCCACAATGATTTAAACATTTGCAATTATTATCAGAAGTATGAACTCGTCAAGCTTCAAACTCTCCCAGAGCTAATTTTCTTTATGAGAAAGTATTTCAGTGGTGCGTAATCTCTCCAGCGTCTGCTACGAAGCTCAGGCTGCACCAGATAGAAAGAAAATGTGACTGAATAGGTCAGCTTTTTTTCCACAGCTTGCTCGAGTGCTCTCGCCTCAGATATTTTCTTCCTTTTTTTTTTTTTTTTTTCAAATTAGACACTTGGATCTTTGAAGATGCAGCGCGAGATGTATTCAAATAAATTCCAGCAAGTGCAGCTCCGATTCTTCCAGCTGTCTCCCGGTGATTTTGAAGTTAAAACGTGTTTACTGGTGCCATTAAAATACAGGGGGAAAATACATTTTCAGGCAGTCTGTCCCAGCAGGTGTTCAAAGTGTTGAGAACATGAGAGAAAGCATCTCAGCTTATAGTCACAGCTTGAAGTCCATGTAAATGTAGAGCTGATTTCAGGGTGTTACAGTAACGGTGCAGTGGATGTTTGGGAGCTCTTTGAGCACAACATACTGTATCAGGACGTAGTTAAAAAACAATCGTATTTAATTAGAAAATGTGAAAATTAGATGGGCAAAACCTCAGCTAAAAAGAACATGCAGCATTAGTGCTGGGCGGTATACCGGTTCATACCGAATACCGGTGTTTATTTTTCCTATGATATGAATTTTTCATATACCGTAATACCGGTGAGTATGTACTGTAGCGTACACAACGTTGGGAACGCCGCGCGGCGGAACGTAAATGCCGCAGAACATTGTTTGACAGGGGACTGTTTTGCAGTTGCACTGGAGGCACAACACACTACTAGTTTCTGGTTAAACGGTGATGGATGCTAACAGAGAAAGTCCCGAAGTGGAAGCTCCAGAACGGCAACATGAGACTGAGGAACTTCTTCCTGAACCAGGAGCCGTGGATTTAAAAAAGACGACGTCCAACGAACTACAATAATCTGCAAATGTTGCAGAGCTAAAGTTGTAGCCGCGGGCCCTACAACTTTAGAACGTTGTTTACATTGTGTAGATAATGTTGATTTTTTACAAAATATGTTTTTTCTAGTTGTTTGCAAAATGTAAAAAATAAAATGGTTCTGTATTTTAACTGCAACTATCATCATTCTGATTCCTTCACTTAATTAGAATCACGAGTGCCACCTCTTTGTAAATAGTATCATTTTGTGAGGCCATGCAAACCTGTATTAATACTAGTGTAGATATTAATGTTTTTCTACAATATTCACTCCTTGTGACAGTAAAATAGGTCATTTTAAGCCAATTTACTGCAGCAGTTCCTCTAAATTATTAGAAAATGTGGTTAACACCCAGTTGTGTCTTCAAAAATTAAAAAAATACAGTGAAATACTGTGAAACCAATATAATTTAGAAAAATACCGTGATATAAATTTTTGCTCATACCGCCCAGCACTATGCAGCATGTTGCAACATATCGTTTTGTATTTAACAAAAACTAAGTACAAATTCACAAATTCAATCAGTGTCTGAAAAAAGTAAGTACACCCCACGACTCAGATGTTTGCAGCAGCAGCAAAATTATTTTACCAGTGTCTTATATCATCATAAGATGCTGTTTTCTTCAAAAACATTGCTTTATTTCATAGAAATGTATTGCAGGTATTTGTTTATTTGCAGCTCTTTTAACGTCTGGACTTTGACTGGGCCGCTGCAAAACTGATTCTTTTCTTTTTTCAGCTATTCAGCTGCAGAGTTGATGTTTTTGAGATCATTGATCAGTTGCATGACCCAGTTTTGGCCAAGCGTTAGCTGTTTGACAGCCCCAGACTTCGGTATACAGCTCAGGGTGAAGTCAGTAACGTCAAGCTGTGTAGGTCCAGTGGCGGGAAAATAAGCCAAAATATTACCTCTCCTGCGCCATGATTGACAGCTAGCATGAGGTGTTTTCACCAAGTATGGTGCCGTGTAGTCCTGGGCAATATGACGATATATATGGTGGGGACGATAGAAAAGTGTATATCATGCCATTTCTCTTCTATCGTTTCTAACCTAATTTTATCAATTATTACAGCAAATATGTAATTAAATAACCTGCAACGATAAATTTGATAGAATCATATCTACTTCTACAAAGTAGCCTTTTATGTTTGCACTTTTATTCATGGTTAATGCCTTAAACAGAGTTCTCTTCAACCCTGATGTTTACTTTAGACACTTTATATATTGGTTTGCAAACTTTGCACTACAAGGTTACAGATTTCAGAAAGTTGAAAAATAAAATTTTTTGTAGCTGAACTTCAGTGCAAAAATGTGTTTTTCCTCTCAGAAACTGTTGTGCACTTTAAAAAAAATGTGAAAGCTACTGTACCTCTGTACCTACCTGTTTTTGCTGCACTAAAATGTATGTTTGTGACAGTTCAGCTAAATGTCCTTTCAAAATAAAGTTGAAAAGTAAGCAATGAAATTTTTGTCAAACTTTTCAGAGAAAAACTGAAAATATACTTTATTATGGTATATCGTGATATATATCGTTATCGTGATATAAAATAGTCCATATCGTGATATATGATTTTTTCCATATCGCCCAGCACTAGTGCCGTGCATTAGCACCAAACATCTCGACTTTGGTCTCTTCTGTTCAAAGAACATTGTTCCAGAGGTCCTGTTGTATGATGAACAATCCGTAATGCCATATTTATTTCAGAAATAAGATGTTTTCATTAAAAAAACCTTAGTTAAGCCATATTCTGATGGTAAAGTCATGATGTTTATAATTTAATATGCCTACTGAGGCGTGTACAATCTGATATGTTGCTCCTGGGTTTTTAAGCTGTTTGTCTTTGGAGTGAGCTCGGGCATCCATGTCTAAAAAAAGAAATCTTTCTCTTCATGGCCGCTCCATGACTGATGAGGACTAACAATTGCTTTTCTAAGATCATTACTGATGTCTTTCCTCGGGCACTGCGTTAACACGCACCTGAATGATTCAGAGCAGCAAACTGCCACGACCTCTGTTTGTAAAGATCTGTGAGAGCCATTAAGTACAACAAGATGCATTTGTCATTTAACCTAAAACTTTTGAACTGAAAGAGGCCATACATTCTTTTCACACGACTCTACCTTCAGGCTTTTTCTCCAGTAAGTAGATGAGTCAGAATCAAAACGCGTCGAGGGGCCAATAAACTGGGCTTCACTGTTGCTTCAAGCACTATTTCCAGTAATTCCTGTCAGAAGAATTAGTGAAGATGGTCCACAACTGTAGACTGTGTACCGTGAGATGCAGGATGGCCAAGGAAAGGAAATATGTTCAACATTTGAGTAAAGAAAGCAGCTAGGCGCGGTGAGCGGAAGATTAGCAGCGTAAAAAGGATGATGGCGGGGTACCAGGGAACAAAAGGTGAAAAGGAACGGAAGAGTGAAACTAAGTCACCGAAACCGACGCTCAGATGTTCAATCAGCAAATACCAGTGCTCCCTGTGCAGTCTCCCCAGTTGATAAATTCTGTCTGAAGTTACATGTGCTGACAAAGGCCTTCTGTGTCCGTCTGTGGCTGCTTTAAAAAGCTGCTCTTGTTTTCTGGAGATGTTGGCACCAAAGGCTGAGGCTCAGAACCTTACTGGTGCTCAACGGGCCATCCGACGAGCACATGAGACCGAAATACGTAACTCAAACTCACAGACACATTTTCAGTGTGGTTGGAAGTGAAGCCCCCTGCGAAGCAGCTCTTCTGATCCGGAGACTCCCGGCTGAGAAGTAGTTTTCTTCAGACCACACAGCTGATTAGTCCCACGGTCCCACGTCTCCATGTGAAATGTTCAGTTTCGCTATAAAACACTGCTGTGAGTCCCACCGAAGCTTTTCAGCTTGCATTTCTTCAAAATTATGGTTTACCTCTTTCAGATTTTAATTGTAACTTTGACAGTTTTTAACCCAATTTTAGTAGTTTCAGTAGTTAGCTGGAGCTTAAGTTGTTGTCTTTGCTTGATCAATCATTTTACCTTTATTATGAACCCAGCCGGTTTTGGGCGAAGACTAAGAGAACAAAACTAAGAAAAAGGTTTTGTTACATGTGTTAAATACTGTAAAGCCAGAGTAACATCTTTTTCACATTCACAGGACGCGTGTTCAAACACGGTTATTCAAAAGGGGACATATTAGGAAAAAATGACTTTTTATGTGCTTTAGAGCAGTGGTTCTCAAATGGTGGGTCGCGGCCCAAAAGTGGGTCGCAGACCCGTTTTCAGTGGGTCGTGGGCCTTTGCCTGGGGAAGGAAATGCTAAGAAAAAAAAATGCGTATCATTCATACTCAACAGTAGATGGTGATAATGTCCTGTAATGCGAGTTGACACCCACCAGTTCACACCATAGAAGAAGACCTGCAAAGTTTGTTTCCATATGTTGAGCAGGTGAAACACAGATACAACGAAGAATATATGAGATATGGATTTTCTTATCTTGAAGACAAAGGTCAGTGATGGTTATTCAGCTAAAACGATATATTTTAAGTTCTTTTTGAAACTACTGCTCAGTGGTTGCACTGTTTTATTTCATGTTTGTGCATAAAAGCACTGTTGAGTCTTAAAAATGGCTGTTATTGAAATGTTCTGATTGTTATGTCAGCTTTATAATTAATGCTTAAATAAGTAACTAGATAGTTTTAATAGGAAATTGTTATATATTCAGGAAGTGGGAACTCAGCAAATGCTACATATTTGAGTTATTTTTGAAACTACTGCTCAGTGGTTGCACTTTTTTATTTCATGTTTGTGCATGTTGAGTCTGTTAAAAAAGGCTGAAGTTACTGAAGTGTTTTGGATTTAATTAAAATGCAGCTAATTGAGCATCAAAGGGAATATTTCCCACATGAAGTCATTTTGGTTTTGCCATTTTGGTTCACCAATAAACTTATTTTTTTGTGTTGGCATTCTGTGATATTCTATTCTACTATCTCTGATTCAAACTGCACGATCTTTTCATTCAATAAATTTAAGAAGTTTGAAATTTTCCTTGATTTGGGTCACGGCTTGTCATTAAGGGTGATGGTGGGTCCTGAAGCCAGACCAGTTCAGAACCGCTGCTTTAGAGCATATATTCGGGTGTCCAAAGTGAAGACTAAAAAGAAATTACATTACACAACCCTGTTGCTTATTTTTGCCTGTTTCAGTTTGACAATCTGACATACTGTTCAGTATTTTTTTTTTTAATTTTTTGGCACTAGTGGCCTTTATTAATGGTGGAGAGAGACAGGAAGGGGGTAGGACACACGGAAAAGGGTCAACGAGCCAGGAGTCGAACTCGTGACCAGCCGCACGAGGACTGTAGCGTCTGTATGTGGGCCGCCTGCCCTAACCGCTGCACTACTGGGCCCAAACTGTTCAGTATTATGTGGCATCACAAACCCACTTCTGAATAGAATTATCCAGACTTTCTGTATTTTGCATCACTACTTCACATTATATAACATTGACTGTATTATGGAAGTAGATAGGACCAAGGGTTTCCTATTTGAAGCCAATGTGGAAGCTGCAGTTCCTTGAATGACCAGTAGAGGCTGATTCTAAAAGCGAGTCGGTCTCCATTGACCAACTTGTTAACCTTGTTCTGGTCTTGATAGCTTTTAAAGACAATGTCACTTCTCCTGCTGTTAACTGTAAATACCGATTCAGCGGCTAAATCAGAAATGAGGCTGGATCAGTCAGAATGAATCCAAGCTAACACGAGTTAGCATCATGGTTTAGAGCTTAGCGAAGCTGAAGTAGTTGTGTTGTGGTGACTGGGGTTAGGTGGGAACATTGTTCGTTTAGCATTTTTACCTGTTTTAGATTAAGTGGGGCTGGTGGGAGTCAGCTGCTGCCAATATGGTGCCATTAGGCCTAAAAAATGGGCTTCAATCCAAGACAAAGAACCTAGAGACGTCACAGTGGACTTTTCCCAGTATCTTTTATACAATGTATGGGTAGAAGAAAACTGTCTTTTATATATATATATATATAATAGATATCACATAATGTAGCAGGTGAGATTGTAGACGACATTAGAGCGTTATCCAATGAACCACCAGTGATCAACCAATAAGACTAGATATTTTAAACTCTGGTATTTTTCTTGATTCTTGCATGTTGACAAAAAAATTGAGATATTTGAAGCCTTAATTTTGCACCTTAAAGATTATGATAGAATATTACAGTATTTTTTTTCTGAGATTGTATATAGAGATAATGAACAAGGCTAGAGATGAGTGATAATGACAGATATATACGTGTGCTTTGACCCGTACAAGACTCTCATGAATCTGTACTCTAGACAGCTACATAGTTTGGTTCAGTATGAACGCAAACAATTAAAGTAGGTTCAAAAGTCCTCCTGATTTACTGATTTGTCTTTCAATATAACTTATTTGTGACATAGTTCCTTTAGACCAGTGCTATTTAAACCTCATAAGTTTAAATGGCAAACTCTGCCCCTTTTTCAGAACTTGGAAAAGTTAAAAAGCCTAGCATGCAGTTTAAAGTAGTCAGTAACAATGATGGGAAAGCTACTAAGAAAAAAAAGATACAAATTAAATTATGGTAATTAGTTAAGCAAAGGTCAGCGGTGTAGTTTCAGAAAATGCTTATATTCACTTTGTATTTTTCCTCAGAGGCCTCCAGCAGTCATTTTAACTCCATAGAGCTTCTAAGATTAAAGAGATTTTTTCTTTTCTTAAATCCAGCTGTTTGCAGTATCGGTGAGCTTGATGTGCAGCGACTACTGAGAAGCTGAAATAATAGAATCACAGACATTAATTCCATCAAAACCTTATTTCTCAAACTTCACGTTTTGTCCGAGGACTTTTATCTCGTAAGTTGCAGAGAAGTCATTATTTTGGGGGGAAGGTTGAAGTTCAGTGGGAACCAACCAACTGGTTTGATGAAAGAAGCTCGTCTGTTGTTTCGTTAAGAATTCAGAGAGGAACAGAGCAGAAGTCAACGGGATCCCAGCGCAGCATAAAGTTCATTAAAGAGCCGGAGGGTGTGACCAATCACCGGTCCGAAAGTTGATTAACCCCCACCCCCACCAGACGGTGCGCACACACAGGTCCGTGAGTGTGTAAATGTGTCTTTGTGTCACTATCCCGGGGTGTGTGCGCGTCCGTGTGTGCTCGCTGTCTGCCACAAAAGTGAGAAACGGAGGTCGTGACCCCGCTCTGAGGAAAAAGAGTCTGGGATGGTTTTGTATCCATGGTGATGGAAAGAGTCGGAGCAGGAAGCTGACAGGAAGTCGGGGCGCTCCACGCTCCGTGAGGGGCTCTTCCGATGTCTTGACGCTGTGAGCAGTTGTCATGGAGACGCCGCTGATTCGGACTGAATAAAGGTGGAAAGCAGGTTGATTAGATGAACGTCATCAGCTGCCTGAGGACAAAAAAACGGCAGATGAGTTTGAATGTATGTGCAGCAGATGTAGCAGCAGGAAAAGTTTGAACAAAACTAGGGATGTCCGATATTGGCTTTTTTGCCGATATCCGATATGCCGATATTGTTCAACTCTCAATTTCCGATACCGATATCTACCGATACCGATATATGCGGGCTATTTTTCCTCAAAACTAATTTTAGGTAATATCACTTTTCTCCTGTCGTAGAATTAACACATTGTCTGTGCAAAAAAAAAAAAAAAAAACGATACCGATATTTACCGATATTACATTTTTATGCCAATATCGGGCCGATATTATCGGACATCCCTAAACAAAACACATAATATTTTTCTTCACCAGGTGCAATTTAATTTTTAAAATGGCAATGAAGATTGGGACACAGTATAAAAGCTCCCTTTTCAACCAAAGTTTTAGTTTTTTTTCAAAGCAACTGGTATAAAAGGGGTGGAGTTTGCATCTTAACCCTTTAAGCGCCAAAGTCGCAAGATTGCGACAAGCAACATAGCTGAATAAAACAGGCTGTATCTATAAATGTGATGTTGTTACTACTTTTCACCAGGAGATGGCGGACATGTGGGTCTGTAATCTGAGAAGCATCTGTGGAAGTGGCGCTATTCAAAGTTTTAGCATAAAGAGTTTGTAAAACACCGTCTGGCGCAGAGACTGAAGCAGTGGTGGTAGCGCTGAACGTAGCGAGAGCATAACAGAGTGAAAGAGTGTTTTTTCATTTACTCATGATGTCAAGAGGTTGGTTTACCGTCCATGAAGTACTTTGTCAGGTTCTGGCTAACTCCGATTCCAAGGAGGAAGACATGCAGTTGTCCAGTGAAGCAGAAACTGACGTTAGTAGTGACGGCGAGTCAGCGCTTCATAGTCCACCAACAGCACACTGTATATCGTATATAGTGTGGTCGGGGTGGAAGTATTCTGCGATCGCCAAGCAGGGGGCGAGGCTCATAACACCACAAATATGGAAAAATGTAGTGAGGATGAAAACAACCGCGGGAGAAACTGTGGAAAAAAAAAAAAACACAGCTAATGACACACCGGAAATCACGCTGATGATGATGGTGGCGGCTGGGAGTTGTTACGGCAATCAACTGCCTTTCACATAGTTGAGCAGATGCAGAACATACTCTCAGAAATGGGAATGGAGAACCTTGTGCAGCTGTCGATGGACGGAGACAATATAAACTGTAGAGTGTTTAATTTGCTTCAGTCCAAACTTGTCCAAGTCAACAGGTCCTTGGTGGACACTAGGTCATGCGTACTGAACACAACACATAATTCTTATCGGGTTGGATACAGGGAAACTGGATGGGACGTGGACCAAACCTTCTCCATCTTGTACTGGCTGTCTAAAAACAGTCTTTCTAAAAGTTGCAGGTTGCACCACATGTGCTTAATCTGCCTGCACTGATGGGTTGAAAAGTTTGTGAGAGAGGACTGATGCCAACTGAGTGTATAAAATCCTTGAGGTGCCTTTTGATCAAGCAAGTGAACACAAGGATGCTTCGAAAATGGACACTGGATTTACAGCAGAAGCAGCACTCAGGAAACTGTGATGAAGGTCTCAGAGAGGCAGGTCCTTGAGATAAAAAAATGGACTGTAAAACTTTCCTCATTTCACTCCTGCTCAAACTTATTCACAACAGAAAAATGAAAGTTTGTGTAAAAGTATTAAATATTATGTTACCCAGGGTTTGAATTCAGTGATCCCTATTTTCAGGTGTCCTTTAATGCTTTTTAATGTTTTTGATTTCTTGAGCATTCAGATATTTGAAAGAGATGAACTATACTGTTTTAGTACTGCACACTGAATAAATGTCACTTAACCACTATTGATATGTTTTTAATCCATGTTCTTCCCACTATCCTGTCAAAATTAATTTGCAATTTAAAGCTTTTGAAATTGCTAAATAATAAATAGCTGGCATTCACTGAAGCCAAATCATCATTAGTGAAATTAAAGTATATGGCCGGCTGCTAATAATGAGGTTCTTACTGTCGTGTCCGGTGCACTGGGACTGGTAGTAAAACAAACCTGTGGCACAGAATTGGGATGATTTATATTCCATTTAAAGTTCTCATGCTTCATTTGTGCTACACAGACTGTCGCAGCGCTAATGCGCTATCAGTACTCAGCCTTATAGTCGCTATATGGGTCGGCCTTTGTTAAACTGCTTACACTAAGTCATGGAAATAGGGTGAAATATTACGGAAAAGTTTGGAAAATGTGTTGGTAAAAATGTGTGGGAACTCTGAACGCAGCATGATAATAATTATTAATTAACTCTACTATTAACTGGTTTGTGATGTCACCGTCCTCTGGAGATCAGAACCACTGAGCCCAAACAAAGTGACAAGGTTGTGTTATCTCAGTTTTTAAGTTGGCAGCCATTTCAGACACCCAAATGTATGATTTCAACCATTTTTTCTTTTCATAACAACTCCTCTTTAATTGTGATGCGACCGTCCTTTCATGAATGTGTCACGAAACATGTTGACGATCTGTTCTTTTATGTTCTTATTTTTTGTGTCCATCAGCACGGAAAATAAAAAAGTAACAGTCATGTCTACAGAGACAAATAAATCTATTTATTTTTATCACTTGCTTATAATTTGATGTGAGACCGAGTTGACTTAAAATAGCAGCAGACTTAAAGCTCCGCTGGTTAAAGAGTAATCTTTTCATTCAAATCCAAGGAAATCTTCAAACAGATCTTTTTTTTTTAAATCAGGAGCTTATGTATTAGTTGCAACCCTGTTCCACTGAACCACCACCGGATTACTAATCCCACACACACACACACACACACACACACACACACACACACACACTGAATTTTCACAATATGTGCCAAGCAGATGGAAATGGTGCATCTCACTGCTCTAACTAGGCGGGCAGATTAGCGAGCGTCGCACACTCACACACACGGTTAGCTTAAAACCGAGGATGACATGTGCAGTCATACATGCTCAGTGAATAAACCAACACTCGCTCTCACGCACAGACTGAGCGCCGGCAGTGTTGGAGGAGGAACTGGGTTAAAACATTAACCACTAGCACCATTAGCAAACGGGCTAGCCGTCCTCGGCCTAGCGCGTTTTCTCCCACCTGCCTGCGTGTGCGCGCCATATTAACCGCCTCGCATCACATGTGCGTCGTGACTCAAGTAATTTTCTTTGATGATTGCGCTCTCAGCTCGTTGGTCTGAGATGTGTGAGTTCCCTGGACGCCAGTCTGAGCCTCATATGTTCTGCAGAACATGTATTCAGAGCTTCATTTTTAACATATGTCCTGCCTGCCCGCTTTGATTTTTAGCTGCAAGCAAAAGATTTGAGGTCGAGCCCCTGCAGGGTCTCTCGCGCTCTCAGCTCAAACTCTCGGCTCATCGGGGAATTTTACTGACTCAAGGCTGAGATGTGGAGGAAGCATGTTCATTCATCTCTGCTTTTAAGCAAGTATGGCTGTTCAGGAGAAAAACTCTGCAGTGTTACTGAGATGTTGAACCGAGGCCCAGTCAGAAAGACAAGAATAAGTAGCTGACATCAGGACCTGAATATTCAGATTAGGGATGGGCATAATTAATCGATTAATCGATGAACATTCATTTTCGTCGATGAACCGAATGTTTGTTTTTTTTTAAACAATCCGAACGTAGGTTCTCAGTGCACATCCTCAAACAATGTGATGCATTTCACTGTGCCACCGATAGAAATTTGCCACCAGGGGGCAACATTTCACCATCACCCTACCCTGGCTGGACTCAGTTGTTACACGCGAGCTTCTGTAGGTCATCGCCTAATCATGAAGCGATCGCGGTGAAGTGTGGCGTGGAACCATTTTAGTTTAGAAAATGAGCAAGTGTACTGCAATCACTGCAATGCTAATTACAAATACAATTAATCGACAACGACAATGATGTGTCACATTAAAAAACGCGCATCCAAGCCTTGTAAAGGACGGCGGAGGCGGTTCATCATCATCATCAGCCTAGCCTAGCCTAGCCTAGCCTCAACTCGGTGTTAGCACGGACCAGAAGGAGCTGCAGTGCACATCGAGCACACAACGAGCGCATCTTTTTAAGAAACAAAAAGCCTGTAATACTGGCGCCTTGATATAAATTGTCCTTGTTACGTAGTCTCCTCGATATCTCTTGTTTTATTATCGTTGTTTTTTTAAAGAAAAGAAACAGGAAATGTCACGTTATTCTCGACCATGAACATCAGGGCCACTGAACACATCTGGGCATGCGCGGGCCATAGCAACCAGGCCATAGCAACCAGGCCAAAGGAGAAAACAAATGTCACGCCGATATCGAGAATAATTGTGATAGTCTTCAAAATAAAAATGTTAATGATTAATCGATTATTAATCATTAATTCTTCCGACGATTGACAAATAAATCTTGACCAAATGCCCATCCCTAATTCAGATATCTGGATATTCGTTCATTAGGTCAACATCCGGTTTTCAGTTTTGGTATCTGGATGGTTCCACTAAAGTAAGTGCTAGCTACATTATCATCGGATTGCATTAAACTGCAGTGGTATAAATGAGCAGCGAGCTGCTATCACAATGTATCATAATCATTTTTCATTTGATTGCAGCCAAGAAATTGTCTCAGCATGGCAACTGTAGCGGCATTATTTAAGCGCGCTACTAACTAGTTCCTCGTTTTCGCTTGACCCATAACCTACTCCCAACCAACCAAACCAAAGCTCCAGATATTAATCATAATCGTCTACTGAAGCTTCAAACTCCAAAAAGTGGCATTTGTGCCAGCCCAAAGGTAGCGCTGGTTCCTGAGGACCGCTACAGGCTACAAGGCATGATGTAGCCAGCCCACCCAACAGGAAATGGGTATTTGTGGATGTATATTTGGAAATTGGCATAAATGAACACATCTGAAGATCAAAAATTTGACATCACGCCAAGGAAGGATGACTTGATCAGTTTCTGCCTCGTACAAACTGTCATGTCTTTAAAGCCAAAAGGAAAAGAGGAAGAAGATGTCTTGAAAGAAATCTGTATTTGTTTGTGAGGATGCAACAATTCGATTATTCAGTCCTTGTTGTGATAGTTAGATGAGTTTTAAAGGGCTCCTCCTCCTTTGAGAAAGCAAAGTTGGCAATATGAGGATTTTACGGTTCTGAAGATACCCAGGAAACAACGTAGAGGAGGAAGGCCGTCCAACATGGAAGGCGTGTTTTAGGAGGCAACGTTCCAGCGTCAATGCACATTTAAGACTGCCACTCCGTGCTCTTTGCCAAATTTAAGGAAGCACTGCTTAAATATATGTAGGTATGTATCCACTGGTGAAATAAATACAATAGTCTCATTATCAAAGTGGATAATTTAGCTAATTAGTTGTATAATATCCACTAGCTTCCCTCTAACATCACAGCACCAAGTGGTGATGAGCAGAGAAATGCTAACTCTCTGTTAGCATTTTATTTAGCTGCTTCCACGTCTTTTCCATCAATGCGCATGTCTGTTCAAGCTCACTACATAAATCAGACCCAGCCTGGTGGCTCTATGATGTTTTGCAACGATTACATGTTGGTGCGCGCATGGACGGAGTCAGTGTCTAAGTCAGGGGTGTCCAACCTCGGTCCTGGAGGGCCGCTGTCCTCCATGGTGATCCATCCATTAGAATCAGGTGTGTTGTGTCCAGGAAACATCTACGACTTGCAGGACAGCGTCCCTCCAGGACTGGAGTTGGAGACCCCTGGTCTACGTGAACATTCACGCTCCCCAACAGAATCTCTGTTCAGCATTAGTTTAATAGATAACACAGTTCAGAACTGTAATTGTGATACTATGACGCAGTGAAACTGAAGGTTATCGTAGCATCGGGTTCTCACACCAGCCCGAAATGTAGAGGTTTAAACAGCAGAATAGACTTGAATGAAGATAGTTTGTCTGTTATACTCTACATTATTTGTGCCCTTGGAAGGAGATGTGCCACTGCATACCGTTTGTGCTGTGAATGTTTTGAAATAATCTACGTTTCTACACAAAGTCAATAAACTCAACTTGCTGGAATGCAGCCAAAGAGCTCACATTCAACCGAAGGCAGCCCCGCTGTCAGTGAGAGGATTAGTCATGAAACTCCAGCCAATTACCCTCAAACACCTGAAGCATTTTGTGTCGCGGAGACTCAGCAGAAAGCAGCGTTCGTGCATCTGGTTGTAGCCAGGAGCAGTTTTAAACAAGAGTTTTATTGGACTTTCACTGAGTCAAATGGCCATGAAGGAATTTGTGATATCACCATCTGGATGGACACACTTAACCCTGAATATGTGTGTGTGTGTGTCTCCCAGCTGTTCAGATGCATTAGCACCTGCAACACAACTCCCCATATTCTCAAGTTCACCTCCTGACGCACACATTTTTCTCACAAATCTAACTCCCTCGTTGCCTTTCGAACAACTGGAGTGAAAGACGCCTCAGATGTTCCCTCAGACTCTCACGACACATGTGACACACGCAGATTACACGTATACTGTTCTGATAAGGTTTTATGTCCCAGGCTGAATGTAATCGAGTCCCCGTGGAACAATGCTCTCTTTGTTTGGCTCTCAGAAACAATATCCTACATTTAATGTGGAGTCTGGTCTTGCTAACTGTTCATCTCTGCAGCTAGACTTCAGTCTGAGCTTTTATTCATTCAGACTAGACAGAGATGACCATCGCAGACATCAAGATGTGATGGATGCCGAAACGTTTGGCCTCTGAGCACAACTGGCTTTCATGTCTCGCTTCTAGTAATTAGATTTTTAATAAAGTCTCTCTATAATAAATCGCTGGCATTTATTTATAAATTTAAAACATTTTAGCTTTTAGATTGTAAGTCTTACTCATATTTGGTCAGAGCCAGGATGGAAATAAAGAGGTTAAATATAGAACCTTTTCGAGTGGGAAAAATGTATTATTTAGCATTTTTTTCTGTTTATAAATACTTAAATGAACAGAGTGAAATTGTGAAGAGGCCAGACTGGTGCCACATAGTGAGTCAGCAACTTTCCTACTCGTACACAGATCTTAGCCTTTTCTATGGGTAATTAAATGGCAGAGATTTAATTTCACTCGCAGTTTTATGGCAGATATTGTACCAGCCATTTGACGTATATTTCATTTACTTAATAAGCAATAGCATGTTCACTTTTTAACGTATTACCATCGATATTTCTCACCCTACTGTGTAACCATCGTAGAAATGGGCTTTTATTATGACATGTAGCAAATTTGACAGGCTAATGAAGTAAAATAAGGCAGAGGAAAGCGGTCAGTGTGAGAAAGGTCAAGTGTAGTAACTTAAACAGCTGACACGCATCGCAGCTGAACGCTATATAAGTTAGTGTAACCCCAGAAGTCATGCTTCCTGTGTGTGTGTGCATTTGTGACGCCGAGGTCAACAGCTGTCACGTTTTATGTGACACGGCGGTTTTACGTTCATCACCAGCCAGTTGTGGCAGCTGTCGTCTCGGGGTTCCTTTCATTTAGCAAGAGACATTTTTAAAGTAGTTATTTGTATTTGCTGTGGACTGTCTCCATTCAGGTCTACTAGGACACATACATGAGGTCGTTTTCTTTTTTCTTACAGCTTACCCTCTTTTTGTTGTCGTGAGGTTTTTTCTCTTAATGCATATTGTGGGAAAAACCAGCTTCTCCAGAGTCCTTTCTGTCAGCACATGTGTCAAACATGAGGCCCGCGGGCCACATGTGGCCCGCCACGTCATTTTATGTGGCCCTCGAGAGCTTGTGCATTATTGGCTTAAATTTAAACCAAAATTTTAAGATAAGCTTACACCACTCTAAAGCGCATATTGACAATAAACTACATCTCCCACAATGCATTTCGTCACCACACACACAATGATAACAGTATCTCACCATGAGCAAGACATCAAGATGATTTTCAGAACTTTTGGACTTCAGAAAAATCTCTACAAACTAACCCCAATATGTCCAAGAAAAGAGAAATTGATGCACAAGGAAAGCAGTTTCATGAACGACAGGAAAACAATTACAAGTTTGTATCTCAAGGTGAAAAAAACAGTTTGTCTTTTGTGTTATGAGGCGGGTGTCAGTCGTGAAACAGTATAATCTACGTCATCATTTTGACAACAAACACGGAGCTAAGTATGCTAAATTTATTTTACAAGAAAAACAAAGAATCGCTCCCGCTTCTGAAACCAAGCTAATGGATACTCTGAGTGACGTTTACAGAGTCCGTTACCATGGCAACGGACTCTGTAAACATCACCTGTGCCAGAGTAGGTTTACAACCACAAACCCAGAGTTTAGTATAATAATGAGTTAAATATTTAAAACTTTGACACATAATAAATGCAGAAACAGTTATTTAACAATATAATAAGGTGCGGTTTAATTTATTTTGATTCACATTGCATTTTGTTACATTCATGTTGTCAATCTGGCCCTTCAAGGGCCACCACGACGCTGATGTGGCCCTCGGTGAAAATGAGTGGGCCCCCCCTGCAGTAGATGATGGTTCACAGCTCCTTTTTCCAGAGAAAACAATATCAGCCAGTTGAGCAGATGCAGGTTCCTGCTTTGCTTTTGGTTCCAGCGTCCACACAAAGAAGGAGGAGCTAATTAGTGATCTGCTGCAGCTGTGCTAGATTAGTTCCTCCTGGCACCGTTAGCTGAAGCAGCGCCCCACATCTCTCCTCACGACCGAACAGATCCACACACCTCTGCACACATTTGAGATGAAGCAGCCGAGCAGACAATGCACCTAACCCTAACCCAAGTTTACGCTGGCCGGTTTTTGAGCTGCTGCAGAAAATAGATGACTGTTGTGAAAAACACTGTGGCGATATCTTTGTTGTAGTTCTGAACCGGTGGTCCTGCGTTGTACAGTGTGAATGGTTCAACGACAGCCGTCTCACAGGTGCAACCAAAGACTGCTCAAGATAAGAAATCCTGTGGCGACTGATCAATTAAAATGTTGCATGAAATGACATATTAATTATTGTGACTTGGTACGAATCCAAGATAAGAAATCAAGCTATGTGGTCTTCTCACAAAGAGTCTAATTAAGTTTAGTTGAGGCAGCAGAGACCATGTTCACCGTCAGTACAGGTTCATGACACTATCCTACATTTGTTGCTGCCTGGATGAACCAGTCTACGTGAACCATTGATGACATCATACCCAACATCAGCAGATGAAAGATACAACTGTAGAGATGGAGAAGTGACCACATGCACATCTGCTGTCCACATTCATAATTTACAGTAATCCTTGCACACTGATGCTGAATTTACAAACTGATATTAATATGGGACATCTTGACAATTACTGGATGGAGCTCATTTTGTAAAGAAGAAGAAAGATTTTTTTTTCTACTGTTGTTTAGTGCTGGGCAATATGGCGATATATATCGTGGGGACAATATAAAAGTGTGTATTGTGCCATTTCTCTTCTATCGTTTCTAACCTAATTTTATCAATTATTACAGCAAATATGTAATTAAATAACCTGCAACGATAAATTTGATAGAATCATATCTACTTCTACAAAGTAGCCTTTTATGTTTGCACTTTTATTCATGGTTAATGCCTTAAACAGAGTTCTCTTCAACCCTGATGTTTACTTTAGACACTTTATATTGGTTTGCAAAATTTGCACTACAAGGTTACAGATTTCAGAAAGTTAAAAAATAATTTGTGTTTATTTTTTATAGCTGAACTTCAGTGCAAAAATGTGTTTTTCCTCTCAGAAACTGTTGTGCACTTTAAAAAAATGTGAAAGCTACTGTACCTCTGTGCCTACCTGTTTTTGCTGCACTAAAATGTATGTTTGTGACAGTTCAGCTAAATGTCCTTTCAAAATAAAGTTGAAAAGTAAGCAATGAAATTTTTGTCAAACTTTTCAGAGAATAACTGAAAAAATACTTTATTATGGTATATCGTGATATATATATCGTTATCGTGATATAAAATAGTCCATATCGTGATATATGATTTTTTCCATATCGCCCAGCACTACTGTTGTTTGTCGGGTCTGGGTCTGATAAGATTTGAGGAATTTCCTGCATATGAACTTTTGGTTTAATTTCTCAGTACCAGGAGCTGCTGCTTGGAAACGACACACAGCACTTATTATTCTGGTGTACAACCTGAACAACTGTTTGGACACCTTGTTTTTCTGTCACGACTAAGTTTTTTGAGCATAAATGTAAATAATCTTATGCATATTTTCCCTCTTGTCGTGTGAATGCACGGGCTTTTTGCTTTCTGAAAGCATGCTGGACTTTCTGTGACATCTGCTGCAAAAAATCAGGTTGTGATGGTGTAAATGCAATTACCTCATTTTAAGGATTTAGGCTACAACAGCCCCAGTACTCTTGTAATCCAATACAGTGTATGTGATTAGTTTTTCAGCTCACTTATCCTAAATCTAAAACTACTGAGGCAGCTTCTGAGAGTACTACCTCTATCTATCTATCTATCCGACCTCTCACCTCTAAAATACCATTCATGTCTGCTGCTGTATAAACATAATGGTTAGAAACGGTCACCCCTCGATGATCCAGTGCTAGCTCCGCTCATCTATGACAGAACTAAAGTTCTTAACGAGTTCTTCACTCACACGGCAACATTTGATTGAAAAGATCAAGTTCGGGCCCCGTCTCTGGGGACGCCGAAGGCCCCTCCGTGAAATATTAGAGACTGCTAACTAGTGCTGGGCGGTATACCGGTTCATACTGAATACCGGTGTTTATTTTTCTTATGATATGAATTTTTCATATACCGTAATACCGGTGAGTATGTACTGTAGCGTACACAACGTTGGGAACGCCGCGCGGCGGAACGTAAGTGCCGCAGAACATTGTTTGACAGGGGACTGTTTTGCAGGTACACTGGAGGCAGGCAGGCTAGTTTCTGGCTAAACGTTGATGGCTGCAAACAGAGAAAGTCCCTAAGTGGAAGCTCCAGAACGGCAACATGAGACTGAGGAACTTCTTCCTAAACCAGGAGCCGTGGATTTAAAAAAGACGATGTCCAACAAACTACGATAATCTGCAAATGTTGCCGAGCTAAAGTTGTAGCCGCGGGAGGCTACACCAGGCTGGTGTAGCCTCCCGCGGCTACAACTTTAGAACGTTGTTTACATTGTTTAGTTAATGTTGATTTTTTACAAAATATGTTTTTTCAAGTTGTTTGCAAAATGTGAAAAATAAAAGTGTTCTGTATTTTAACTGCAACTATCATCATTCTGATTCCTTCACTTAATTAGAATAACGAGTGCCACCTCTTTGTAAATAGTATCATTTTGTGAGGCCATGCAAACCTATATTAATACTAGTGTAGATATGAATGTTTTTCTACAATATTTACTCCTTGTGACAGTAAAATAGGTCATTCTAAGACAATTTACTGCAGCAGTTCCTCTCTAAATGATTAGAAAAAGTGGTTAACACCCAGCTGTGCCTTCAAAAAAAAAAACCAGTGTTATACCGTGAAACTGATATAATTTTGAAAAATACTGTGATATAAATTTTTGGTCATACCACCCAGCACTACTTCTAACTATAGAAGGAGACAAAAGGTCAGCGCTGACTTCTGGATAACCGGGAATCATCAATTTAAACACTTTATCACAGAAGCATCCATGGAAAGAGCAGAGGCCGGAAGAGCCGACTTTATAAAGTGACCAATCAGCTGCATCACCAAGGCGATGCAGCTGAACAACACAAATGCAACACGTATTTCTTCATTACTAACAAAGTCATACTGAAACCAAACTGCACCCACAGGGAGTCTCATTTGTATTTCCGTTTTTTTCATGTTACCACCTGAGCAATATGTTTGTGAGATTACAAGAAGATGCTTTAAATCCACGTGACTGACAGTGATGAGCTGATAACCATCAGTTGTTGTGTTTGAATGACAGCAGAGACTCAGCCGCCTGGTTGATGCTCTTTATTCTCAGCTTTCTCTGTTATTCTTTTCTTTTATCGAGAATCCTGTTTTCTACGGAGTCGTCTCACCTTCACGTTTTTACCTGCTAAAACACACGACGCAAATGCAGCGGTTGAACCCGTTTACTGAACGAAAACTGCACGTCCTTTGATTTTTTTCCTGTAGTGGAAGGAAAAAAAAAAGAGATGCCATGTTCCTGCTGCAAACCTTTAATGTCAAACTCTGGGAAATGTGGCAAAACAGAGAGAGTGCAGATGGGTGGAATAATTCAGTGATTCAGCCGTGAGCTTTGTGCATGGCCAGCCTTCAGCGATGGAGGCCAAGCGTGATCTGCTGCCCTTCCTCCCCCCCTCGTCTCTTCACGTCGACATCTCATACCTTCAACGCTTCAGATGACTGACAGCCGTGTGTCTCTTTAGCTCTCGCTACTAACCTGACACTGCTTTAGATGCCAACAGATCTGGATGACACAAACTGCCCATCAAAGTCCAGCAGCTGCTATTTGTATGGTTAAAAAAAAAAAAAAAGAGGCATGAATCTTACATCTCTTCCTCTTGTTTACAGAATATAGAGCACTTAGTTGCATTTTAGAGCATCATCCATCATATTATGGGATCTGTTTATTGCTTTGTGTTGAAGGAATATTCCTGCCAGTGTACATGAGATGGGTGATCTAACTGGAAGGACCAGTGATGCCAGAGCTCCCAGCACACACAGATCATTAATGGCTCTTTCAAACTGGATGCAATGACACGACTGCTCTTTAAAACACATTTATTTCAGCAGCTCGCAAAGCAAAGTGGCGGTTGGTTGCAGCAGGAGGTGAAGTTGAGAACATGCGATGAGGTCAAAGGACGAATCATTGATCCGGGCACAGAAAGAAGAAAAAAATGAGTTTTAAACTGTTTTGCTCCAACTCCTCCACGTCAAATGAAGTGCACGTATCATTTCTGAGGTCCGTTATCCCAAAACTGCTCCAGCCACAGCTCTTATTAGTGACCAAAGAAAAATCCTCAGCACCCTTTATTTTATATAATACTAAACAAGATCTTTAAAAAAAATCATTGAAATAGCAGATGTAAAACAGTGTATTTTAGAAAGAAATAAATACATTTTATTGAAATCAGCCACAGAATAAACCATTATTTGAACTAAAAATCCAGTTTGCTTAAATACATAAATTCTTTAAACTCTATTAAGTCTATGCTATTAATTCTATACATTTATAGAGTAGAGTTAGTTACCTTCCTTCATGGTTTCCTTTATAAGGTATCTGTGGTTAGAAACTGTCTTCATTCTGAAATAAATTGCTTTAGTAATTCTTATTCTTGTGAGCAAAGGTTAATAAAAGGTTGTCATCTTGTGTACTTGACTAAACCGGTATTCTTAAGGGGAATTTATTCACTTGGGTCTTGTTCTAGTTTTTGCTCAAAGGTTCCTTTCTCAGGTGTGGAGGTAAAGTTGGCAGCCCTCTGTCACTCTCTTGTCTTTTCCTCCTTACATCATTTATTTCTTGGTTCTCTTAGTTTTCTCTTCCATGACGTTCACCGTAACTCTGTCGCCCATTAAAGCCACTT
This sequence comes from Hirundichthys speculiger, assembly GCA_018398805.1. Lineage (NCBI taxonomy): Eukaryota > Metazoa > Chordata > Actinopteri > Beloniformes > Exocoetidae > Hirundichthys > Hirundichthys speculiger. Next base: position 355,687 of record JAGFBZ010002282.1, on the reverse strand, counting down.
TTGACCGTCGCTGTTGAGGTGGAACTTAAAGCCATAATGTTGGAAAGGGAACGGAGCCCAAAGTTACTTTGGGTGGTTCTTGCTGATAGTTGGAGACTGACTAGACAGAACTTTCTAAAGATAAGAAAATATCATTCAAATGAAACTTGAACTGATATTTTACCAAAAGGGAAAAAAAAGACCTCTTGGTGTTGTTTTAAAGCAGCACAAAGGAACTTTTGTAAGTTTTAGCTGTTTGAGTCCAACATCTACTCCTGAATGTCTCCTGTCATTACTTTACTTTCTTTAGTTTCTTAATCGGCTCTTTCACAAAGCCACAAATAATAAATATGGGTATTCTTTTTGGAGTTTTTAATTTCCTAGAAAACGGCTCCTAGAAAAAAAAGCTGATATCCAGCACATTACAACAGTTTTATGGGAATTTGTTTGCTCTAAAAGCATGAAAAGAACTTTTATTCTTACCATCAGTTATTCATGAGCAAAAATCACAAAGAAGTAAATCTGAGCCTGATAAAGAAGAGGTTCAGTATTTAATTCCCTTTTATGGCTGCATCTGTATTGTGTTTGTTAAATATTCATTATTTGTTAAATTATACAAATAATAAATAATATGGAAGCTTTAGCAACTCATAGCTTGACGGAAGTAGATGAACATATGTCACACATTAAGAAGCGTCCCGCTGCTTTGTAGACTAAACAAACGGATTATTCTGCGTTCAGCTGTGCAACATGTGAAGAATTACTGTCGTGGATATGATATTGTCGCTGTCCGTGACCTAAATCTGAGTCTGCACAAAGCTTTCATCTTCTTTGAGGACAGCTTTTTGTAGTGAAACATCAAAGAAAGAGAACATGTATTGTTTTGCTCCTTTTATTCATGTTGTTTTTGAGCCAGTCCCCTTTAAGTTGAGTTTTGATGTTGCTAACTCTATTTCATCTTGTAGTTCCCGCTCCTCCTTTTAAACATAGCGGGCGGCTTGTCAGATCTACTTGTTCTGATTTTTTTAAAGTTGACCCCAGAGACAGAATACCCTAGTGTGTTTTAAATGTTCTCTCTCCATAGCAAGCATGCAGCTAGCCAAACATAGACTGTAATGTGCAAAGCTATTTTTTAAAACAAAAATAAAAAAAGGCAAAACCTTGGTACTTGGGTTTCTTTCAGCACCAACACAGACAAACATAAATGGCGTCTCGACAGCGTAACTTAAGTGATTTTTGTCTGGACGTCATCTAACACGCTGATTCAAGCCTTCAAGCATCTGTAGGATGTTGCATTTTTAAATTGGTGTTAAATTGGTTTGTTCAGACCAGTGACAAGGTTTTAATGTCCAGGAACTAGCAGGAAACCTAGCTAACGTAGCTGGTTGAGAAGGTTAAGCCTAACAGGCCCTTTGATGGTTACTATAATGCTGATATGACTCAGGATGATATGGAGCCCCGTTTGGGTCATAATTCAATGAATAAATGAGTCTATTATTATGAAATACAGGCGTTTATTATTATGAAATACGTGTTTATTATTATGAAATAATTCCCATTATTATGAAATACGTGTTTATTATTATGAAATAATTCCCATTATTATGAAATATATGTGTATTATTATGAAATATTTCCCATTATTATGAAAAAAAAGTAATTATTATGAAATATATTTTTATTATTATTTAATCTTAGTTTATTGCATAATAGTTTATTTCAGAATAGCTTTTTTATCGAAAAATTAGTTTTTACATTAATTGCTTCCTTGTTCATAGGAATGAGCTGTTACATAATAATGACATTTTGCCAGTGGGCGGGACCAGTGGTTGACCTGCATGCTCATTGGCTGATCCTTCTCCATTCTACGCTCTGACAGCGTTAGCTGACAGCCCGTTAGCAGCGGGCCGTGGCGTCATCAAGGTGCGCTCCTAGTCCGATTGTAGCTACGGGAAACCATGACCAGGTTAGCAGACAATATCAAAAATGATAATTTATCAGGCGATACTATTTTGACCTGATTTGACGATTCACTGTTCTGCTGCTTATGCCTGAATGAAAGAGCAGCCAATCACATAAATGGCTCCGCCCTCTCTGCTGTGATTGACACACAAATCATACTTATGAAAAACAAATCCATTATTATGTAAAAGTTCATTCTAATGAAAAAACGAAACCATTATCATAATAACAGGAAATATTTCATAATAATAAACGCCTGTATTTCATAATAATAGACTCATTTATTCATTGAATTATGACCCAAATGGGGCTCCATAGGAATGACACCTAGGGCCTGATTTACTAAGATCCTAAATAAAGAGTACTAAATTGCGTGTGCACTGAAAAAGTTTGCGCGTGCTGTTGTTGTGTGTTTTGCGGGTGATCAACTAAGAATGCTCGCGCAATTGATAACGGGTGCAAACCGCAGTATTTAAATGAGGTGTTGCGTGTCTTACGGTTTGCGTCATGGAGAGTCTGGATGGAAAGCAGGATAGACGCAAGCGCAAAATGAAATTTGACGAGTTGGAGTTAGAGATATTAGTGGAAGAGGCAAATAAACACATTCATGAACTACAGCAAAGAAATTTAAACATCACCAAAAGAAACGCAATATGGGAGAAAATGTGCGATGGAATAAATTCAGTTGGTAAGACAAAAAGAACGGCAGATGAGGTTAAAAGAAGGTGGCAAGATATAAGGCGAGGAACTAAAGAAAAAGTGGCCTTTAATAAAACTTCGGCAAACAAGACGGGTGGTTAAGTGGCCGTTGAGAAGTTCAAGCCTCCATAACCGCGGAGCGCTGTCATTACGGAGATGCGTCTCTGCGCGCAGCTGTGGCATCAATGAGTGGAGCTGTGGCTGGAGCCGACTCGTCCTCACACACTACTCATTCGTAAAAAAAGTATATGTTTTTTCATAAAATCCATCCATCCATCCATCCATCCATCCATTAGCTTCCGCTTATCCGAAGTCGGGTCGCTGGGGCAGCAGCTTCAGAGGTCCAGATCCCCCGGCCGCTTCCACCAGCTCCTCTGGGAGAATCCCGAGGCGTTTTTCATAAAATGATGTGGAAATAACCCATTTTATTACAACTGAAATTGTGCTTGGGAGGAGTATTTTCACCGGACATTTTGACCGGAGAGATTATAAAATCCCGGACTTCCGCATATTTTACCAGACAAAGTCCAGCAATTACCAGACAACGGAAACCCTGGTGCCTCCTGTGGCAACCTTTTGCTTAATAATACTCGATTTAACATTCAAATAAAATATTTCTCCTTTTGCATGTGCAAACAAATTTACACGAGTCCGAAAGACTCTCTCTCTGCGTATTCTTTGATTTTGGCGACGTCGCCTCCTTGCCACAATAACAGCAGCCATCGGTGCGTAATGCTGGACAGAATAGCACCTTCCTTTCGAACGTACTAAATACAGACGCAATCACAATCCCCGCAATTACTTTCAGGGTTGGTAAATCTCATTGCGTGTGGTAAATGGACCTATTTGCATTTTCCCCTCCCAGTATTTTGCGCTTTCTGGCGGGTACGCCCCATATTGATTATTCATCAGGGCAAAAGTGCTAAATGAACAGCGTGTGCTATTTTGCTGATTTGAGAGGCGCAGTCCTCTTTGCACGCTGTTAGTAGATCAGATTGCGCATTGGTTTGCGGGTGGTGTCAAGTTTGCACACGTTTTTACGCACGCAAACCTTTAGTAAATCAGGCCCTTAGTGTTTTATGACTTGGTGGTTTTCACTGCGGCCTAAACGGAGGGAGAATTCAGATATTATGTTAAATTAAGTTCTGATCCCGTGAACCACTGTCCCACATCTACCCTACAGCTAAGTAGAAACCACACCCCCCCAATGTGACACCTTAACGGAAATGTGGTCTTGGCAGGATCCTGTACAGCATCAGTTAATATTGCTGAAATTTTACGGCTATTGCTTCAATTAAAATAATTTGAATGCTGTTAAAATGCACTGTCAATATAATTGTAAGTTATCAAACGTCCGGCAGGAGAAGAATAAAGCTTCAGAGGGACATTTGTTAGAAAATGGAGTCAAGAGTAATTAAGCTTTGAATTTACACATTCTTCAGTCCTCCCGAGTGACAACCGTGAAATGGCGTCTCTAAATGGCTGGTACTACTCTTTTCTGTTGTTTGCTCTAAATTGGCGTAGTCAGAGCACCAGAAAAACAGAACAAGATGGCCTTTCATTAACGTTGCTGTTGTTACTGAAGCTATAAGACCGGGTCTTCATATAAAGAATAATCCTCTTTCAGCGTGTTAGAATATATATATATACAGCAGAAAATAGTGGCACGTCTCTTTAAACTGAGGCAGTCTCACTTCCTGATAGTAAGATGAATAAAGGAGTTTGACTGAATGAATAAGGAAGCTTGTCAGATGATTTAAATGGATGGAAATGTAAAGTGTTTCTAATAAGTTTTCTGTCTGTGTTGATAGTTGCAGCAGCGGAACCGCTGGTCCAAAACCAGAAGAAGCTCCCTGAAGACAAGGACTGGTCCTACTCAGGTCTGCAAGAAACATTTCAATATTGATATTGTTACCTGTTTAAATTAAAAGCAGCACTGCTTTAAGAGGATAAGTGGGCTGGTGATCCAGATTTCTACTTGATTTCAGCTGTTTGGAGCGTCTTGCAAATTAAATTGTATCTAACATGCAAAATATGTCTTGCAAGAACTATATATTTTTTAAATTATGTTGTCGTAAAGTCTAATGCACTTTGCATGATCAAAAATAAGAAAAAATAAAGTAGCAATTAAAACATGTAACAACATAAAACAAGACTAGAGTAACAGGGTTCTGTGTACTTTCATGGTTTCCGAGAAATATCAAACTCTAAAGCCCCAAAGACTGAGATCCAAATTGAATTGAATTGAATTGAATTAAAAATACTTTATTAATCCCTTGCGGGAAATTCTTTCGTTGCAGTGCTCCATCCTATAAAAACAACAATACTCTACATATAAAATAAGTAAGTAAAGTAAGTAAATAAACACTTTAAATACTACACCTTACCAAGAATTAAATATATAAGAATAACAATTAGACAAAATAACTCTGGCCCACATGTGCAAGCCCAATGTACAAAAAATTACAAAAATTACAAATTTACAAATTACAAATTAGGGATTTCAAAATACCTTGTCTAATAGTATATATAATTAGTATATTATATAATCTTAGTTGATGATATTTGCTCAGGGGTCATGCTCTGGGTCTCTGTAAAGCGCCTAGAGACAATTGTCATTGTAACAGACGCTATATAAATAAAATTGAATTGAATTGAATTGAATAGTAAAAGAAAAAAGTAACCTAAAAAGTAACCTAGTGTAAACGGACATACAGAGATAATACAGATTTAGAGTGAAAATCATCTGCTTTCAACTTTGTTGATGGTTCCTTCAGTTCTCCCGCCATGAAGTCGAAAAAAACGCTCTTTACCGAGAGTCACGAGATCTCGCGAGATCGCTGGTCACGCGAGACTACGAGGATTTAAACTGCAGGCTGCATTACACACGGTAGAAAAGACATTAAATGATTAATTTGGGGATTTTATGGATTGATATCGGATCATTCAAAGGAAAATCGATTTTTTTTTTTTTTTACCTAGCCCTAGTAGTACAAATATCTCACGATTTGGAGGTATTATCTGTTAGCATCTACAGGAAAAACTTGATCTATCTCAGACCATCTGGTTACCTGACTTCAGCTAACTCAGCACGGAGCTCCTGCCGAGATAATCTACGATCAGACAGAAACAAAGAGTGGTCGCAGACAGGCGGTAATGGTCCCAGAAGGAAGGATTAGAACCTTACTGGGTACCAGGAGAGGAGACCTGCCTCATCAGCTCATCACTGGGCTAAACTGCAAGGCTATTAGACTTATTAACTTGCACCTATAGGAGCCTGCAAGTGACAGCACGCCGTTCTAATCCTACAAACTAAGATGTATTGGACTGTTCTAAAAAGGTCTGACCCGGTCAAGCTGGAGCTGAAACTCCTTCAGCTTCACTATCAAATTAGTCCACTAATCCAAACGTGTGGTCACACCGAGCGGTGAGGACGTGGACATGACTGGTGCATTCAAACCAAGTACAAACTGAATCCTTAAAGGACTGAATCAAGGCAATGACACTTTCTTTCATCAGGGGTGTCAATTTTCCGCGGATCCGCGGATTTCCGAGTTGTTTTTTTTCCATCCTGGGGGTCATTTTTGATAAAATCCTGTTAAATATTTTCCAGGGTACCCTTCACGAACGTGACGTGAATTCTCCATTGCGATTGGTTGATTGAGAGCAGGGCATGCGCACTGAGCCCGTTGACAATCCAGCCGCCATCACGGCCAAATCAACAGTCAAAGTAGCCCGAAGCACATACAGTCATGGAAAAAATTATTAGACCACCATTTTTTCTTCACTTTCTTGTTCATTTAAATACCTGGTACCACTAAACGTCATCATGTGACTAAAACAGACAGAAAAGAAAACACTGAATGCATAAAAGCAGTGTTTTTGGCAGTACAACGCCATAGCTATTGATGTAAAAACTTAAGTGATTTAGGTTATAATCAAGAAAACCATGGAAAATGGTAAGATATCAGCTCTTAAATAAAACTCTTATGAGCAATCTTTGTGGTTATCGTTATGTTTGTCCAAACAAATGTACCTTTAGTTGTACCAGGCATTAAAATGAACAAGAAACTGAAGAAAACAAGGGTGGTCTAATAATTTTTTCCATGACTGTATTTTCTGATATTACTTCTCCCTTTCTTGTTAGGATGGATGATTATTAGCTTTAAATTCACAGGAGAGATGTTTATTCCTTATTGTACTTATTTTTTGTTAGACAACGTGGATGAAATATACAGCGCTTCTCACCACTAAAACCCCCCCCCCCCCCCAAAAAAGAAATAAATAAATAGAAAACTCCTCTGATCCACAAGATCCTCGTAAGTCTCCCTTTTTGACCTCAAAACAGCAAATTTCGCCAAAAAGGTGAGGTAAGTATTAGTTATTCGGTGTTTAGAGCTTTTTGTGATTAAAAAAAAATTAAGAAAAGCTAATAATCAGAGTTACAGGCATCAAAAAGACATGTTGAATTTAACATGCTATTTTCTATAACTGCTTACTAAAGCATTGGATCCATGTATCTTGTTGTCAGTGATGTTTTACTGTTGAAGTTCACCAGTGACTGAATCACTAGTCATTCTGAATTTTTTGCCTTTATTGGTAACTTAATTGTTTCATAACAACTACTTTTATTTTTGATATCTAACCTCAGCCTTATGCTCAGTGTATTCTCACATTAGCAGGAATAATTAAACTTTGTGCCACTTTGACCTTGCAGACTTTGACCTTTTCCCATTATTTTCATGACTCAAATCCCTATTCCTCTTAAAAGATTTTATCCAAAATTTACAAATTGTCATTCAGTAACAGTTCACTCCAATACCGACCTCTGGAGTCAGATTTGTAAAAGCATATTCCTTTCAACCACCAATGCAAGTTTCCAACTCACATGGTAGCCTGGTTGCAATTCTGGGCCTGGTGGGGGGCCTTTGTGGGAGTAGTGGTTTTGTAGCCAGTGGTGTTGCTCATCTTGTTCTGTCTCAGAGGACAGCAGCAGTCTTTTTTTTTTTTTTTTTTTTTACTTTGCATTATTGGAGGAATTTCCTTGCTATTTGTAGCATTATGCAACATACAAATCTCCTGCGTTCATAGTGGAGGGACAAGCTTAACTTGGGAAGGTGGAAAATTGCCCGCGTCACATCTGACTTTATATGTGCTGCACATTATATTGCTTGGGCGGTATTACGGTAATACCGTATACTTCCGGTATTCAAAAATAGCAGCGGTATCAGTTTCAATACCATCATAAAAATGCAATGAATGATTTCTGTGGTTTAAAGTTTAGTTTCTCTCCTGAATCGCTGTGTGTTCTGCTTTATTTTACCGTTTATTCGTGTTCGCTCGCAGCTCATCTCGGTTTGACTCGTCCTGTTAAGGTACTGACGATGAAAACAACACTTCCTGAGTTTGCTGCTTCAAAATAAAAGCTTCCAATGAAACTAATAATGTTGGACTTTTATGTTGAAGAATTTATAGGAAGTGAAACGTCCGGCATCAGACACTTTACTATAAAGCGCATTTTAGCAAACGCACACCTCGGCAGCAGAGAGAGGAGCTGGAGCAGAGAAGGAACAGTTAAAACTGCAGTGAAAAGCAAGAAATACACAAATAAATAACAACTGTAGTTGAGCCAACTTTATATTGAAGCACTGACTGCTGTTTCGAGGTAAACTCGCCTTTTTTTTCAGGCTTAAAGCCCCGCGGTGGCGCACATAATGGGGACGGCTATTTTGACACGCGGCGTCCGCCGGTGGTGTTTGTTCGCCTTAATAGTCGTGGGAATACCGTATACCCCGGTAAAATGTGAGAGAAGTTTGACGGTATCAAAATTTAGATACCGCCCAAGCCTACTGCACATATGTGGTAAATAAATCCTGGGCAAGCAACCCAACTCTGAGCACAGAGCAAAGCAGTTTTCTTTGGTTTTTGAAAGGACATACAAAGTATTTTGAAAATATTGTCGTTTTTCTGAGCACATAAAGTCTGTTCTGTGCAGAAAAAAGTATAATTTGCTCTCTCACGCTCAACTCCACAACTGGGACACTCGCTCCACCACATGTAGAGCCGTGCACATTTTATTTTTCAGACGTCCTTTAATGACCTGAACTGTCATGAACTGTTGCTAGCTTATGAAAAGGAATCGAGTGAATTAAATTGAGCGTGTCTAAATCGTCAGTGACCGTTGGTTTTACTGTATTTCTTTTCTCCAAATGTTTGAAGGTGCAAATTACAGCGCTGTCGAGCAATATAAATCTTTAATTGCAATTAATCCCATGACTGTGTTTGAGCTAATCGTAATTAACCCTTAAAAAGTCTATAAATAGTCTGAAAGAGGGAATGCTGTCAGTGTATGGAGCCCCGTTTGGGTCATAATTCAATGAATAAATAAGTCTGTTATTATGAAAAAAGGTGTTTATTATTATGAAATACTTATCCATTATTATGAAATGTTTCTCATTATTATGAAATACATGTTTATTATTATGAAATATTTCCCATTATTATGAAAAAATGTTATTATTATGAAATATATTATTATTATTATTATTATTATTTAATCTTAGTTTAATGCCTTATAGTTTATTTTAGAATGGCTTTTTTTTTTTTATCTAAGAATTCATTTTTACATAATTGCTTCCTTTTTCATAAGAATGAGCTTTTACATAATAATGACATTTTGCCAGTGGGCGGGACCAGTGGTTGACCTGCACGCTCATTGGCTGATCCTTCTCCATTCTACGCTCTGACATGGACTAGTTTTGGCCGTGAGGTCCCGTTAGCAGCGGGCCGTGGCGTCATCAAGGTGCGCTCCTAGTCCGATTGTAGCTATGGGAAACCTTGACCAGGTTAGCAGACAATATCAAAAATGATAATTTATCAGGCGATACTATTTTGACCCGATTTGACGAGGTTCACTGTTCTGTTGCTTATGCCTGAATGAAAGAGCAGCCAATCACATAAATGGCTCCGCCCTCTCTGCTGTGATTGACACACAAATCATTCTTATGAAAAACAAAGACATTATTATGTAAAAGCTCATTCTTATGAAAAACGAAACCATTATCATAATAATGGCAAATATTTCATAATAATAAACATGCATTTCATAATAATGGGAAATATTTCGTAATAATGGATACGTATTTCATAATAATAAACGCCTGTTTTTCATAATAATAGACTCATTTATTCATTGAATTATGACCCAAACGGGGCTCCATATCAGTGCAGTTCATGCATCATCTGCAAACTCAGAATACAGTCATTAAGAAACATAACACACCAAAAAGAATCACATCAGTGTAACAAAGCTTGAATTTCATTACATCAGCTAATGAATTGCTTTTCATGGGTATGACATCCATAAATCCACGTTCATATTCTTTTCATATTTGTGAAAAACCTGGTCATGGGTTTTAAATGAAGGCAGTGACTCAGCCCTGATATGCTATATCGCTCTGAATCCAGCACAGCGTTGCCTTTTCAATTTGTTTCCACTCTTATTTGTCAAGATGCATGAATTTGAAAAGATGTGCATGTATTTTCACCACTTCAGACTGTCCTCCTTCCTGCTGTCAGAGGTTTACAGTCCATTTCCAGCAGCTCGGCCGCGCGTTTGTCAAATTATAATGGATTAGATTTTTTTCTTCGATACCCTGACATGAATAATAAAAACCCGTCTGCAGCAGGACGTGAACATTTGGTTTCTGTTTCTCTCTGCTGGGCTTCGAAGCTCATCGTCAAAACTAAGAGCAGCTCAGCGGCAGCTCCTTTAGATTCACTGTAACTGTAGCCGCCGCTGCCGCCGCCGCCGCCGCTGCTTCTGTGTGTGCGTCCGTGCACGTGTGAATAGAGAGTGTGCATGCATGCATGCACGTGTACACAATCTTGTTTTTGTGTCCAGCTCTGTTTCTTGCCCTCCGCTGTGCACTGAGCTGTGAGTAAAAGCATTAACATGTGAAAGAAGCGAACTTCATTGTGAGGCACTGAGCACAGCGTTTTAGTTGGGTCACAAGTGGGGGGGGTGGGGGGGGTGGGGGGGGGCTGACAAGAAAAGATAGACGGGCAGCAGGCTGAGAGAGTACGTGTTGGATGGGTGGAGGAACTTTAAAATTAGTCGACGAGATCCCAGTCCCCCTTTTCAAAGAGCTACAACCACGGCTGTGTGGTTGGATTCTCCACAGCAGGTTTGCAGACAATGTTGTACGTGCACTGATGTGTGTGTGTGTGTGTCCAAGCCAACAGCAACTGTCACATCTACGTCAGCTGTGTTGTGGAAACAAACTTTTGTTTTTCTGGTAAGACTTCATCAATGAGAACATTCAGTAAAACCATTTTGGAGTAAGATGATGACGTCCGTCTACTTAACCGGAAAGTTGAGTGGCAAGAAAGAGTCAGATCCTAGGAAATAACAGTTTTTCTGCTTTGAATTTGTGATAAAAAGTAATTTAATCTTCATCTGAAAAGACAAATTGCAGTAGATGAACACAATATGCTTAAAATGATTAACACAAAAACAAGAATGTGACCCATTTTGAAGCAACCAGCACATTTTCACAGAGGTACGTCTGGATTAGACTTGTACAACTTTCAGGGGAATTTTTGACCATTTCACTTTCAGTCAGCCACATTTATAGGATGAATGGATCTCTTGAGGTCATTCAGGGGGATTTTTATGGGGTTACAGGCCGGAGTCTGACTGGGCCTATAGTCTGACCCGGCTGGGAGTCCGGCTTTTGGACTTGCTTTGGACCGGCTCTTGGCTGCTGATAACGGTGTGGATCGGGGTAGCTGACCTTGGTCCCCAAGAGCACCAACTCTGGCCAACCAGGGTCGGCGCTCTTGAGGACCAGAGTTGGTGCTCTTGAGGACCAGAGTTGGTGCTCTTGAGGACCAGAGTTGGCGCTCTTGAGGACCAGAGTTGGCGCTCTTGAGGACCAGAGTTGGTGCTCTTGAGGACCAGTTGGCACTCTTGAGGACCAGGGTTGGCGCTCTTGAGGACCAGGGTTGGCGCTCTTGAGGACCAGGGTCGGCGCTCTTGAGGACCAGGGTCGGCGCTCTTGAGGACCAGGGTCGGCGCTCTTGAGGACCAGTTGGCACTCTTGAGGACCAGGGTTGGCGCTCTTGAGGACCGGGGTCGGCGCTCTTGAGGACCAGGGTCGGCGCTCTTGAGGACCAGGGTTGGCCACCCCTGATCCACACCATTATCAGCAGCCAAGAGCCGGTCCAAAGCAAGTCCAAAAGCCAGGCTCTGTGGTGGGGTGGCTTGTATCAATACTCTTGTCAAAGGTCACTTCTGTGACGGCAACATTAATGCAGAACAGCAAGCTGAAATTTTAGAGCAACATAAACAGCACTATCAACAACTTCAGCTGTCTGGTGGGACAGTTGAAGTTTTAACAACCAGAAGATTCACATAAACGACACAAACAGGCAAACTCAGTCTAAAATTCTCCTAGCTTTGCATTTATCGTCCACTAAATCTAAATGTTCCATCGTGTCACACAGTCATTTGATGGATGGTTAGAAATACTGATCCCTGAAGCTGAAATGTAGGCAACAGTAAATATTTTCTTTTCCAAGCATCACAAAATTTGGAAATGATTCTGTTTTTGTGAAAAGTAGCTTTAATTACTGCGTGTTAATATATACTGACGGCAGACCTATTTGGACGGATATCAGCAGTGCCTGAACAGACATTTGTACTGTTAGCCAGCAAGCTGCTTCAAGGACCCGTTTGGAGGGAAATGGTGATTGTGCCAGCTTGTGTGGCAGATGTTTGAATCTCAAGGCTTATCTATCACAGTTTCCAAATGGCTTTAGAATATTATGTGACAGAATTTTTCAACTGTGTCAAAACCGTCACGAACATTTTATCAACTGACTCGTAGATTGCAGACCACAGAGGAAATCGTAGTATTTATAACGGTTTAATATTTTCAGAGGAAAAGGAGGAACGTTTTCAGGAACGGCTGGTTTCTCCTGTAGATGTCTGGATACTCCGTGTAGTGAATGTAACCCAAACACTGGCGAGGGCTGCTCCTTGTATGAATAATGAGAATTTTATTGAGAATTTTAATCAGATCTGGAAAGATGAAGCCATCGCCCAGCCTCCCTTCCTTCCCGCCGTTATCACTGGAGCCTGAATGATTGTGCTGCAGGAGGCTGTTCTGCAACAGAAACCACAGTTTAGGCTCCTCTGTGATAAGATTCTGAATGTGACCATATAAATCATGTGGCGTCGGACCCGGTCCACATGTCTTTTCATTCAGATCGTTTAAAAAATATAAAGGGAAAACACCATCCAAGAGCGCGAGGACAGCGCAGAGTCATTTATATTTAAAATTCGCAGGTGTGTGCGGTTGTGACAAAAGACGAGGGGAGCGCCGACGCTTGCATGTCCTCCGGCTACGAATTAGTTGGATGGAAGAAGAAACGGCCAGAGAGGATAGTTAAGACACAGATACTCACGGACAGAAGAGATGTACACGCCCAAAAACAAGGGAAATCTGTGTTTGGTAGATTATTTCATTGTTGTAACAATGCTTCTTTGCAGTGTGATTCTTATACCATTGGAACGCCTGTTTATTTCCATTTTAAACTGTGTCTCATTTGTGAGGGACATGCATCCATGTGATGAGCAGCAGAGCTGCACCCATGAAAGATTTGCCAAATCTTCTCTGCTAATGCCAAACAGCTGTTTTTGTGCAGTTGACTCTTGCTTGGTGGATTGGATGATCGACGTCTGGAGAAACAAGACGTGCTGGAAATGTAACTATCATTTAACAAACCTCAGTAGCATGTGGAGGAACCGTACACAGCTACAACAGCCTGGCTCCTCCTCCTCATGCTGGTCATACACTGCTGTGGGATGACATCCCATCATCCCCTTCTGCAACCAAAATTTGCTGCAGTCAGCCCACGAACACTGCCAAGTGCTGACAGGATGAACAAACTTTCTTCTTGGGACGCCTGCTTCCCTTGATCGCTAACACCACCCATCATATCAGCTTGAAGGGTTCACTCCAAATAAAGCCACAAATTGGTTTTGCAGAACACAGTCTTGAAGGTGCCTGACTGTCAGCGCCAGAAGCTCAAAACTACAGTCGGTAACAACTTAAAAAAACAGCGATTTGTCATCGGCAGACAAGATTTGGCAAAGCTTTCATGGGTGTAGCACACATACTCACCTCTGCTGCTCATCCAAGATGTGCATGTTCCTGACAAATACTGTTCAAAAAAGGAAATAAAGATATCTAGTCATGGAAAAAATTATTGTTTTCTTCAGTTTCTTGTTCGTTTTAATGACTGGTACAACTAAAGGTACATTTGTTTGGACAAACATAACGATAACCACAAAGATTGCTTATAAGAGTTTTATTTAAGAGCTGATATCTTACCATTTTCCATGGTTTTCTTGATTATAACCTAAATCACTTAAGTTTTTACATCAATAGCTATGGCGTTGTACTGCCAAAAACACTGCTTTTATGCATTCAGTGTTTTCTTTTCTGTCTGTTTTAGTCACATGATGACGTTTAGTGGTGCCAGGTATTAAAATGAACAAGAAACTGAAGAAAAAATGGTGGTCTAATCATTTTTTCCATGACTGTATAAATGTATGTATATTCGAGTTCCTGTTGCATTTGTATGATAGAGAAAGCTTGTGGGTTATTAGACCTTAAAATCACACGCACACTCCCAAGTGCACAAACACGGAGAGCAGATGGGCCCCTGAGGGCTGTCTTCCAGGTAGAGGCATCCCAGGAACCCCCTGGGGATGAGTAGAGCGCTATGATGATGAAGGAATCTTTCATGCACTAAACTATGAAGGGTTTCATTTTCACAAAAGTAAACACATTTTAAAGTTTCCCAGTGTCGGTAGACAACACATTACTTTCATAATAGGACATGAAATGCTCCTTTTCCACCCAAACCAGTTCCAGTGCTGGTTGAGAACCAGACAGACCCGACACAGGATCTAAAAACTATAACTCCAGTAGCATCAGCTCGAGTCCCGACCAGAGCAAAGAAGCAACAACGTCATGTAACGTCAACAACATGTAAGAAAATAAAATCAGTAGGATCCTGTCTGTCAGAGTAGACGCTGATGAAACAGGCGCTGCTTAATGTTCTGTAGCGATACACTAATCTTGCAATACGATACAATACACGATACGATATATATTGATATTCAGCTTACAATACATTTACATCATTTTCTGAAAGATTTTAAAGGGACAAAGTGATTTTGGTGACATCTTGTGAGTGTTCCAATGACTTTGTTTGAATTAATTGAACTGAAAGCATCAATTACACATTATATGGCTGACAGGCAGCTTGTAAATGCTGGACAAAATGAATAAAAGATTTGTTGAGAAAAACAGTTTCATTTATTTAAAAACAGTGCAAATTGTTGCTTGCAAGCTTTTAAAGGTGGGACACGGGGGTTTTGGAAGAAGCTTAGAATATCGATACCCGCAGCTAAAAAATAGATACTCGATAAAATATCGATATATATCGCAGAATTGATAAAAATCGCTCAGCTCTAATCAGCAGTCAGCATTTGTGAATAGTTTGCTGCAGATAGTGGCATTCACTATTGTTTTCAAATTAACAGCATTTGGAACCGAGTTTATAAAAATTGAGTGTTTTCTTGTCATCTGCCGTCCCACAGATACTTAAACTCTAAACGGCATTAATCAGTTAGCAGTGGTGATCATAAATGCAGATCATGTCTGAAAAAAACTGTTGATTTTTTTTTATGTTTGTGAACGGTCTGCTGAAGTAGTGAGAACAAAGTACAAGAACCCCTTTTGAGTTCATAGGTTTTCTGCATTAATTGGCCATAAAATGTGAAATTTAGTTCACAATAACAGACAAAGACAACGTGCCTCAGATGAAACAGTTCTCAGTTCAGTATGGAAAAGCAAATGAACACATGAACTAATTACTTAAACAAAAGCTAATTGAAACCAACCATCTGCATATCTGGAGCCCAGATAATGAAATGAGTTTGGAAGTGTAGTTTAGACCTACTCTGATTGACAGATGACACTCAGATACATGTTGGTGTTCAGAAGAAACATCTGCTAATGTGAAACACAAGATCTCTCATAACATGTGCTGAAGACTATTTTATCTGCATCGGGCTGAAAGGGAATACAAATTCGTTTTAAGGTTGATTTAATTGTCAAGGCATCCTCCGGCTGTGTAAATACAGTTTAGTATTCCGTCTAATTTTCCTAGAAGTGGGCGTTTGACCAAGATGACTACAGAAAAGCATCACATAGAAGCATCGCTGCAATAAGGAAAAACTCAGAGGTACAAGCTAAAGGCTCAGAGACGTAACTGGACCTGACAAACGTCTAAGAAGTGTAATTTATTATACAAGCAGGGTGTCCGTGGCAGTAGAGCAGTGAGGAAGCTCGCCAAGAAAACATCGCTGTGCTCTTGAATTATATCAAAGAGGAGCCTCGGCATCTGCAACCCTATTAGGAAGATGTTTTGAGGAGCGATGACACAGAAATACTGTTGAGGAAGAACACTCCCAACATGAACATGTGCCATATGTGAAGTATGGAGAGAGCATGAGTTGGGCTTGATTTGGTGCTCCAGGGCCTGGACCGGACCACTTACCATCATCGAGGGGAAAATGAATTAGCAGGACCAAAATGTCCTGAAGGATTACGTCAGGGAGGCGGAAGCTTAGAAGGTGTTTCAGCAGGACAACAACCCCAAGTATCAATCCACTACAGAAGCCATTCCCAAACTTCAGAATACCAAGGCCAGATTTGAAATGTGAAAAATCTCCGTGGCCCACCGAAACCTTTAATCACAACTGTGATCAACATACAGGACTAGAAGCGATGTTCTGATATTAATGTGAGGGGTCAACAAATAAGGTGTCACTTCTTCGTTAATATTTTACAGTAATTAAAAACATATTTAAAAAAGATAGAGGATTTAAAATATTTTTGTTTAATTTGAATGACCTCTCACGGTCCACCTGCAGTACCTCGACGGCCCACCGCTCTTGAGGACCCAACCCTGGTCCTTAAGAGCGCCGACTCTGGTCCTCCGTCACGTCATTTTATGTGGCCCTCGAGGGCTTGGGCATTATTGACTTTAATTTTAAACCAATATTTTAAGACTTAAAATAATCTTACATCACTTTAAAGCATATATTATTGACAAAAAAATACATCTCCCATCATGCATTTCGTCACAACGATAACGGTAGCTATGAGCAAGATGATTTTTCAGAACTGATGGACTTAAGAAAAACCAAGAAAAGAAAAATTGATGCGCAAGGAATGCAGTTTCATGAACGACGGGAAAACAATTACAAGTTTGTATCTCAAGGTGAAATAACAGTATGTCTTTTGTGTTATGAGGCGGGTGTCAGTCGTGAAAGAGTTTAATCTACGTCGGCATTTTGACAGCAAACACAGAGTTTAGTACGCTAAATTTAGCCTCCAAGAAAAACAAAGAACCACTTCCACCTCTGAAACCAAGGTAATGGGTACTCTCAGTGATGTTTACCACAAACCCTTAGTTTAATATAATAATGACTTAAATATTTGAAACTTGAATACATAATAAATACAGAAACCTTCATTTAACACATATAATAAGGTGTAATTTAATTTATTTAAATTTTTATTGAATTTTGTTACATAAATGCTTGGAGGGCAACCATGATGCCCTCAGTGAAAATGAGTCTGACACCCCCGATGCTTGTATCCAGATGGAGGAATGCACTCAAGCTTCCGTGTGAAAGAAGACCTTGTAGTTGAAGTGCTCGGTCAATAGAGGGGAGTTGTAATGAAAGACAGTGTCGACGGAAAGTTTAAGTGCAACAGAATAAGTGGAATTTCAGGAATGTTGGTATACTGTCCTTTCATGAACTCTCCGTCCCCAACAACAGTGGAGGACTCTGGCGAAATGTTAACGAGGCCAATGATTACCGGTACGCTGTAACGTCACCTCACGTGCCGAGGCCGACCGTGAACAAGCAGCGAAGAAAACGATTAGAGATAAATAGGAACGTCTAACGTCGCACCGGGAGGCGTTTATTAGGAGGAATGAGTGAAATCTCACCAAAAGCATAAAATCATCACAGGGAATTAGTGAGCAGATTCACGAAGAAAGAACAACAGCTGGATGACTAATTGGTTCATCATAAAACTCATAACAATGCTAATCACCCATGATTACCTGTCATTACTCTGTAATCCCGCAGCAACGGTTTCCAGCAGTCGTTTGAAAGTCACATGGGCCGTTGCTTGGTTTAATTGCGTAGATCTGTTTGAGGGCCTTGACTTAATCTGGTTCACATCCTTGAGAGGAAGCATCAGTGTGTTTTTGGTGTTTTTTGCTTTTTAATTAAAGTTTGAGCGTCCTGTGAGAATTCAGAGGCTCTTCCGAAGGCGTTTCCCGGTATGAGAAGACGGCGCAGCGTCCTTGATTCTGTTGAAGCTTTTCCTCTCTGATCTCTGGCGTCTCGTTTTCTTTCTCTGCACCACCCACCACGTCCTCCGCTGTTCTTTCAGTCAGTCCCAGAAGCCTTTTGGGTGGCTTCTCTTCTGCTCCAGTTGCTGCTCTCGGTCTGTGTGGCTGCTCCTGAAGCATTCTGGGAGACTGGAAGTAATCATGCAGAGGTGTATACGTGTGCTCCTTCAGTCACAAACACACACTTTTCTGCTCCCTTTCCTTGATTGTTGCTTTAATTTGCAGCGTGGCAGGGTTAATGAGTTTGTTTGCTGTTATTTTTTCCACCCTGGGGGCTTTACAACATTCATAAAAAGGAACTTTGTAAATTGTGATGAGTTCAGTCTTTGAGTTATGGCGGTGGTTCTTCCCGGTCACCGCTGTTCACTCGAATCAGTCTTTTGACGGTGTGGGAGACCAATGAGTGCGCCGTTAAAAAATGATTTGATGCCACTGCAGCTTTAAATGTCGAAAGGAGCCTCGACTTTGGGCTTCCTGCAATGTTATCTGTAAATCAAAGCGAAGGTGGACATTATTACCAATCAGGAGCTGGACAACCCACTCGCTGGTCTCCATTCCCAAACCGTCAACAGTATAATTGATTCAAATGAGCAGAAATCAACTTCAAGTGCAAAAAATTACCCCATTACTACCGCTGCATGGGGGTTCTGGAGCTTCAGGTGAAGATTACAAAGAAATACTGGAAGTTTCAGTTAGGGATGTCCGATAATATCGGCCCACTGATATTATCGGCCCGATATTGGCATAAAAATGTAATATCAGTAAATATCGTTATTGTTTTTTTTGCTTATAATGAAAACCGATAATAATAATGCCCGGATTTCGCCGAATAAATGCTGCATATAGGCCTATGGGCTGTTGTTTGAGACAATTAAAAAAAAATAAATAAATATGGCACTTTTTCCATAACTTAAGTTGAAGTAGTTTTCTTATTTTGCACAGACAATGTTTACTTTTGGCAAGCCTTGTTGCCTTTGAAAATGCATCCAGTGGGGCGTCACAATAAAATTAGGCATGTGTTAATTCCACGACAGGAGATATGTGTGATGTTACCTAAAATTAGTTTTGAGGAAAAATAGCCCGCATATATTGGTATCGGTAGATATCGGAATCGGAAATTGAGAGTTGGACAATATCGGCATATCGGATATCGGCAAAAAAGCCAATATCGGACATCCCTAGTTTCAGTGGTGTGAGGGATCTTGCTGCAGTACTATAAGCATATTATTATAATACTTACATGTAACATATGAAGCGAACCTGCATTACGTCACCCTGCACAGTCAATATTGGTAGACAAACATCTTAAAATGCGTTTGTGGCCGTGTGGTTAAGGTAGCGGACTCTGGTTTGAAAGCCTTTTTGCTGATTGAGGTGTGCATTGATTTAGCCTTAAGATCTTGGAAAGTCATGTAAAATGTACAATGTTTAATGTACATAAAGTGTCTAAACCCTTCTTAGGTTTTTCGGTTTAGATTGATAGATTTCCAAAATACAGTAATAACCATGGATGAATGATGACTTTGTAGCGTTTTGAGCAATAATTTACTGAGTAAATGCACTACAGCTGCCTGCATCTCTGGCCCATCCATCAACAAACTGTTGTAGGTGTCCAGACCCTTGTAACATTGCAGTTAATCTTTCGTGTACACCTACACCTGAAGACTAGGTAGTTGATAATGTCCATATACAGTCATGGAAAAAATTATTAGACCCCCCTTGTTTTCTTCAGTTTCTTGTTCATTTTAATGCCTGGTACAACTAAAGGTACATTTGTTTGGACAAACATAACGATAACCACAAAGATTGCTCATAAGAGTTTTATTTAAGAGCTGATATCTTACCATTTTCCATGGTTTTCTTGATTATATTCTAAATCACTTAAGTTTTTACATCAATAGCTATGGCGTTGTACTGCCAAAAACACTGCTTTTATGCATTCAGTGTTTTCTTTTCTGTCTGTTTTAGTCACATGATGACATTTAGTGGTACCAGGTATTAAAATGAACAAGAAACTGAAGAAAACAAGGGTGGTCTAATATTTTTTTCCATGACTGTATGTTTTGTTTGGAAACAGACTGAAGTCTCTCGGCCATGACACTATTTCGTAGGATCCTGACCCTTAATGATACCAGTCTTCACGTCACATCTTTCTATTTCCAATTTGTCAAGTCCCTCTCTATATAGTTACACTATATCTTCCTTCCAAATTCACTCAATTGACCTTTATTTGGCTTTTTTCTGTAATGATAACTTAGGCTTGTTTCAAGTATGTATTGTTTCTGCTGTGCTTGATTTGTGCACTTGTCTACCGAGAAGGCGCTGGTCTAAAAGCGTACCTGACAGTCATTTGGGTACGCTCTAAGATCTGCTATAATAATAGGATATTATGGGCTCGATTCTTCATAAGAGTTATGCACGGCCAGTTGCGCACATTTCGAGCTGCGGATATTCTGCGGTTGGCTTAAGTCTCCCCTCTACACCCCTTCACTCCAGATACGTGCAGTAGGTGGAGCGACCTCAAAATGTAGGTGCTACCTGTCGATTTGACCTCAGCGCTCATTCTCCCACTGACTTGAGCGCCCTTTCACTTACCCACCTCTGAGGCTGTAACAAGTCCAGCGCCATCTGAAGGTTAAACATTATATTCCACTTGAAGTTTAGATGCAGTTAAAATTTACGCCACATGTAGCCCCACAGAGAGGCGTCTAGTGAACCCCCCATCTTGTCACTTCCACTCGAGGGAGGTCAGTTGGGTACCCAGGGCCTCATGGCAGACGGCCTCAAAAAGATCTCAGAGGTTAAGATTCCAAGGGAGTCAGGCCCAGACCAGGAGTTTCTGGACTTACTCCCCCTTTGCTGGGCCTCCACCTGTAACCCTCCCTGACACCAAGGGCCCGATCTTCCACCAGATCTCCTAAAGCTGCTACCGGGAGGGGCGTTCCCCCGCAAAGAACGCAATCTTCCACCTTCCTAAAACCCGCTATCCCACCTCCCCCTATATGGACGTGCTCTTGTATGCGCCAACAACTCGGTATCTTGTCAAATCAAATCAAATCAAATCAAACTTTTTTGTATTTAGCACTTTTCATACATTAAAAATGCAACACAAAGTGCTTCACAATGAAAATAAATAAAAAAAATATAAACAGGATCACAACAGAGAATAAAAACCCATCCCTCTCTTGCGATCTGTTGTGATCGCGGGTTGCGGATAGCGGGTGGTCTGACCACCCGCAACCCACGATTGCAAGATACCGAGTTTGCGGAAAGGGCAAAAGACACGCCCATTGCCACACCTACAATGTGAGTAAGGGAGTCGGCATAATGGGTAGCGGCTTTAGGAAAAGGGAAGATTGTATTAGCAGTTAGTGGAGGTTCCTAAACCCGAAATTTGGGGGTAGCAGCTAGCGGGAAGTGTACGATCGGGGCCCAAGTCTGTTGAGGGTGGAGGGTAGCTGGGCCTGACTGAGAGTGTCCTCGGCATGACGGTTGCTGGGAAACTGTAAATGTCCCTTCTGCAGGTTCATCTACAGAAACCTCGTTACAACTTTTACTTTCTCTAGATACTTATCAAAGTCGATAGTCTTGCACAATCTAATTGATAATGAGTGTAGTTTGCTATTTTTTTTTATTTGGTTGTTTGCAAAAAGGAAAAAACTAATAAATAGAAACAAAAAGAAAAACAAAAAGCATAAGCGGATACCAAAATTAAAAATGTGGATGTATGCCTGACAAAGGAAAATCAAATATTCTAGTCCAGTGTGGTGGTGTTCATCTTAACTAGCATTTACTTGTTTCACAGTAGTGGTCTTCATTTAAAATGAAAGGCAACAGGAATCTGGAGAAGACACAGTAAAGGGTTGCATGCTGGGAGTTGAACCGCTGAGCTACACACCACACTGTATTTGCTTGATTTTAATTACTTGCTAATGAGCTTGTTTAAGTGCGTTCCCAACATTAATTGTGCAGTCTGGCCTCCACAGTCAGTCTGAAACATTTCTGAACTGGACTCTGAAGGATACAAATACATCTCATACATGCGTCTGTTGAAGTTAAACCTCAGAGGACAGATCCTACGGAGTACAGCTGTTTTGTTTTAGAGATGTGTGCTGTTTTACTCACACAGACAGTCTTCCAGTGCTGAATATCTAACTCTCTGGAGGCTTTTTTTTTTTTTTGTTTCCATGTTCAAAGGTCCAGATAGAGCCCTGAAGATCCCATGGAGGGGGATTTCTTGCTCTTTGATCAAACTGAAAGGTTCTTATTGTCAGACGAATGTGTGCGACAGTGCGTCATTATAGTGGATCCCCCTGAATGAGTGATGTGCTAGCCCGCGTGTGCGTGTCTGTTTAGCGCCTTCATCGTCATTCACAATATACTCATTTAGTAGCTTAGATCTTGTCAGCCTCCGACTGACTCCTTTGTGTCGGTCAGTGTGACACCAGTTCTACCGGACAAAAACCACTGAAGTCTCTTTTCAAACAAATCTACGATTCATATTTCTCAGGCGTCTGTTCTCGAAGAGCCGAAGGCCGCTGCAGCTAACAGAGATGCTAATCGAAACGCATGACACCAGCTACGACAGAGCTATTGCTCTTTGATATTTTACCTAAACTGAGCTCCTGCTCGGCTGTTTTAATCAAGTCGCGCTCTTTGTATTAAAATGTCTAAGCCGTGCTTTAGCTAAAATACCACAGAAAAACAGTACAAAAGCGCTTTCATCCGTGTCTTTACAGCTCTGCAGGTCAACTTCTTCCACAGGAGTTGCTTCTTTTGAAATTGGCGTTGCAACTTTACACCCCCCACTTAATCTTAACATCTCAAGTGATTTAATGTTATTATTTAGCGATATAAATGTATTTTTCGCTGCTTATTATGTCAAAATTGATGCGTTAATAAGTTCGTTGACGATATGTTCTTCACAGTTGACTTTAGCATGCATGTGCAGTGGTGTCGAGCTACAACGTAATCATAAATGTATGCAGCGTCT
This sequence comes from Hirundichthys speculiger, assembly GCA_018398805.1. NCBI lineage: Eukaryota > Metazoa > Chordata > Actinopteri > Beloniformes > Exocoetidae > Hirundichthys > Hirundichthys speculiger. The sequence goes on along the minus strand of JAGFBZ010002282.1, from coordinate 332,541 downwards.
TTTAAAACTGAAAGCTGTTGAGATTACTGAGAAAAATAAGCATTTTGGTGCAAAGAGGGTGCAAGAGCTTCATGTACATTTTGTTAAAGCCCTGGGGGCGCCGTTATTGGGGCGGGTGCATCTGTTGGGAGAAATACAGTAGATTACCGCAGTGACGGTAAATGCTACTGTTGCTAAACATGATCAGCTCCAGCCGCCTCAAGATGCTGCAGTTTTTGAAATACATAAAGTAAAACAAAAGGAAGCTCGTTTATATATATATATATGTAACGCCACCAAGCATTTAGTGATGCAATTACAGAGTGACGAGTAAAAATGCCAACTACGATATCAGTCCAGTATGTAAACTACACGCATAGTTGCTGACTGTTTATGTAGAGGTTTTAATTACATCACAGGAGCGACAGCATCCGTTAACACGGATTCCTGCAGACCTTCTGAATAGAGTTTTATAGACTCACACGTTACAGGATTTTAGGACACGTCTGATTATACAACCTTTGAGTAACTGTTGAGTATCCCACATTATATAAAAGGTGTGATGAAATGGGATTAAACCAGAGGGATAAACTGCTGTGTGCTCATCCATGCGTGGCAACACTTTTTGCTTTAAATCCATTTCAGTCACAGGTAAAAGTGGGTCAAAATAAGAATAATAAAAAAAAAAAAAGGAGCATCAGGCTTTAATGCTTCGTCAGCTGCATGAAGTGACTCATCTGCTGGCTTCTTTCAGCTCGGAGAGATGTGTTCAGTCGCTGCAGGTTGACCACGAGAAAGTCATCAGTCTGTCAGTGTGAGTTATTTCACAGCCGACTGAAAGATTCGATGTGCTGTTTATAACAAACAATTGGTTGATTCACAGATTTGTGATATGGAAGGCAAAAACTTCCATTTTGGTTTTATATTATAATCAGGTAAACACTTTTATATTTTGTGTATTTTCTGTCGGGAAATGACTGATCAGAAACTAGAAAAAAAAAAACAATCTAAATAACTGAACTGTTAATCTACAGTTTTATGCAACAAAGCCAGCAGCTCTCTTCTCTCCTTTAATATTAAATACATTTCTGCTATTTCTGCCAGCAGTGAGGCTAACAGGAGCTGAAAGTCCCCCAAAAAGTTAAGATGTTACATTATTTAGTTGAATAATCCGGCCTGTTTTCTGAACAGCTGGCTCACTCAGCAGCACAGAACTTTTCTGCAGATGCTGACATCAGGTCTGTGAGTGTTTCCGCCACCCAAAGGGGCTTAAACGCAGGCAGGAAGAGGTGCACGCACATATATGCTGGGCAAGTTAATGCGTTACTATCGTATTAACGCATTAATTTATTAACACCGACATTTATTTTATTGTGCGTTAACGCATGTTGCTCACATGCTTTTGTTTTGAAAAGTCTGTTACTGGCTGCTGCAGAACCGGAAGAGAAATGGCAGGTAAACAAGGAAAAGCTAAAACAGACATGGAGAACGGTAAAAATCCGTGAACTTTACAGTTCGGTAGCAGCTCAGGTAGCAATATTAACAATTCTGTCTAAAAAAAAAAAAAAAAAATCTGGATAGTAACAAAACTTTCGCGTCATTCCTCCATGTTACATCAGATCTGCTCCATCTGCTCCATGTGTTAAAAAAAGTTAAATTATCATACAGAAACCCAAATTATCGTATTTTAGCCCAAACTATCGTACACTAAATCCAACCATGACGCAGCTGAGATTGCATGCGCTTTGACTGTGTTTGGTCTTTATTGTTGTGATAGCCTTCTTCTTAGCATTAGCATTACAGCAGTTGGCCCCCCGCTTTTGGCGCACTATTGCCACCTTCCACTCATGCTCACATGTGACGCTACATGACAGCGTTGCCACGTGGGAAATGTAGGATTATCGTACCAGAGACTCAAAATTATTGTATTTTGAGGGAAATTATCGTCATAACCAAAATAACAAGCCCAATGATGCGCTTTAGTCAAGTATAATCACTCTAGTGATAAATAGCGTCCCACAGGCGTTAGTACAGAATGGGTTAACGGCACCACATCAGCACAAACTCACAGTTGTGTTAGACTAATGTGTCCCCCAAAAACAAATTAGAGGTGGGAACTAAGAGCCAAATTATGAGGCCTGGAGGCGATTTTGGAGACTCATTTTTTCCCCTTGCTTTTTCTCTCCTGCTTAAATCTCGCTCGCTTGACTTCCTGATCTGGTCCTGACTGTGAGCGTCTCGTGGGGCGTAACTGACCATTCAACCTATCAGGCTCGTTGTTCTGAGACAAACACTCGTATCTCATGCTCAGCAAATCATGATTGGCTGGAAACATGTCACATGGGAACAGATGCCTTCAGGGTTCACAAAAAAAACTAAAAAAAACTAAACAAAACACACACTCTCCGGCAAACAGTTGCGGCAGGCAATAATTTGAAAAAGTCAAATTAGCGTACATTTGGCCTTTTTTTTGGATTATTGATCGTACATCATACAGAGGGCCAAATTATCGTACAAATACAATAATTATCGTACACCTAGCAACGCTGGTCGTGCTGTTCTCTAGCTGGTTACTTCAGTGCGGCTCCATCTAGTGGCACAGATGTGTAATGACAACAGAAAGTCCAGTCCTCCATTATAAAACAAATTCAGTTTTGTGGCCCGTTTTTTAATTTTGTGTTTTTGATCTTAGTCTAAAATTGGAATATTAAAAAAACAGACTTTTTTTTTGTTTGTTTTTTGTGTTAGATTAAAAAATGAAAAACGTAATAAAATGTCACTTTTTAATTTTTGATTGACAATTGAAAATGAAAAGAATGAATGATACACAGATTGGTAAAGTTACTGAACTTTAACATGGACATTTTCATTTTAAAGTTCTCCCAGACGGAGGATTCAACAGAAACAAGGTTATTTGTAACAACTGACAAGTTGAACTCCCCGTTAAAAGTTTCTGCTGTTACCTCAGAAATTAATGTTTTAATGTTCTGATTGTGCTGAGACACAATCGTTTTGTTGGATTTTGTTTTGTAGACTTTTTTTTCATTTTTTATAAAAACAATATGACATTGAAGCCCTGGCAGTCGCATAAGCTTTATTTTATTTTAAAATTTTAAAGATGAGATTTACACTAAACATGTTACTGACAAGTGCTGATGTTTAAAGTGTTTGAACAACAAATGTTATGGCACTTTAGTTTTACAGTAATGACACCTGTGCAACCTCTGTAGGGTCCAGGTAGCGCCTCATGCTAACAGTAGTGACACCTGTGCAACCTCTGTAGGGTCCAGGTATCGCCTCATGCTAACAGCAGTGACACCTGTGCGACCTCTGTAGGGTCCAGGTAGCGCCTCATGCTAACAGCAGTGACACCTGTGCAACCTCTGTAGGGTCCAGGTATGGCCTCATGCTAACAGTAGTGACACCTGTGCGACCTCTGTAGGGTCCAGGTAGCGCCTCATGCTAACAGTAGTGACACCTGTGCAACCTCTGTAGGATCCAGGTATCGCCTCATGCTAACAGTAGTGACACCTGTGCGACCTCTGTAGGGTCCAGGTAGCGCCTCATGCTAACAGTAGTGACACCTGTGCAACCTCTGTAGGATCCAGGTATCGCCTCATGCTAACAGTAGTGACACCTGTGCAACCTCTGTAGGGTCCAGGTAGCGCCTCATGCTAACAGTAGGGACACCTGTGCAACCTCTGTAGGGTCCAGGTAGCGCCTCATGCTAACAGTAGTGACAGTGACCTCCACCTGTAAAACCATTCCTGTTTTGATGGTCGTCTCGTTGTTGCACCTCTAGTTCACCTGTTGTTAATTTCATTAACACCAAAGCAGCTGAAACTGATTAACAACCCCCTCTGCTACTTACCTGACCTAATCAATATCCCAGAAGTTTAATTGACTTGATGCTATATTCTGATAACAAAGTAGTGAGTAGTGTGTTTATATATATATAGTGCCTTTGTGTGCCTTTCTTGTGTATCTGCACAGATGTGGTGTCTACACACACTACTTTCCTCCTCTCTTCTAACCTTTTGTCTTCATCACCTCTCCTCTCCTCTCACCTCACGCTCTTTTCTATTCTGCCGCTCCTCTTTTTGTCCTGATGCACTCTCCTCCTTTCTTGTGCTGCGTCCCTAACCCTGAGAGGAAGCTGAAATAATTGGGGTGTTGAAGATAAGAAGAACAACTACAGCAGCGTGCGGCGCAAATGGCTTCTATCTTTACCGCCAGAGCGCTGGTGGACTGCTGCACCTGCACCAGTTTTTTTTTTTTTTTTTTTTTTTTTTTTTTGTCTTTTCTGGTCCTCCAGAGTCGTGTTACTATGAAAAAACAGGTTAGCCAGTTCTGTCGAGTCCAGTCACACAAAGGTGGCTCTCTTACTGTAGTGATTTACCTGAACTTGTGCTCCAGAGCAGTTCTTGTTCTGCGTTGCAGACTCAGTTTGGGTTAAATAATCTGTAAAATCGGATCCTTTTCATGTTCAAATCTCAGATCCAATCATGTTAAAGCAGCATTTAAATGCCATCAGGCAGAAGTCCTGCATGTTTATGAGTCACATTGGAACCGAATTCACTGAAATTCAATAATTTAACCTCCATCTCAAAAATCAATTAGTGCACTGATTTAAATACAATTTTGATCTATTATTTGACCCGAAGCGTTTGTTAGATTAATAACCCACTACTTAAACTATGTGGTAGGCATCACGTTTGGAGCCATGAAGGCAGGAAAGGATACATTTAAAATGTTTTATGAGCTGTATGAGACAGTGTCAGGAATCGCTTCGAACGTTTGTGAGTTTTTGGTGACATCACCAAAAAGTGATGTCATTAATGACATCACTGATTAGACAGAAGGAGATGGAGATGGATGAGCTCTGGTTCCTCTGACTGCTCTTTGTCTGATGAATGAATGAATCTAGTGATTTCAATGTCACAAAAATGGGTTGAAAAAATAGATTTCTGTTTTTGTTTTAATGAAAGAAAAAAGTACTTAAAGAGAAATGGAATAAAGAGTTTTGAAATGCATTAACCCTTTTATCCAGTAACCGCCGGGTTGGGCAGGTATAGAAAACAGATGGATGGATGAGGTTTTCAATTTCTGTAATTAATCATCTAAATATTATCCTCCCTGACTCTTTGGCATTGTGTTTATGGATTTAAAAAAAAAAAAAGAAAAATATCAATTCATCAGGGGATTTTTTTTTTCATATTCCTTTCTGCAACCTTCTAGCTACCTGTTGCCATGGTAGCATTATGTCAGAGGAGCTGCACTGTTTGTGATGCCGAGTGTGTGTTTGTGTATGTGTGTGTGTGTGTGTGTTTGTGTCATGATGTTAAAAGATTTAACCGCAGGAGTCACATGGGGCTTTTGACCACCGACACCCTCCTGATATTTCCATCACGCTCGAACACCGATGTGCACGTTTGTGCACCACCAGCATATTTACACAGAATACAAGTCAGAAAAGAAATGTGGAAGTAGAAGATGCATGACTTTGCACCACAAAAGGTGAATTTAGGTTCAGAAAACGCATCTAACACCTTAAACTCTGCTTAGTCAGCATGTATTTGTTTTGTTTAATGTGTACAATAAACCAAAGTGTAAAAAGCTTCATGACTGCTTTTAATCCAGAGGACTTTAAATGCTCCACACTCACACGTGAACACACTGAAACGGCTTTGAGCCGGTTTTATCAATACTATATCAGTCCTGTAAGTGTAATTACTTTGACTGGAACTGATCATATTCCAGCTGTCATTCATAATTTGTATGTCCTTTAAAATGTTTTTTTGGGTTTGTTTTTTTTTCCTTCATTGGATACTCACACAAGTCCTAAAAGTCATCTTTTTTTATGTGAAAACAAAAACAAAATTATGACTGCCTGTCATTAATTCATTTGGGAAAAGGATCCACCACATACTTGCAGATCAGCGTCTGCATCAAAAGAGTTTTGATCCCATCAACCCACAATCTGTCACACAGCTGGAGGATATTCAAGATTGTTATTCTGCCTCGGGGCTCCTTTATTTCTGCAGCTGCATTAGTGCGTAATATCTCGCAATGTACAATTTGCATCTGGTTAATCTTGGATATAATGTCAAGTAGTGCTGGGCAATATGACGATATATATTGTGGGGACAATATAAAAATGTGTATCGTGCCATTTCTCTTCTATCGTTTCTATTGTTTCTAACCTAATTTTATCAATTATTACAGCAAATATGTAATTAGATAACCTGCAACGATAAATTTGATAGAATCATATCTACTTCTACAAAGTAGCCTTTTATGTTTGCACTTTTATTCATGGTTAATGCCTTAAACAGAGTTCTCTTCAACCCTGATGTTTACTTTAGACACTTTATATTGGTTTGCAAACTTTGCACTACAAGGTTACAGATTTCAGAAAGTTGAAAAATAATTTGTGTTTATTTTTTATAGCTGAACTTCAGTGCAAAAATGTGTTTTTCCTCTCAGAAACTGTTGTGCACTTTAAAAAAATGTGAAAGCTACTGTACCTCTGTACCTACCTGTTTTTGCTGCACTAAAATGTATGTTTGTGACAGTTCAGCTAAATGTCCTTTCAAAATAAAGTTGAAAAGTAAGCAATGAAATTTTTGTCAAACTTTTCAGAGAATAACTGAAAACATACTTTATTATGGTATATCGTGATATATATCGTTATCGTGATATAAAATAGTCCATATCGTGATATATGATTTTTCCATATCGCCCAGCACTAATGTCAAGATGCATGAGTCCTCTTGAATTACAGGATTTCATCCAGCTGACTGGCCATTACATTGCTTCAGCTTTCATGTTTGTGGTTTAACAGCCTGGGCCGGTTCAACAGATGATAACAGGATTGTCTCCGAAGAAGGAGTTGATGCCAACCGTTTGTGGCTGAACTGGAGACGAGTGAAATTTCAGTGTTTCAGAATAAAATCACTTTGGTGTGTGCAAGTGTGCGCTCGGCTCGCTGCATGTGTAATGACCTGCTTCGAGGGTTATTGAGTGTAATTTGTATCCGCAATTACGTTTGCACAGTAGCTCGAAGAGGAGGAACGGGTCTCAAAGATGCCACCGCCGTGGAAGTCAAGTGACTCACCCTCCCATAAAATCAGCCGTACAAAAAGAGCTCTAAATTTATGGTTTTGAACAAAGCGTCTCACAGACTATTCACCGAGACCTCTGGAAAGTGTGTCAACCTTTGAGGAAAAAGGGCAGAACGTACTACTTCTAAAAGATGCCAGAACCTCCGTGCGGTGAATGTCAAGACAGAGCTGATCGAGCTTCAAGACAACGGCCCTCATTAAAACAGAAACAGAGGAAAGTTCATGTTTTTTAATTGCCAAGACAGAGTCCTAACCTCTTCCCACAGAAATGTTGCGCAGCCCCAAAAGTGACCAGTTCATATAAGAAAGTTGCCACCATCCCAGAGTTAGCGTTGTTTAAAGAACAAACTCGAATTGTTCCAAGATTTAGTGCAGGGTTAGGGTTCCCAGAGATCATCAGATGCAGTTATAACCGAACCTAAAGATCACACCAGACTTGATACCACTAACATGTATTTCTCAATTAAGATCAGTTATAATCTTTATAATATTTCTTAGGGGTGCACGATAACTATCAGGCCGATAACAGGAAGTGATGACGTCATCCCGATAAGTCCGATATCACGACGAATAGCCCCGATAACATATATATTTCTGTCAACACAGCAGTGTCTCGCTCCCTCTGAGCCTTGAATGACCGGCAGTGAATGTTATGTTCAAGTGACGTCGGCATAATCAGAAAAACGATAACTCAATAAGGAAAATCAAGAATACTCCCTCATGCCAGAAAACAACTCGTTAACTCGGTCATAATTTTAGTAGTTGCTGACTTTAATTGATATTCGCAGTATTTTCACACATGTTACACATAATAAATAGAAAAAATAGAAAAGGCTGAAAGAACGACTAGTAAACGAGGTAATGTGGGAATTTACGTTACACCTTGAATGCAGCCTGCAGCACAGCGCTGATCACAACAAACATGGCGGCGTGGAACTTCGTTAAAGTTTCAGAAGAAGATAGTTTGGTGGTTATTTGTGACGAATCCTCCGAGTGAATTCTACGAGGAGGGAAGCACAAGCTTTAATACGTAAAACCTGATCAGCCACCTACAACATAACAATCACTTCCATGGAGTTTTGAAATCACGCTAATGTGAGCTAACGGAAGCTAATGCTAACATGCACAATCCAGCAGCAGTCTCTCCTCTCCCTCATTCCTCTCATCTAAAGCTTCCATGAGATTAAAAAATAAAAACTACTGAACCTCATTTACTTTAATTAAAGGTATTATTTAAATGGAACCACAAGTCAAAATCCTTTAAATGTTAATCTTTTTCAGTTAGTAATTCTGATGTATGTATTTCCATCAGTTCAAGGAGCCTTTATTTTTTATATCAGTCAGTAATGAACCTTATTTAAGTTGATGTGAGATATCAAATAGGTTTGTTTGATAGCTTTATGAAAATGTTTGAGAGGCTTGACAATAGTTTTTCACTGGAAAAAATAAATATCTGTTCATTTAAAAAGTCAAAACTATTTTTCCTTCACCCTTCACCCGTTGACGCAGCAGCTGCGTAATGACGGCAGCATCTCAGCTCTACAGTAGATCACAACCTTCATTTTTTTTTCTTCCCACGGATGTGACCCGTATCTAATATTTATTTTGATCTTCCTCACAGTTGCGTGGATGCGTGTGGCCATGAACTGTTGCTACATGCTGATCCGTGTCATCACTGACCCGCTGAGGCGCCGTTTCTGAACGCCCTCTGACAAATTCATCCCCCGTCACAGAAACACACACGAGTGATTTTCTTTCACACGTTTACCTATCTGATCACCGTGTGTATTTAAAAACAGTCGCCAGAACATTTTACATTTCTGCAGTGACATTTCAGCGTCCAACGTTTTCACCTTTCCCTGCAGGGGAGAGGTGGCGGGAAAAATCAATCTTCTTCTGCTTGATCTTTTTCACATATAACTGGGCAAGTCTTTCCCATCCTTTTGGAGCTAAATGTCACCAGTAACAGGGGCGACTGCTTCCACCCTGAGCTGGGGTGGATCTTTTAGTATCTCTTGTACCTGTGTCATCCATTTGCTGGACTGAATATAATGCAGCTACATTACATTATTTCCTGTTGACACGTTTCTTTCTTTTCTTTAACCTTTATTTAACCAGGAATAATCCCATTGAGATTCAGAATCTCTTTTGCAAGGGGGTCCTGGCCAAGAAAGCAGCACAGTACATCCACATTTAGACAACATCAACAACAAACATAAAAACAGCTAAAACAATACAGCAAATCATATCAATACATTATAATCACTAGCTGCGTTCGGTGAGAGAACATGAGCATTCATTAGTCAAATAGTCCCTGATCCTGGCTTTAAAATCTTCCATACTTGGGAGGTAATCCAATTTAAGATGACTCTGTAATTTATACCAGGACGTGGGTGCGAATGCTTTGAAGGCACTTTCCCCAAAGACAGTCCGTGTACGAGGAATAGTATACATTATCAATCCCCCGTGCCTGAGACTAGAGCTTCTGGTGTTGACTTTAGGAACCAAGAGAGGACACAAATAAGGAGGCAAGTCACACAGGATGGCCTTATAAAGGAAACAATACCAGTGTTCCCATCTACGATTGTACAAAGAAGGCCAGCCAACACTCTCATAAAGACGACAGTGATGAGTACGAAAACCTAAATCTGTTACAAATCTTAATGCTGCATGATATACCGAATCCAGCATTTTCAGAGAGGAGAGATTTGCATGCATGTATAAGATGTCACCATAGTCAATTATTGATACAAAAGTTGCTTGAATCAGTCTTTTTCTCGCATTAAAGGAGAAACAACTTTTGTTTCTATAATAGAAACCAAGTTTAACCCTGACTTCTTTGTAAGACACTCAATGTGATATTTAAAAGACAAATTTTCATCCAAGTAAAATCCTAAGTACTTGTAGACTGAAACTCGTTCAATCACTTTTCCATTCTTTATAACAATCTGACAAGCATCATCTGTCTTCCCTGATTTTTAAAAAGCACATCAATTTAGTTTTGTCGGAATTGAGCACAAGCCTTAATTGATTAAGATTACTCTGAATGACATCAAAAGCAGATTGTAGCTTTTGTATGGCACTTGTTAATGATGAAGCAGAACAGTACAAAATAGTGTCATCTGCATAAAAGTAAAATTTGGCATCATTTACATTTTGACACAAAACATTTATATAAATAGTAAATAGAATGGGACCCAATATGGATCCCTGGGGGACACCATTTTGAGTTAACAAAGGTTTGGAGGATACGCCATCAACGTTTCTGATGAGTGTCGAGACTTCCCTGTAACGCTTGGATTTCTTGTAAAGCAACGACGCTGAATTTGTTCAGCATCACCTCCACGAACAGCTGACGAACATCAGAGGAGGAAACGACAAAGCGGCTCCTCGCAGATACTTCGTGTTTGAAGAGTGAACGGTTATCAGCTCACACAGCTCTGCTTCCACGAGGCCGCGGCGCCGTAAAGATGAAGCTGGCGTCGTTTAACCTCATCTCTTTCATTCACGCACAACAACACACGGGCACAAAACCAGGGTTATAAAGACTGTAGCTGTGAAGTGGCGTGTGACGGGTTACAGTTAAACCATCTGCTCTGACCTCATTAGCCTCTTTGTTTTCGGTCGACGGTTCACAGCACAAACACAGACTCACACATCCAACCATGTCAAGTCTTAAAATAAAGTTTTTATGCCCATTAGTGAGAAAGACGATCATTAATCTATCAAAAACGATGCAGACATTTTGGCCGGAATGATAATAAATATGTTCATGTTATTCATGATTTAATTATATGCGATAATATTTAGCAGCGTGGTGATTCATGTACTATTTTTGTTCTTTTGTGCCTTTTGTGCATTCATTAAAAGTGTTTTTCAGTGTACTCCGCTCTGAGTTTACCTCAGAAACATTAGTCAACATAACAAACGTAGTTCCCTGAACGCGCCTGGAGGAGCTGGCTGAAGCAAATCCACATAATTAGCACATTTATTCATGAAAAAAAAAAAAAACAAGTGCAGTTTTTTTGGATTCACAGATGTCTTGGGTCTGAGTTAATACTTCACGTGCACGTTCGCACAGTGCACGTCGATTCATCTGGAAGTCTGGGAAGAATAGAGAAATATTAAATGAAAGCATATCCATTCATGGAAGAGAGCAGTGATGATGTCTGTGGATGCAGGTGAAGATTTGACATGAAGTCATGAATATATTTACACACACACACACACACACACACACACACACTCTCACACACACACTCACACACACAGCATTTCTGTAAGTGTGAAATATAAATTCTGACATGTGCTCATAAATAAAAAATCTGCTGACTTTTTGAGCTTGAGACCTTTAGAAGAATGTTTATTCTTAATGAACCTCCTCTGAGTCCAAAAAAAGAAGAACGCCACCTTTGTGTCTCCTCTATATTTTAGTTTTTTTTTTTTAATAATTGTCTTGGTTGCCTTTCTGCCAGTTGTCTGGAAGATGTTTTTCTTTTTCTTTTTTATCTATTACATTATTCATGTGAAAAGCAGCCAAAAGCATCCATATGAGCACCACATCAGTGACTCAAAGCAGTCTTTTTTGGTAAACCAGCCCCAAACCTCCCAGCAACACCCCCCCACCACCCCACCACCATGAAAAAAAAAAGTGCAAGCGAGGCAAAGAAAACATCAAGAGACTTTGCACATATAATATTCTCTCACATGCTTTTTTTTTTATTATTTCTTTGACTGTGATAGCATATCATTTGGTTTGTATATCCATCACATGGGGGGTAACAAGCGTCAGACTGACAGGCGGACTGGGGAACCGTCTGCTGTGGTGATGAAGAGATGAGTCAAGAGGCAAAGCTGTTGATCTACGGTCCAGCCCTCTTCTGTGGTCACGAGCTCTGGGCGGTGACGACACCTGGCCCCCGCGATACTGGACATTAGGGATGTTCCTGGTGACTAATTTCCCTGTCGACTAAATGAAAATTTTAATTAAGACTAATCAACTAGTCTAAAAAAAAGGAAAACACTCAGAAAACAGTGAAAGTTTAGCACAATTTATTGAAACATCGAAACAGAATTTGAAACATTGTCCCAAAAAATATTGTGTAACAAGAGTTCTTTAAGCCTTTAATCACAATGTTCAACAACCATGTCAGATTTTAAATGCCGCTGAAGTACGAGACAAATCGGCGGAGTGTGGCTAGCACCATTAGCATCAGCACTGCTAGCATCAGCACCGCTAGCATCAGCACCGCTAGCATCAGCAGCCGTCGTCTCGTGCAGATTAACATCCAAATGCTTGAGTTGAATGTGGTTGCTCATTGCTCCAGTCGAGTGATTGTATACCAGTTGTTTCTGACACAGTCTACATACGACCTTGTTTTCATTTTCTAGATTAAAGTACCACCAAACCGCGCTGGTTTAGCGAGACCATCTTCCCACCGTGCCGTTTTAAAACTCCAGTCTACTCGAGCGTTGCCGCGGAGAGGAGGACTGCTGTCTGACGGCTCTGTAGCCCCGACTAGTGGCGGGCGGCTGTATGACAATTAAGCGGCCTTGTACATGAATAAAACACAAACTGGTTTAAACGACTAATATTTCTGGTGCCGACTAGTAAGTGGGCGGACGTTTAATCGGTTAGACGACTAATCGCGCGCATAGGGTTGCCACCTTCCAGACATGAAAATAAAGGACAATTCCGTATTTTACGGGACGGGTGGCAACCCTACTGGACGTACCTATGAGATTTAGGACACATGTAGCAAATACAACTCATGGTAAAACCCAAATTTGGCCCACTTCACTTGTCTGGTTTAGGGATGGGCATTTGGTCGAGATTTATTCTTCGATCATCGGGAGAATTAATGATTAAAAATCGATTAATCATTAACATTTTTATATTGAAAACTATCACAAATATTCTCGATATCGGCGTGGCGTTTGTTTTCCCCTTTGGCCTGGTTGCTATGGCCTGGTTGCTATGGCCCGCGCATGCGCAGATGTGTTCAGTGAACCGGATGTTTGTGGTCGACAATAATGTGACATTTCCTGTTTCTTTTCTTTAAAAAAACAACGATAATAAAACAAGAGATATCGAGGAGACTACGTAACAGGGACAATTTATATCAAGGCGCCAGTATTACAGGTTTTTTTTTTTGTTTCTTAAAAAGATGCGCTTGTTGTGTGCTCGACGTGCTAACACCGAGTTAAGGCTAGGCTAGGCTAGGCTAGGCTAGGCTGATGATGAACCGCCTCCACCGTCCTTTACAAGGCTTGGATGCGCGTTGTTCAAGTGATACATCATTGTCGTTGTCGATTAATTGTATTTGTAATTAGCATTGCAGTGACTGCAGTACACTTGCTCATTTTCTAAACGAAAATGGTCCCACGCCACACTTCACCGCGACCGCTTCATGATTAGGCGATGACCTACAGAAGCTCGCATGTAACAACTGAGTCCAGCCAGGGTAGGGTGATGGTGAAATGTTGCCCCCTGGTGGCAAATTTATATCGGTGGCACAGTGAAATGCATCGCATTGTTTGAGGACGTGGACTGATAACCTACGTTCGGATTGTTTAAAAAAAAACAAAAAAACATTCGGTTCATCGACGAAAATTAATTTCTTCGACCAAATTCTTAATGATTAATCGATTAATTATGCCCATCCCTAGTCTGGTTATATATAACACTACCAAGTGCTGTAACTGAGCCGGATGGATGGATGGATGGATGGATGGATGGATGGATGGATGGAGCCTCCGTCTCTCCACTGTCGCCTGGTGCTGCTCAGGGATGTTGGGTAACTTAGTTTGGCTGTTTTTGTGGATTGGCACTGCATGCACTGAATTTTGGACTCAGTTGGAATGAATTATGCATGAATTACAAAGAACTGGACTGAATGAGAAAGTAATTTGGACTTAACTGGGTTATAAATCGGCGCTACGCAAGAAAAGTGAACCGAATAACAGTGAAGTATCCTCAGCATTTAACAGCTGTAAACATCTGTGTGTCTGCAGGGAGCATAAACCAGCAGAACTGGGGGAAGAAGTATCCGTCCTGCAACGGCGCCAGACAGTCTCCCGTGGACATCGATGAGACGTTTACGCAGGTCAGGACGCACATCCAGAACCCGCGGTTCGAAGGGTGGCACCGACCGACATCAGAGTCCACCAGCATCCACAACAACGGGAAGACTGGTATGACGACAATCCTCCACTGGACACACGTTCATGGACGCTTTAAATGTATTTTCTTTTGATTGTGTCCAAAACTTTTTAAAAGATCATAAAGTAATGCTTGTATTGCATTTCAGTGGTTTTACGATGAATTATCATCTTAGATGTGACCGGAGTCTGTTGTCGTATCGCCGTACACAACATGACTTCACGTGACTCTTTAGAGGCTTTTCCCTTTTTATTGCCAAAAAATACACAAGATTTTTTTTTTTTTTTTACTTTTTCTAAGATGATCCATAAATTTAAAGTGAAACATTAAAAAATGATATTGACATCTGGTGATTTTGAGTAAACAACTACAACTGAGGGTCTTAAAGTGCCCATATTGCGCTTTTCGTGCTCAAAAAAGGAGGTTAGCATATTTTGCAGTTTTCCTCCATGAAGAAAAACTTGGTTTTCAGGGCACTGAGAAGAGCTTTTTTTTTTTTAGCAGTCGGATGTATGATGTCATAGATCAGGGGTGTCAGACTCATTTTCACTGAGGGCCACATCAGCATCATGGTGGCCCCCGAAGGGCCAGATTGACAGCATGAATGTAACAAAATGCAATGTAAATCAAAATAAATTAAACTACACCTTATTATATTTTTTAAATAACTGTTTCTGTATTTATTATGTACTAAAATTTCAAATATTTAACTCATTATTATAACAAACTCAGGGTTTGTGGTCGTAAACCTACTCTCTTGGTTTCAAAAGCAGAAACGATTCTTTGTTTTACTTGTGGGCTAATTTTAGCATACTTAGCTTCATGTTTGTTGTCAAAATGCCGATGTAGATTAAACTTTTTCACGCCTGACACCGCCTCATAACACAAAAGACAGACTGTTTTTTCACCTTGAGATACAAACTTATATTTGTTTTCCCGTCGTTCATGAAACTGTCTTCCTTGTGCATTAATTTCTCTTCTTTGGACATATTGGGGTTAGTTTTTTGTAGAGGTTTTTCTGAAGTCCATCAGTTCTCAAAATCGTCTCGATGTCTTGCTCATGGTGAGCTATTGTTATCGTTGTTGGTGACAATGAAAGGCATTGTGGGAGATGTAGTTTATTGTCAATATGCGCTTTAAAGTGGCGTAAGCTTATTTTAAGTCTTAAAATATTGGTTTAAAATTTAAACCAATAATGCACAAGCTCTCGGGGGCCACATAAAATGACGTGGCGGGCCACATTTGGCCCGCGGGCCTTGTGTTTGACACATGTGTCATAGAGGGCAGCATTTCCTTATATATATATATATTCTGCACATCTACAAGACCAAGAGTGCCAGCAACCATTTTTTTTTTAATGTTTTTTTTGGCACTGGTGGCCTTTTTTCATTGTGGAGAGAGACAGGAAGGGGGGCAGAGAGAGTGGGGAAGACAAAGGGTCATCCGGGCCGGGAGTCGAACCCGCGACCAGCCACATGAGGACTGCAGCCTCTGTACTTGGGCCGCCTGCCCCGACCACTGCGCTATCGCGGCGGCCCAACATTTTAAAAGCGAATGTTTTTCATCCTGGTGGGTCAAAGATATGGGACGCTCAATGGTTTTCTACTATTTTGATTTCATCTCCCAGAAGCCTTTGGGGGCTTGTCAGTTGGCCAGATTACGATCATGGTATTTACTGAACGGAGATGTCCATCTGTAATCCTTGTTGTCACAGTCCATTGTGCATTATTTAAGACTGCTTTAAAGATCATCCTCATAACGTCATCTTGTAAAAAGTTAAACTTAATCTGTATTTTCTTTCAGTCCAAGGCAAAAAAAAAAAAAAATTATTAAAACAGCAACCACAGGAGGCAGAAGCAGTCTGTTGTACCAAAGACTGAATATACGGGAATGATTTTGACATTCTGCTGCTGTACGACGCGGCGTTGTAATCCCCGGTTGTGAAAAGAAGCTTAACTTTTCAGATGCATTGGAAAAAAAAAAAAGAAACATGTGCAACCTAGAGGTTAATGATGGCGAGCTGCAGCGGGGATTTAAAGGGGAAAGAGTCGGGGAAAGAAAGAGAAGAGAAAGAGACTGTGTAATTGAGAGCGAACTAACCGAAGGGACGGC
Source organism: Hirundichthys speculiger (assembly GCA_018398805.1). Classification (NCBI taxonomy): domain Eukaryota; kingdom Metazoa; phylum Chordata; class Actinopteri; order Beloniformes; family Exocoetidae; genus Hirundichthys; species Hirundichthys speculiger. Next base: position 316,164 of record JAGFBZ010002282.1, on the reverse strand, counting down.
AGCACCGAGAGATCATGTTGGGAAAGAGAGAGGATCAATGCTGAGAGGCAGAGAGGATGAAGCTGAGGCTTCAAAAGAGCGTGACACAAACGTATATGGAGGAGCGAGGGAGCGATGTGAGCGAGGGAGGAGGAGTGATGTCTGGACTGATAAACAGATGAAAGTTCTCTGAGCTACAGTATCATCACCATCTCTGCAGTTCTGCCTTCGCTCTAGGCTTGTGTGTGTGCATGTGAGTGTGCATGTGAGTGTGTGTGTTATTAGTCCTTTAGCTCTGTGAGGTCAGAGAGGTAATTATATATTAAAACAGATATTGCACAGATTAAAACTGAATGTTACGTAAAACTAAGATATATTCTTTACAAAGTTCAACAAAATCAATCAATCAATCAATCATACTTTATTTATAGAGCACTTTTCATGCAGACAGGAGCAGCTCAAAGTGCTTTACATAAAAACAATACAGGAAACAATAAACACAAATGACCCCCCCCCCCCCCCCATACACACACACACACACATATAAAAACATATAATTTAAGATTTATGAGGAAGAATGGTGAGGAAACGCCATCTCACACTCGCTACTTTGAAGTGGGGAAACACCTGAGAGAAGATACTTGATAAGATAACTATATTGCCTAAAATTTGGTAAATGTCTAAAAAATAAAATAATGAAATAGATAAAATGCAGTTAAATGCCCAACTTACAATGTAAAATTAGTCAAAAAAAATAAATAAATAAATAAAATTAAAAAAATAAATAAATAAATAAATAAATAAAAAATAGAATAAAAAATAAAATAAGATAAAATAAATAAAATTCAATTAAAACTAGTCTAAGAGATAGTGAAAGATACAATGAATAAAATATTCAAAGAAATTCAAAGAAAAAGAAAATTCCTCATCTGACATGTGTTCCCAGGAGGTAAACACATGCGTCACATGCTAATATTGTGGCTAATGTAGCCTGAAATGTCTGGTACAGTGACCCCAAAAGAGCCTGATTGCTGGGAATTATGCACTTTGTTTATAAATTTCTTCATTTGTGTTGATTGTGAACATGCTGTCTTTGAATCAATAATTAACTATGCTGCTAATGAGCCTAAAATTAGGGCTTTTTCTTCCCACTCCTTATCTGTGACACCAGTATAATAGAGGTGGGGGGGCAGCAGATTTGGTTCCTTCTGGTCCACTGGTGGCCTCCCCCAGTTATTCCAGCCAAGCAGGCGGGATCATCACTCGTTTAGCCGTCAGTGCTGATCTTTACATGTCGAAATGACCGAAACGTAGCCTGGCATTTCTTGTGAGGTTCAGCACGTCGACATTCTTTGCCGTTTTGATCTGTGAGCGTCTTTTTTTTCCATTTAACTTTTTATTGGCAGCCAGAGATTTTACAGTGCACATTTGTCAGTACATTGCAATTACATGCTTGTTTTTACCATGCAGTACAAAACATAGTAGATACTCAAGGGAAGATGAGTAAAAAATAATAATAGAAAATAATAAAGAAAAATATTGTGTGAGTAAGACAAGAAGGAAAAGATCTTTTCCTTTGCTACTTGCCACATCCTAATGCAGATTGCAATTGCATCATAGATAAGAAAACAAAGCTGCAAACATAAATTTGTTCTTCCCCACAAGTCATACCTTAAAGTGCCAATTCTTGGTGTCAAACTTAACTAAATACAAAATAGCAGAACACAACCGGGAGGAATGTAGGTATTTAAGTTGTACACATATGTCTTATGTAAAATCTTGTCTTAGGGGCTTAATAAAATCTACCCACCTTGACCATATGTTAATGAATTTTTCCTGATGTAATCGGATGGAGTTTGTCAATTTCTCCATTAAATAAATTTGATGGATTATTTCTATCCAGTCTTCAAATTGGGGCGTTTGGGGATTCAACCACTTCCGAGTTATAGCCTTTTTACATGATACAAGATATTTCCTCTGGAATATTGCACAGGTACAGAACATCAAATCTAAAATGGGTAGTAGTTTTAAATTCCTCCTTTAAGGTCTGATGGACATTCTTCCAATAAGTATTCAAAATGGGACAGGACCAGAAAATATGATAGTGATCAGCATTATCGGTGTGGCATTGTCTCCAACTGTGAGCGTCTTTACTAGGGATGCGCGCGATTAGTCGTCTAACCGATTAACCGTCCGCCCACTTTCTAGTCGGCACCAGAAATATTAGTCGTTTAAACCAATTTGTGTTTTATTCATGTACAAGGCCGCTTAACTGTCATACAGCTGCCCGCCACTAGTCGGGGCTACAGAGCCGTCAGACAGCAGTCCTCCTCCCCGCGGAAATGCTCGAGTAGACTGGAGTTTTAAAACGGCACGGTGGGAAGATAGTCTCGCTAAACCAGCGCGGTTTGGCGGTACTTTAATCTAGAAAATGAAAACAAGGTAGTATGTAGACTGTGTCAGAAACAACTGGCATACAATCACTCGACTGGAGCAATGCGCAACCACATTTGACTCAAGCATTTGGATGTTAATCTGCACGAGACGACGGCTGCTGATGCTAGCGGTGCTGATGCTAGCGGTGCTGATGCTAGCGGTGCTAGCCACACTCAGGCTGATTTGACATTGTTTACCTGGAGACGTGTTCTCCCGTCCGGTCTGAGAGATTTTAGATGTTTGTTTAATTTTACACTCTTATTGAACTGCGCATAGAGCTTAATAATTCAGCAGCAATTTATCTTTTTTAGATGTTACATTATTTGTTAACTTTAAGTGAGTTTTTGTCGGATGTGCAGGGTTTATATTCATACTGCACGGTGCAAAATGCTGCTCGTTTCGGTTGAAATTTAATTATAAATTAGATGTTTTATTAAACTTGAAAGTGAATTAAAGCAATAATTTTGGTCGGTTAATCTGCAAGATTCAATGTGTCAGAGGCAATTTATTTATTTTGGTGGTTAACGTTTGACTGAGTTGCCTTCATGTTCACATTCATTCATACTGCACGGTGCAAAGTGTCTCGTACTTCAGCAGCATTTAAAATTAGACATGGTTGTTGAACATTATGATTAAAGGCTTAAAGAACTCTTGTTACACACAATATTTTTGGGACAATGTTTCAAATTCAGTTTCGATGTTTCAATAAATTGTGCTAAATTTTCACTGTTTTCTGAGTGTTTTCCTTTTTTTTTTAGACTAGTCGACTAGTCTTAATTAAAGTTTTCGTTTAGTCGACAGGGAAATTAGTCGCCAGGAACATCCCTAGTCTTTACCCACAATGCATCAGCCAGGAAGGGATAGATGTGTAGCATCTTTGCTGTGGATTTATGTGATTAGCACTGTGCAGCATTGCAGTTGTTTAAAAATGATGTAAAATCAATGATCTGTATCCTTTGGTGCGTGTCTTGGTGCTTTCTTCACTGGAAGTGTCCGTGTCTGCAAAAAAGCCCCAAATGCAACGTGTTACTGCCACTTAACAGATAAAAATAGCGATGTTTCGCTGTACTCGGGTAGCCTCTATTGGCTGCATGAGCGTGTTAACAGTTCTCCTCCATAAATCCAGGACTCATCTGAACCTCCCAGAGCCGAATATCTGCCTGTGGTCTCCCTCTAGCCAGGAGTCACACACAAAGCTTACTTTTTATATAACAGCTCTGCTGAGTTAGTGCAATGAAAAGGAGACGCCAGAGGCACATAGCTCGCTAGTTAGCATCTCTGAGTAATATCAGTTCAAGTCACTGTGCTTCAGAAAAGGTCCAGGTCTGTTTATAATTTGTTAAACTTCAGGATCTTTGGTGGTACCACCTTACAATAAGACTGCCCTGTTTATAAACAGTTTATTACTGGCTTGTTAATTAGATTGTAAACTCTTTATTAAACACTAAGAAGCAGTTATAACTCAAAAGTAGCCATTTGCTGGCCGAGTATAACCCTGAGATCAGTGCTTATTTTCTCTGCATCTATTTTCTGCTAAGATTTTCCATTCATTCTTGATATAACCTTTCTTTAAGACCTGTGTGTCAGTTCTGTGTGCACAAGGAGCTGCAGTCCCTCGCCGTTTCCTGAAAGGTTTGCCTATGCTAATTAGGAACAGCTAGCACAGCCTCATAGTTTGTGAGGAAGAGCACAACTATCAACCGTTCTGCAGCCAAAATACAGCTACAGTCATGGAAAAAATGGTTAGACCACCATTTTTTCTTCACTTTCTTGTTCATTTTAATACCTGGTACCACTAAACGTCATCATGTGACTAAAACAGACAGAAAAGAAAACACTGAATGCATAAAAGCAGTGTTTTTGCCAGTACAACGCCATAGCTATTGATGTAAAAACTTAAGTGATTTAGGTTATAATCAAGAAAACCATGGAAAATGGTAAGATATCAGCTCTTAAATAAAACTCTTATGAGCAATCTTTGTGGTTATCGTTATGTTTGTCCAAACAAATGTACCTTTAGTTGTACCAGGCATTAAAATGAACAAGAAACTGAAGAAAACAAGGGTGGTCTAATAATTTTTTCCATGACTGTATTTGTTCCTCAACAAACACGTTTCAGAAAGACACAAAGGACTTTATTGCTAAATGAGGCTCAATGCTAACGAGTAGCTGGTTAACAGTAGAGCATTTAGCCACGTAAAAGCTAAACGTACCCCTTAGATAAGAGAGACAAGGCTACAGTCTTACTGGTGGAGTATTTGACGCCCTCATCTCAGTCACGTTTCTGCTTCTTTGCGTGTTTCAGTGGCCATCAATGTGGACGGGGAGTTTTTCGTGAGCGGCGGAGGGCTGAGCTCCAGGTTTCGGGTCGCCAGACTCACGTTCCACTGGGGGCGCTGCAACGCAACATCAGACGGGTCCGAGCACAGCCTGAATGGGATGAAATACCCGCTGGAGGTAACGGGCGGTTGTGCGCAGCATCTTTCCCTTTCTCACCCTGAACCCCGCGTGGAAAAATAACCCGTACGTTTGTGGTCGTGGCTCAGATGCAGATCTACTGTTACGACCCTGATGAGTTCCAGAGTCTGGACGAGGCCGTTCAGGAAGGAGGAAGACTCGCTGCCTTGGCCGTGCTCTTCGAGGTAGGCTGTTTCCATTCAAATGAAGGTGAAGCAACATTTTTTTGGTCACGGCTTCTGTTTATGTCTGCAGGTTAACCTCGAGGAAAATGAGAACTTAGTTCCCGTTCTGGAGGCCATCGACGCCGTCAGCAGGTTTGGTACGTCACCACAGCTCAGACATGGACAGAAGCCTTTAAATCGACGGCCTGGCTCAAAATGAGCCCTGATGTAGCACCAGTAAGCCACACTGGTGCCAGTTTGTCAGTCGTCCTGGTCATGATGATCATGAAAACTTAACAGAATGGAACTGTCTTTGTTCGTCTTCATCCAGATCTCTTCAGAAAACTAAAATCAGAAGACATCAGATATGGAGAAGTGTATTTATCTGCAGACAGCTTAATTTCATCTGTGAATATACATCCAACTCTGAGCTACATCAACAAAACTAAAACTTTACTTTGCAAAAACGAAGCCTTTTATCAAACTTATCCAGAAGCAGTGTTGGCATCATCTAAGATCTCCCTGAGATCTGAGATCAACCATCACACATTGCAAGCGAGTATTGTTGTCAGATAAATCAGAAATCCAGATCTTTTTTCTTTTAAAAGAGAAATCCATCCAGACTAATACGAGCAACAAGTCCGAACACCAGGCTCTGTGATGGTGTTTGATCCATGACCTCGATAAAGGTCAGAAACACATCTGCAACATAAAAGCAGAAACATACAAAACCACATCTTTTCAATGGACATCCAGGCATTTTTCAAAAGGACAATGAAAAACAGCTGAAACACTCAAGCGCTTGGCTTTGGTGCGTTAGCATGTTGTCTCTGTCCCGTTTGGGTTTTCTCCAGGTACTGCTATTTCTTCCCACGATCCAAAAGACATTATGTTTGGATATTTGGTGATTCTAAACTGCTCTGAGGAGGGAGAGTCATCATCAACGCATTATTTCTGGGTTCCAGACAAACGTTCTCTTTCCTGTCGACTCGTCCAGGTAAGAGCGGCTCAGTGGAAGCTTTCACCTTGAGGTCTCTGCTGCCGAACAACACGGATAAATACTACATCTACAACGGCTCCCTGACTGCTCCTCCCTGCTCTGAACTGGTCGAATGGATCGTCTTTAAACACACCGTGGCCATTTCAGAGGCTCAGGTCAGTGAAATCTACAGACACCAGTGTTGACGGCCCGTCTGGTACCGAAACACTTAGATCCAAAGATGTTAGCATTTTTGCCTTTACACACAGCACAAAACAAAACAATAAAATGTGCAACCACTTTTGCAAAAATATGACATTTACCATTCAGGAATTACAGACATTAACAAAATCTCAAAAGTATTTGGACAAAAGTGAAATCATTTGTAAATGCTACCCTTTTTTTCATCATTTATAGTAAATTACTGCCTAAAGTCTAGAGAGATAAAAGATATTTTACCTGACTTTCACTTAGTTTGCAGGCTTTTCTGCCTTCAGTTTTGTCTTCAGTAACTGAAAAAGATGCTCTAGTGCAGCCGTTCCCAAACTCTATAATACCAAGGCCCAATTTGAACTGTGAAAAATCTCCACAGCCCACTGAAAGCTTTAATCACAACTGTGATCAACATACAGAACAAGGAAGCATAATCCGATATTAATGTAAGGGGTCAACAAATAAGGTGACACTTGTCATATTAAGTTAAGATGACAGTAGAATAACACTTAACTGGTTTGTTTTATTACTTCTTAATGTTTTTTTTAATCATGTCATGAATATTTTACAGTAATTAAAAACATATTTAAAAAAGATTGAGGATTTAAGACACATTTGTTTAATTTTAATGACCTCTCATGGCCCACATGCAGTCCCACGACGGCCCACCAGGGGGCTGCGGCCCACACTTTGGGAATCACTGCTCTAGTGGGTTGAGATCAGGCGACTGACTTGGCCTTTGACAAATATTCAATGTGCTGTTTGAATTTTTTAGATGTTTTAAACTATTAATTTGGCCACACCTTCCAGATTTATGAGTTGTTTGTTGTTTGTTCTTTAGTTTTTCTTTTCATCCATCGTTTTCCATCGCTGGGATCTCCTTGGTCTCCATGCTGGTAGCTCCACTCCACCAATACTTGTTAGTTCTTGTAAAAGTAGGCATTTAAAATGGGTGTGTAATAAATGATGAATTAATCATTAGATAATGACATTTTTAATTCTATTTGAAAATGCATTTTCAAAAAGGGAAATAACTGAATTTACTAATTCATGTAAGGAAACATTTTCCTTTCAGGCATTTAAAAAGGTATTTCTGTTCCCCATTTTCATTTCTTTTTTCCAACGGCACGCTCAAATCCTTTTTGAAATGGGATTTTCTGAGTCATTTATTCTCCATTTAGCCTCTTTTTTTTGCCTTTTTTGTGGCACTTGAGCAAAGTCCTTGGATGCAGCAAAGCTCTCTGATTGGTCACTGCTTTGTTTAAATATATTCCACCGTTAATTAGTAAACCTAGTCATTTATTTCTCTTTTTGAAATTGCATTGTCAAGTAGATTTTAAAATTGCATAAATTAATTGCATGAATTAATTATAAATTAATTATTATTATTTGTGATGAATTCATTATTAATTACATAATTCATTTTTTTAATTCTAATTCCAATATCAAATAAGAAAATACTTTTGTAAATTGGACTATTTATTTATGGCTTCATCAATTTATTTGCAATACAATTTAATAATCTATATTTTTATTTCCCAATTAATTAGTGATTATCAAAATGCTTTAATTACCATTCCAGTGTCTCTGTCCCTTCATAAATATGAATGTGACATTACCTGTACTTGATCATGTTTATCTGAGAGTTATGTCTTTTAGGATTATTTTCAGATTAAATTCTGAATATCTGGGGTTCTTAATTTGCATGTTTGTAGAATAAACTTTTCAGTGAGGTTGTGAATCTAAAAAGAATGATGAAAGTGAATGTGTACCAAGCTCAAACACGCGTGTCAAACCTCCTACTGAGGAGATTATTTTTACTTGATTTAATATTGTTAGTGGCTAAAACAAAATCCATCTACTTTAGCATCTGGCTTTAAGACGCCAGGTCGAGTGTTCCTCTTTTCATTTCTGTCATCCACATTCGTGCTTGTCATTTCCCACGAAGCAAATAATAAAGTAAAGTTTGTGTGTGTATACACACACATACACATATAAATATATACATATAAAATGTGCGCATATATATATATATATATATATATATATATATATATATATATATATATGTAGTCATGGAAAAAATTATTAGACCACTGTTTTTTCTTCACTTTCTTGTTCATTTTAATACCTGGTACCACTAAACATCATCATGTGACTAAAACAGACAGAAAAGAAAACACTGAATGCATAAAAGCAGTGTTTTTTGGCAGTACAACGCCATAGCTATTGATGTAAAAACTTAAGTGATTTAGGTTATAATCAAGAAAACCATGGAAAATGGTAAGATATCAGCTCTTAAATAAAACTCTTATGAGCAATCTTTGTGGTTATCGTTATGTTTGTCCAAAAAAATGTACCTTTAGTTGTACCAGGCATTAAAATGAACAAGAAACTGAAGAAAACAAGGTGGTCTAATAATTTTTTCCATGACTGTATATATATATATATATATATACATTTCATATATATATATGTGTGTGTATATATATATATATATATGAAAAGTATGCTTATATATATATATATATATATATATATATATATGAAATGTATATATAAAGGTATGTGTATATATGTGTGTGTGTTTTTTTTTTATTTGCTTATCATTTGAGATACCTGCTTGAGATACTTGAGATTCCCAAATATGTGCACTCATGCATAAAGAAAAGTATTTCTTTCATAATATGTCCTCTTTAAAGCAGGAGGGGAGTCAGGATGTTTGCAATGCCTGTGGAGCCCTTCAAAATAAAAGCTTAACTGCTTGTATCATATTGGGTCAAATTGATCGACTGCTGTGTCCAGAATGAAACTCGATATGTATCGTCTTGTGCATTGAGCTTTAGAAACGTTCTTCCGTGATCTTCCATATTTCTGAAATCCAAGGAGCTGAAGAAAAGAGTGAGTTTGATGAGCACTGGTTTCCATTCACTCTGATTCTAACGTTTGACAGCAAAACTCTTTAAAAATCACTCACAGCAACTCCAGCCTCTAATTAGAGAGCAGTATCGCTTAATACTACATTTTTAAAGCTTTTAAATAATAAAACAAGGACATCTCATACTGTGTTTGTTTTAAGTTGGTTCGATTCATAAAATATACAGTTTGACATTTAATTCAATATTGAGTGAAAACCTGTATAATAGATGACCACGTCAGCATCGCTGCTGCTGCTTTCAGACCAGCTGTCTTTTTAACATCTGCACATGCAACAAAAACAAAACGTTACATCAAAGTCATGCATAGTGACAGCTGTAGTGAAAATGTGAACTTTGGAGGTCACCGTTTTGTCGTGGTGACGCTGAAACACCGGATCCAGACTGAAGGTGTTTAATAATCATCACGGCTGCAGCTCAGTAACGGAGGAAAGATAAAGTCCTGTAAGGCATTTGTGCAAATGTGCACATGTTTGCTTGTGTTTAACCATGTGACCCAAAAACAGCCTGTGTTCTCTGTCTCTGTCCAGCTGGAGGTGTTCTGTGAGGTGATGACCATGGAGCAGGCCGGATACGTGATGCTGACCGATTACCTGCAGAACAACTTCAGGGAGCAGCAGCAGCAGTTCATGGGGCAGGTGTTTGCCTCCAACACTGGAGTCGAGGATGTGCAGATGCCCAGTAAGTTATCGCTGATGTGAAGGAAACGTTTACTCCAACTTGAACCCATCTCATTGTCTAATTTGATCTGATTTAATTGGGTAGAGCCGTATTTGCTCCTCCCACTTTGGTAAACATATACATAGACATATGACACCTTCTCAAACCCATAAAGCCAGAGTTTTAAGACTTGTCGGGTCACTAACTACACAACTACAATCAGACTCGTTTGTGCAGAAAAAAGACTACAAGCCTCCTGACTTCTTACTGGCACAAACTGATTTATGGAACGACACAGTTTGCATGAGACAAGACAAAAAACTTGTGATAATATTAAACATATTTAATTTTGTCGTACAGCAACATCAACTGCCACCTAATGACAGATTATTGAGAGTAAAGTCACCATAAAACACTCAAGTAACAGCAGAGGAAAAAATGAGAGACTGAACCATAAAAGTGTCATCTGTGTCGGTCTCCATAGACTCTGAATGGGGTGATGTCACGCTCTGTCATGACTTTTTGTAGGAAAGAGCCAAAAATACACTGTTTACATACTGGTTACTCTATTTTCGAATTATTTATTCTGTTTTAGATTCTGTTGACCTATTTATCTCTATTGCACTCACTATTTTACACTCATCACTTTACTCTACTTTGCTGTATTTGAATGTTTTTTTTCTGAGGTTTTAAGAAACTGTTTTTGTCCTAATGTGTACGCATAGGATTAGTGCTGGGCAATATGACGATACATATCGTGGGGACGATATAAAAGTGTGTATCGTGCCATTTCTCTTCTATCATTTCTATCGTTTCTATTGTTTCTAACCTAATTTTATCAATTATTACAGCAAATATGTAATTAAATAACCTGCAACGATAAATTTGATAGAATCATATCTACTTCTACAAAGTAGCCTTTTATGTTTGCACTTTTATTCATGGTTAATGCCTTAAACAGAGTTCTCTTCAACCCTGATGTTTACTTTAGACACTTTATATTGGTTTGCAAACTTTGCACTACAAGGTTACAGATTTCAGAAAGTTGAAAAATAATTTGTGTTTATTTTTTATAGCTGAACTTCAGTGCAAAAATGTGTTTTTCCTCTCAGAAACTGTTGTGCACTTTTAAAAAAATGTGAAAGCTACTGTACCTCTGTACCTACCTGTTTTTGCTGCACTAAAATGTATGTTTGTGACAGTTCAGCTAAATGTCCTTTCAAAATAAAGTTGAAAAGTAAGCAATTAAATTTTTGTCAAACTTTTCAGAGAATAACTGAAAACATACTTTATTATGGTATATCGTGATATATATCGTTATCGTGATATAAAATAGTCCATATCGTGATATATGATTTTTTCCATATCGCCCAGCACTACATAGGATAGTGTGAAACGTAAGTTCGATTTCTCGTATGCCAAGTACATGTGAAGGAATTGACAAATAAACCTGACTTTGACTTTGAAAATTCAGGAGAGCCAGGAGATTCCAACAAAGTCCTTTAATAATTCAAAAAACTAAGTTTAGGATGCTCCCATGGAGCGGGACAAGGCAGGAACGGGGAACAAACAGAGCCAGGATAATGGGAAGGTAGAAAAACCCACTGATGAAAACAGAAGGAAAATCAAAAGACGAACCAGCAAACTGAAATGGAAAGACAAGACTTAAATACACACAAAGGAACAAACGAGAGGCAGGTGTAAACAATCAGGGAAATGAATGGAAGGAAGTGAGGGTTAACGCCATGATGACGAGACGGACCTTCAAAATAAAACAGGAAACTAAGTTGACTGCAGACAGTCAAGAACAATAAACTAAACCTAGAAAACAATGAAGGCGTGCCGTGCTTCAACCCAAACCATGACGGTGTCAACCTTTGCTGTTGCTGTGCGTCGCATTGACAGCGTTGCCGCCGTCAAAACTTGGGGACGTTTAAATTTTTTCAACTTCAATGCATTTGCATTTAGCTCCACAGCTACAGCTGGCCAATGAAATCGTACACCAAGGACGGGAATAGTTCAAAGTAGCGAGCAGGTACACATTTTACCGCTTGTGCTCAGTACGACAAAGACACTTCAGAAACGCACCACCTCCGCTGCGTCGCCACAGAAACCTGAGTAAATCTGAGACGGTTGCAACAGCGACTCAGGTTGTTTCCACATATATTCAGCACCTCAGTGAGCATCAAATTACGTTGTATCATTTCTCAGGTTGTTTGGTTGGCGTTCATGTGTTGTTTCACATTAGCCCGAACCACATGTCATGTGACAACGCTCAAAGCTCATTGGTCAATAGCAGTCTTGATACACCGTCATGTTTCCATGACAACCGGCCTAAAGGGAAGAGCTGAAAAGTTAGCCACTGTTCTCCATATTTAATTTGTTTGTTCCACTCTAGACGAGCTAAACAGTTTGTAAACGAAACAGCTGGAAGTCGTTTGTCTGCAACAGCAGCGTTACGGTCTTTTGTCATGTTTACGTCCTTCACAACCGACAACGCGCCGTGCAGCGAACTACGGAAGTCATATTTGCTTGAGCATGTGTTGTGCACCCAGTAGTTGGGTCGGCCTGGAGTTGCGGAGCCTTAACGCCACAAATGAACCGCACCAGAGTTCGGCGACGGCCGTACCGAGACGCCCTCTTTGGACCGCTCTCGGTACGGTTGGTTGTTGAGTTCACGCCGACCCAAGTGAACCAGACTTATGAGCTAAAAACTCCTTTGAGCCGACGTAAACAGGGGCAGAGCAAAAATGAACATAACCTCCTCACCTACAGGGGGAGCCACTGAGCTAGAGGTTGATGCTCTAAGCATGTAATTAAGATGTTGACTCATACAGAAACATTTTGAAGTCTCTTTACTGATAAAATGGAGCTTTATCACGATTTGACATCATCTTTAAGAGATATACGGAAACTATATGGCTCATCAGTCTACAAAGAGTCTAAATTGTCCACTAAAACTCTCAATATACTACAAAATATAAAACCAGTTAAGAGCTGAAACCATCTGCTTTAAAGTCACTGACTTTACTTATATGTTTGTGGATGCCGTTTGAAGATACAAAGGGTTAATTTGAACGAAAAATCTCGATGCCATACCAATGTCACATCAGAGTTTAACGGTAAAAGCAAACGTTGTATCAGGACCTGAGCTGAACATTGAAAAACACACATTCGTCCATCTTCGCCCGTCTTTTATTCATATTGAGCCACTTCTGACATGTTGGATGAGCTGGATCGAAAGCCATTTAACAAATTCATGAGATCCACCAAAAGATTCAGATTCAAGGCTGTAAGTGTCCGATATAACAAAGAGGTAGTTACATTTAACTGATGGACTAGATGATCCTTTGGGTTCAAGACCTGATCAGTTGTTTTCTCTGAATGATTGATTTTTAGAAATAAAACACCTCAGAAAGAAGCAAAGACCCCAGCAGTGGCCCGAGAAACTGATATTGATCCCAGCAGAGATGGCATGTTATGATTCTCACCATGAAAAATGGATCCTCATTAGAGCGTTTAAAGCTTTTCATGAGTTTGATTTATACCAAATTTTTTAGAGAAAATGGAATCTCCCATCGGAGATCAATGTGAATATCAGAGCATTAATCTCATTTTTCTGGATGATGGAGAATATCAGTCATCTGCTGCTTTCACTGTAGCTGACAGGCCGTCCTCTGAGGTCACTCTCATCAGCATCATCTAAAGATATAACTCACAACGCTCTCCGTTTTCATAAAAGTGGAGCCAGAAGGAAAAAGGGAGCTTGACTTTGTAGTTCTTGGTCCCTGCTTCTCTCAGTGCAGGCGGTATATTTTTCAGGTCCTTTTGAAATTGAAATAAAGTATTCAGAAATTCAGCTTGGAACAAATTCACACAGCTTCCACTCATCGTTAAGTTCACGAGCTGGTCTTTTTTTTAATTGGAATACTGTATTCTTGTCATGTCATGACATCAAATCATCTCCGGGAACTTTGAACCCACATCTGCGTGTAAAAACTTGTCTTTTTTTTTTTTTCCAGTTTGCAGCTCGGAGCCGCAGAACGTTCAGGCCGATCCCCAGAACGACACCACCATCGTGGTGACGTGGGAGCGTCCTCGTGCCGTCTACGACACCACCATCGACTGGTACACCGTCACGTACCAGAGGCTTCAGGGCCGAGAGCAGAACCGGCAGGAGTACAGGACCGACGGAGACCAGGACGTGGTATGAAGGATGTCCTCGTCTGTCCCCGTCACCTGCACGCTCACCTTTCCAGCTAAAAGCTAATCTGAAGTCTGTAATCAATTACAGTGATTGTCTCACTCCTGCAGCACAGCGGAGTATGAAATGATGAAATGATGAAGCTGTATTCATCCCTCCACCTTCCCTCCGTCACCCTCATGGTCTCAGCTCTGTTGGACAAAGAGATTCAATAATTAATTGATTACGATCAGTTTGACCCTTTCAACAGGCCACTGAGCATCCGTCAGTGCAGCGTCTGCATCTGTGCGTCTGTTCAGTTTATTCACATAAACATATGCACGTACATAGATGTCCATATTTGGAGACATTTCAAGATTCATTCAAGCTTTTATTTGTCATATGCATAGTTAACACAAGGTCAAGGATGCAATGAAATGCTTGCTGGGAGAAAGTACCGCTTATGACATGCCAAGGGAATACTGGTAAAAAAAAATAAGATAAAAATACAGTCTACACAGTAGAGAATTCCAACATGATATGCAATAAAAAAATTCAAGCATATGCGGTAAGTGTACAGTAGGTCACAGTGTGTAATATAATAATAATAATGATAATATAAGTATAGGTAATGTAAGTGTATATATAATGTGATATAGTATAGTATAGATACTCAGTATGCATATAATATGATAATAGGATTGTAATTGTATAATATAATATAGGTATGTAATTATGTATATAATATGATAATAGTGATAATAATGATAATATGAGATACAATATACACAGAGTGATACAGACATTTCTTGTGCAAAACCAAATCAAAAGAAGTTGGAATGATGTGGAAAATTCAAAATGAATTAATGAATAATGCAGCGAGCTTAACGGTTAAACTGACCTTTATTTCTTTGAAGACCGGTTCTAAATTAGCCACATCCCAACATTTCCTAGATGTGTTGGAGGCCTAAAGGTAAAAATAAATATATATTACAAACAAGTTCAATTAGTTTGATGAGAGGGTAAAAAAAAAAAAAAACAAATCTGCTGGGTTTATACTGACATAAAAGAAATAAAAGTGAGAAAGAATCATCATTCTTTTCCTGATTTGGGGTTTTAGTTTTCAGTCACGTATAGGTATCACTTTAATCATTTGCATTTACAGATTCAACATGGAAACTAATGTAATTTGAAGTAAATCAAACAAAAAAACAAGATAAAGGCCATTTCAAAGCAAAAAAAATTATTCTAGGAAGCAGGGGCGATTCTAGGGTCAGAGCATTAGGGGCGCTGAGCACCCTATGGGCCCCACCACAACCCACAAGTAATGTTAGTGAGAATATAAACTTACTTATATAATAATATACTTATATAAACTTAACCACAAACTATTAATTAAGTTTTGGACATTATCTAAGCCTGTCAAATGCGAACTAAAATTTTAGAATAACATTTCTTACTCCAGGTTTTTGGAGTGCTGAATTTCAATTTAGGTGCTGAAGCACCCCTAAAAAAGGGCTAGCCTCGCCCATGCTAGGAAGTTTATGCGGTAAAATGAATAAAAACTCAAATATACTGAAAAGGAGAAATTTAAGGGTGGCTGTTGCTCAGTTGGTAGTGGGTCATCCAGTCAACCTTCACTGGAAGGTTGGTGGTTCGATCCCGACTCCAACTGTCCACATGCCTTGGGACATGTGGACAGACACCTGGGCACTGGAACCCTAACTTGCCCCCAGTGGGTCCACCTTGCATGGTAGCAGCCGCCCACTGGTGTGTGGGTGTGAATGGGTGAATAAACGGCCGTTGTAAACAGCTTTGAGGACATCTTGATGGTGTGGATTTTGGCTGTGTGCATTTTTGAACATAACCTTTTCAACAGAAAAACAAAAAAAAACAAAGCATTAAAATCAACAACCCTAACTGGGATCAGGCGGAGGTAAGTTGCCCATCCAGAGGCTAGCATGGATACCCACCACCTTACGTATATGGACAATAAAAGATTTTGACAAAGGTCTTATAGCGACCCCCCCATGCTTGTTTAGGTTTTCTCTGGGTACTCAAGCTTTAGACATGCGCGTTAGGGCTGTAGCGATACACTAATCTCGCGATACGATACGATACACGATATTTGGCTCACGATACAATATATATCGATATTTATCTTACAAGACATTTACATCATTTTCTGAAAGATTTTAAAGGGACAAAGTGATTTTTGGTGACATCTTGTGAGTGTTCCAATGACTTTGTTTGAATTAATTGAACTGAAAGCATCAATTACACATTATATGGCTGACAGGCAGCTTGGAAATGCTGGACAAAATGAATAAAAGATTTGTTGAGAAAAGCTTTTAAAGGTGGGACACGGGGGTTTTGGAAGAAGCTACGAATATCAATACCCGCGGCCGAAAAATCAATACTCGATAAAATATCGATATATATCGCAGAATCTATAAAATCGCTCAGCTCTAATGCACGTCAGGTTAATTGGTGGATCTAAATTGCCCGTAGGAGTGAGTGCACGGTTTTTCGTCTACATGTGGCCCTGTGATGCCTAAAGAGAGCTGGGATGGGCTCGAGCGGAATCCCCGTATCCTACGGGTATGAACAGTGGATGGATGGATTTTAAAGCTAACGGTTTGATGCTGCAGGGCGCCATGATCTCCGGCCTGCTGGCCAACAGCAGTTACGTGGTTCAGGTGGTGGCGGTTTGCACCAACGGCCTCAGAGGGCGATGGAGCGACCAGATCATCGTGGACATGCCGTTAGAAGACCCCGGTACCCAGCTTTGTGACAGCATACGTCTCTAACTGCTGAACTCACAACAGTCTTAAGCGTTTATGTTTTCTGATGTTCCAGAAAGCGATTCCTCCGCCGACACTCGTGCAAAGGACTTTAAAGGCCACAGAGAGGTAGGACGCTTTATCTCCGGTTCATCTGACTCCATAATTGTGCTCAATCTTCCATAAATGTTTTGCTGCGCTGACATTTTGCCCCCTATTTACATCAGCGGATTAATTATTATGCAAATGAATGTCATCATAGAGGTAGAGGCTTGTCATTATTTGATGAGTTTTATAAAAGGGAACTAGGAAAATAATGTAATTTTACTGTGAGGTTTTTTCTAACCCAAGAAATAAAACCTGATTTTGTCTCCGATGAGGAGGTGAAAGCATAAACAGCTATCAAACAGTCGTATTTATTCTTTCTTTAGGGCTCATCTGTAGCAGAACCAGAGAGGCCAGACACCCAGGGTGAACCGGATCTGGTTCCAGAGGACCACAGTCCGGTGGAGGAGATCCCAGCGGAGCAGACCAGAGTTTATCAGAACCAGCCTACGCATCACCAGAGTCAGCCCGCGGACCAGAACACCCCAGACCGCTCGACCCCGACCGCCAACCCTCAGAGAACTCGACCCAACCAGAACGCCAGAGAGACGCTGGACCAGACCGGGCTGAAGTCTGATGGCGCTGGTCAGAATGGGATTGAAGGTGACCAGCTGATTCCGGCACACACCGGTGGAGGGTCCACCGGTCCGGATCTCGACAGCAACAGCGCCATCTGGGTGACTCAGGTAACCCGGCAGCCGGGCTTCCTGTTTCCGGTTCCTGTTACGACCGCTCTGCCGTCGGTCCGCCGGCAGATGACAGAAGAGGCCTCGTTGTCAGTGCTGCCCCCTCAGGTCATTCTCTACAACACCTTTTTTCATTATCATGCCTCAGTTAATTTAATATTAAATGTTGAATTAGCGGTTTAGGGGCTCCAAGTGTTTCTTGCTGTACCGGATCAGTGAGTTTCAGTTTAACTCAGTTTTCATCTCTTTGTTTTGTGTCCTGCCTGCAGTTCAGGGATCACGATCCACCGGACCAGGCCGGTGAAAACGGCCTCCCCACGCCGGACCTGAACACTACTTCAGTGGAGGACGTCCACGTCACAGACGTCTTCTACGAAGACACCGTCACCAGCTCTGCACTGGAAACCATCCCTGACCCTACAACGGTGTTTCCCTCTGTCCTGCCAGGTCAGATTTAACACAAACGTGTGCATTGTTAGTGATGAATTTAATTCGGTCTTAAAAGGGATACGTTATTTTCTCTGCTTGGTTTATTGGATCCTGAACGTCTGTAATCCAGTGAGCGGTCCAGGTCTGTGGGTATCGTAGCATCACAGACCCAGATCACAGTAGACCTGCCCAGTTTACTTTCACCCAACCTCACATCGTTTAGAGTTTTTTCATACGTTGACGGTGGGTAGCACAAAGCTGTAGGACAGATCTAAAAATGGGCACATGTTGCAAAACAGGGGGAGGTGGAATGGAGTCGAGGGGCTGACTTCCGAACAAACCCATTAAAACCAGCTGCTGTTGTGTTGTATCCTCCATGACAAGCTGGTGGGGATTTATTTGCTAAAACACATGCAAATATTTCATGTTTACTGTTAATGAGAAGCATCTACTGAACATAAGATAGAAAACCATAAGAAAACCTCAGCTTTAAATAAAACTCTTAAGCAAGTTATCGTTATGTTTGTCCAAACAAATGTACCTGAAGGCAATATACAATCAAGTGTAGCTGGTCTGCAGAGCGCCCTGGCAGTATTACAGGAAGAATGTTTTGTGGACCAATGAAGCAGAAGTTGAAGTGTTCGAGGAGGGTATTCAGCCTTATGTCTGGCACAAAAATGGTGGCTGCTCGCCAACATCAGAACATCAACCCAGTAGTGAAGTACGGTGAAGGAAGCATCATAATATGGGCGTGCGTCGCTGCCTCAAAGTGATTTAACAGGTTTTTCAAAATATCCTGCAGGATAAAACTATGGTGGATATGAATGAGCTGAAGCTTAGTAAAAGTTGGATAATGCAACAGAACAATGACCGTATAGAAATAAAATAAACTAAATATTCCTCCTGAATGTTATGCAGATGTGTTCCACAGCCTTTGTTTGAAATCATTTGCTTAAACTCCCTGCTGGTAAAGGAGATTTAACCAGCTACAAACTGAAAAAGGCTCACTTATTTTTTCCTCCAGTACTGTGAATTAGAGGTCTTCAGAACAACCCGACAACCTGAGGTTCCAACCCGACCCGAATCGGGTCTCGGGTCCATTCAAAAGACGTGACTCCGGGTTCGGGTCTGAATCGGTCCAGTTAGTCTCGGGTCCGGTTGGTGCTCTCTGACAGGCTGGGTCCACGTTTACTCCAGAGAGGTAAAGATATTGGCGGTGGCTGCTAATGTCAGGACTCGGGGCAGTTTAATTAATTATTCATTAACGTGCGTGTTTGTCATGAAACAACCGTGTTGCTGTAGCGTGTTATTAGCGGTTTTGCCCGGCAGCTGTAAAGCACAACGGATCACCAACATGACAACCCTGGATGAGAGAACATATTCACGACACGTCCTGACCGGTGTAGGCTATTAGCGTTAGCAGTTGCTACCAATAGCATCTGTATCCACAAAGAAAATAACGACGTGGATTTATTGTTGTTTACATCACGTAGCCTATGTAGCAACTGAACCGGTAGAAGAAGACAACTTTAGGTTAGAAAATTAAGTTTTATACACTCAGCGGGCCTATCTGTGCAATGACTCCTTTCAGTTATACCGGGCAAAGTAGGCAAAGTGTCGACCTTTTTCCTGCCGAATCGACAGGAACGTAGCCTGGAATTGCTTTAGAGGTTCAGCACGTTGACATTCTTCCCTGTTTTGTCCTCATCCTTGCGCTAAATCGGTATCTTCTACATCAGTGGGAGTTTTGCATTTCCACGTTCAAAACAGGATGTTTTCGTATTTTTCAATAGCCCCAAATGCAGCGCTAACTGGTTTTGATTGGTGCTGCCACCTAGAGGATACTAATTTTCACCGTATCTGGGGAGTCCCTGCTGCTAACTGAAGCTCTGTGAGGACAGTAGACATGTAGAAGTGAATCTGAAGTCACAAATCGTGGAAAAAAACTGAAAATATGAACTGTTGGCCTTTTACATACAAGCTGGTTCTCCTTAAATCTGGAACGTTTGGCCGTCTGAAATGCCACGTCATCCCGTGTCACGTCTTGTTCTGTCACGTTGTGTCATCTTTGTGCATATTTTGTCCTCAGGTAATGATGTGGACAAAGACTCCCTGCCGTCTTCTGCAGACAGCGAAGCTCCCGTAAACAAACCCAACCCCATCACCCCAGATTCTTCCACCCCCTCTTCAAACACTCAGACCGCCAGCGGCACATTCGCTGACCCAGTCTACAAATCATTCACCACCTCGTCTTTGCTCAAAGTCCTGATGCACACCACTCAGCCTATGTTCAACGGTAAGATGAAACACTCGCACACATCCTTTCATCCTTACTGTCTTCAAGAACTGGCTGTGAATATTTCTGCAGTAAAGCTTTTTGCTCAACGGCTGCATTAAATAAAAACATGGTGGGTAGACGTCTCGGCTTAATTGCAGTGGATGTTTGCCTTTCTCCTCTAATGACCCGCCGCTGTGCTGATAATCACTGACGTGCGCCGTCATCAGGGTGGCGTTGTGTGCGGTGACATCATGCGAATAATGCTGGTGGTGGGAATAAAGACAAGCAGAGGTTGAATGTGATTGGAGCGATAATTAGGGCTTTAGTGCTCCAGAATTAAATGTGCTTGACTTTTTTTCACAAATCTTGCTGCGTGTTACTTCATCAGGTCAAAATCTCCTGCCTCACAACCGTCACCTCGATTCCACTCGCTTGTTCGCTTTTCTGTGGCTCAACAGCGCTCTCTGGTGGCGGTTCTTGACTTTGCTTCATCTTCATCTCAGCTAGAAACGGTAACATCTAGTCCCGCTTCTTGTGAATAGAGCGGGAATGCCGATGGCTGGGAGCTCTGCCTTTCCTGGGACTGTTTTGAATTTCTTCGCTTCAATTGAAAAATTTCCCATCTGCCATGTCTGGTTCAGGTCTTTAATTCCATCTTTCCTGTCAAGAGATACACATTTCAAAAGGGCATGTTTTTGCTTTGGATTTTCCTGCAGCTAATACACCCGCACCCGAGACTAAGGATCCAACCACTGATCCGATTCCTGGCTTCACCAAGGACGTCAGTCCCATGAGCCCTGGAGTCTCCATTCCTGATGGGACGCCCTCCACTGAGGGAAATCTATTCACCGTTTCGCCTCCAACCTTCAAGCTCTTCAGTAAATTAACTAGAAGTTCACGTCCTACTTTTGTCCTCCGTGAAAACAAGTCCCCTCTGGGCCCAACCCTGGTCCCTCCAGTCTCTTCTGTGGGATCTTCTCGGGATCATCTAATAGTTGCTAACACTCTGGGAAATATAACCACTGAGGGAAATATCCCAAATACTTCCAATACTCATAACGGTAGCTGGATTCAAAATCTCCTGAACATCCCATCACAGCTGTATCACAGCGATGAAGAGGAAGCCAGCGCTGATAGAGATGGGGACGACTACGATACAAATTCAGTCGCATCGTTCCTTGATTCCAGAGGTTTGGATCTGTCGGACAGTCCAGCTGAGGGCAGCGGATCCGGCTCTGGACTTGATGGCGACAGGTTCAGCGGGGAATTAGATGAACCAGATGGAGTCCAACCTGAATCTTCTACAATCTCCTACCTCAGTTTCCAACCCGGAGAAGAGAGCAGATCAGCAACAACTAAAACGGCAGATGAGACGGTTAATGTTGTCAGGAAAGAGTGTGACGCAGAGTCTGAGAGAGAGGAAGAGGACGACCTAAGTGGTGAGGACATAGGAGACACGGAAACCGGGGATCACGCCATGAAGAAGGACATTAAGCAGGTTGATATCACAACCTGGAAAGACAAGGAAAGTAAAGAGGGGACTGTAGTTGGGATGACATTAGACAGCGAGAGTGGCAGTGGTTCTGGAGAACATACCGGAAATGATGACAAGGAAAGTCCAATGGCAATTAATGATGATATCAAAGGTTTCACAGCTGAAGTTAAAAGTGAAAATGGGAACAGAAAAGATTACAGCGATGAAGACTTACCACCTGGAGGAAGAGGAGCTCTGCAGCAGCTTGCAGGTAAAAACACACCTGCTCAAGACCCCCCACTGTTCGTCAGCGTTGAGGAGCCTGACGGTGACCTCAGTCACGTCGGGGAGGATCCCAGGACGAGTACTGACATCCCAGTTTTTGGAGCTAAATCCACTGTGGGTAAAGAAGAGGGAGACGATATCAGGAATGGAGACGTGGAGACAGAAGGACAAGCAGAAAGAGGCGGTAAAGAAACCGAGGGAACAGGTGGTTGCTCAGGTGTAAACGGGGACAGTTTGCAGGTGTTCTCTAGTGTTACTACTTTGTTGTTTGGCGCTGAAAGACGTCCTGTGTTGGGGCGTCTTGTCCCTCTGCTCAAACGGACAGATTCAAGAAAGACAACAGAGGAGCAAATGGAAGGTAAATGTGACACAGTTTTCCACAGCCTCGTTGTTTTATAATAAAATATGACAGAAGAGTTAATTTTCTAGCAAAGTGAGGGTTGGATGAAGTTATTTTCTCATCTAAACTGTTGATGCTTTTCTGTTCTCACAGTGAAATGCAGCGTGTCTGTAGTATCTTGTTCTTGCAGACCTCAGAGAGCTCAATAAATCAATTTATGTAAATTTAAAGGGGACATATAAAAAAAATATTTAGTGACTCAACCTCAGGAATTACACAATACAATCATTTTGTTTAGGGCAGCCTATCTCTGCAAATTTCCCACTCAATAAGCCCTTAAGATCTGCAGCGTACTGTGCAGTGTCGTACCTGAACGCGTTCATTGAACGAAAGTTCACGAACTGGTTCATATTTTGTGTGAACGTGAACTGAGTTCATTTAGGGAACTGTGAAGGACACTTTTTCAAAGTTCACGCACGGTCAAAACCGTTCCAGGTTTCCAGCGAACACCATTTAAAATCCACCACAAACGAGCCTGATGTGTATCTGAGGAAATCAATCAAACCTGGCAACACGGCTGTCGCTGCTGTCACGCTAACAACTGCGTCATCAAATGTTTAAAACAAGCAGAAACTCCCGGGGGGGTTGAAATATTGAAATGGGGGAAAAGAAACATTTGCACCTTAAGGACTTGTTCTTGTCTTATAATAAAGACCATTTAGCAGCAAGTTTTTCCTCATATTTTTAATCTACTGTAGAGCAGTGATTCCCAAAGTGTGGGCCGCGGCCCCCTGGTGGGCCGTCCCGGTACTGCAGGTGGGCCGTGAGAGGTCATTAAAACTAAACAAATGTGTTTTAAATCCTCAATCTTTTTTAATATGTTTTTAATTACTGTAAAATATTAACAACATGATTTAAAAACATTAAGAAGTAACAAAACAAACCAGTTAAGTGTTATTCTACCGTCATCTTAACTTAATATGACAAGTGTCACCTTATTTGTTGACCCCTCACATTAATATCGGATC
Source organism: Hirundichthys speculiger (assembly GCA_018398805.1). Taxonomy (NCBI): domain Eukaryota; kingdom Metazoa; phylum Chordata; class Actinopteri; order Beloniformes; family Exocoetidae; genus Hirundichthys; species Hirundichthys speculiger. The sequence goes on along the minus strand of JAGFBZ010002282.1, from coordinate 292,749 downwards.
ATGGTTCCTGGTCCTGTATGTTGATCACAGTTGTGATTAAAGGTTTCAGTGGACTGTGGAGATTTTTCACATTTTAAATTGGTCCTTGGTATTCTGAAGTTTGGTAATGGCTGCTGTAGAGAGAAGCTGAAACGGAAATGACAGTTTTACATGCTAATGCTAACGTGAACCCTGGTTGGTTCAGGATTTAGAATTGGACACATAGTTTTTGACAGATAAAATGGGTAAAATAATTGCCATTTGTGGTGGTGTAGTATATGGGCAGTGGTTATTATTTTGATAAATAATTGCTCACTGCAGCATTAAAAAAGAATTTAAAAAATAACTGAAAACTTTTTTTTAAATGGTGAACTGAACTAGTTCATTTTTATTTCTGTGAACTATGAACTTAACTAGTTTGTGCAGAAAGTGAACTTGCGGTACTGTGACATCACAGACTCAGACCGGAGCAGAACTACACAGTTTCCCCGTGTTTATCTCCACCAACTTCACATCATAATGCATTTTTCCTACCTTGGAAGTGCAAATCTGTGACGCAGACTTCAACGTCTTGTGGAAGAGGAGGTGGAGACAGATACTGAAGTTGACTTAACCCACTGGAAAAAAATCAGCTTCTATGAACAGGAACATGAAAATTAAATATTGAAAAAGGATTTGCTGAACTGTATCTCTGTAGTATTTTTGACCAAATAGTGTCACAGACATTTCTTTAAGACCACAGAAACCTGTGTCTCCTTTAATGTCCTCTCTCATGAAGCTATTAGGAGCAGTTTGAAATTGTTTGCTAAAGTTGTTTTTGTCCTGCGGGTGGCGCTGCTAGCTGTCCAAACAGCTAAATACTGGTTCAGGAACACATATAATTTTGATAAATTTTACAGGAAGAAAGTATAAAACAGTAATAGTATAGAGAGGACAATTTAGTTAGCATAAAATTAGAACAGACTGGGAGAGTCACAGTTAGCATTTCAGCTAATAACTGTGTCCAAGTAAATTTGGCTGCTGGATGAGACTCACCTACTTCACCTACTGTTGTTGAAGCATTTACACGGATTACTTTTACAACAAATTTTTTCCCGTTTTTTTTTCCTGAGTGTTAATTTATGTAGAGCAGACTTAGCACTTGGAAGCAAAGCTTTAACTACAACACCAAAAAAAGACATTACTGTCAGAAAGTTCTCACCACAAACAACCACAAGAAGGTGAAGTTGACTATGAAATACACAGATTTAGCCTGCAGTTACTGGTTAATGCTGAGCAAGTGTTAGCTTTATGTCTGGCTGCTGGGCGGTTTATGCTACGACGCAAACATCACATTCACCGCCGTACTAGACGCGTCACATCCATCACTGTCTTGTGTTCTTGTCTTTCATTCTTCACTGTCAGTGATTTTAGACCCGTCCGACAGAATCTGGGTTTCAAGTGTCGATACATGTTAGATTAGCCTGTCAGAGAGGACACATTCACTCTGATTTACACATACACATAAGAAAACTAACATCCGCCAGGTCTCTCTGTCCTCCATCCTCTCTTTTTTTCTGTCTTTACCCGACTGGTCTTCAGCAGGAAGGTCCAGGTCCTGCTCAAGGTTTCTTCCTCTTAAAGGGGAGTTTTTCCTTGACACTGTTTGGCTTAAAGGTTTTTCTCCGGCTATAGGGGAGTTTTTCTACTTGGCATAATTTCTTTAATTAAGATTTAATAATATTCCTTACAGTTAATAATATTTGCTCGGGGGTCATGCTCTGGGTCTCTGAAAAGCACCTTAGCTTTTACATTGTCATACATACTAAACAAATAGAGGTGAATTGAATTGAGTGATCAAATTGCATATATTATGGAGCCCCGTTTGGGTCATAATTCAATGAATAAATGAGTCTATTATTATGAAATACAGGCGTTTATTATTATTATGAAATACGTATCCATTATTATGATAATGGTTTTGTTTTTCATAAGAATGAGCGTTCACATAATAATGGCTTTGTGTGTCAATCACAGCAGAGAGGGCGGAGCGATTTATGTGATTGGCTGCTCTTTCATTCAGGCATAAGCAGCAGAACAGTGAACCTCGTCAAATCGGGTCAAAATAGTATCGCCTGATAAATTATCATTTTCGATATTGTCTGCTAACCTGGTCAAGGTTTCCCGTAGCTCAGTCCAAGCTGCCATAGCTACAATCGGACTAGCAGCGCACCTTGATGACGCCACGGCCCGCTGCTAACGGGACCTCACGGCCGAAACTAGTCGATGTCAGAGCGTAGAATGGAGAAGGATCAGCCAATGAGGGTGCAGATCAACCACTGGTCCCGCCCACTGGCAAAATGTCATTATTATGTAAAAGCTCATTCTTATGAAAAAGGAAGCCATTATGTAAAAACTCATTCTTAGATTAAAAAAAGCCATTCTGAAATAAACTATTATGCATTAAACTAAGATTAAATAACAATAATGAAAATATATTTCATAATAATTTCATTTTTTTCATAATAATGGAAAATATTTCATAATAATACACATATACTCTATAATAATGGGAAATATTTCATAATAATAAACATATATTTCATAATAATGGAAAATATTTCATAATAATACACATATATTTCATAATAATGGGAAATATTTCATAATAATAAAAATATATTTCATAATGAGAAACATTTCATAATAATGGATACGTATTTCATAATAATAGACTAATTTATTCATTGAATTATGACACAAACGGGGCTCCATAATATATATCCAACTTTTTTTTTGGCTTTAATGGCTAACCATTAATATATACGCAGACAGCTGTTAGAGCTGAATCACAGCTGTTCAAAAAGTATACTTAAAATGTTGGTAAAAAGTCTATTTTTGATCTCTTCTGTAAAGCGCAGATATTTTTGTAGCATTAGTCATGTACATCTTCCCATCTTTCCTTCAGAGGGGAGCAACAGCAGTCACGAGTCTCGGGTCGGACTGGTCGAAGGGTTGGAGGAGAAGAGGACGGTGGTTCCTCTGGCTGTGGTTTCCACTCTGGCCATCCTCTGTCTGCTGGTTCTGGTGGGAATACTCATCTACTGGAGGTACACATCCGCACAAACCCGCCACAGCTGGATGTAACGTTCTCCGCTGCGCTGGACACAAAGCATGATCTGTTTGTGTCACAGGAACTGTTTCCAGACAGCTAATTTCTACCCAGATGACAGCACATCCCCTAAAGTCATATCTGCTCCGTCGACGCCGCTGCTGCTGGCTACAGGTGACGCCCTCTCAGGTTGGATTTTAACATTAATATGAGACACGATGAAGCTGTGGTTCCAGTCACTTATTCACCCGTTGTGTTCCAGACGGCCACGAGCCGCTGACGGTGAAGCAGTTTGTGAAGCACGTCATGGAGCTCCACATCACCAACACTTTCTCCAAAGAGTTTGAGGTGTGTGAGTTTACAAAAAAACAAAAAAAAAAGCAATGTAATTCCAGCTAAAAATCATCGTTGCTAGAGTCTCCTTATCAGAGACTTCCTCAGGTTATATAACAGTATAAAACTGTTTTGAAGTGTATAAAAACCTCATTTATCACAGCTCCTTAATGTGCTTCCATATCTCTATTAACACATGTTCTTCAGGAAAATCATTTGGCGCAGTGTTAATGTTTACCTTCCATGTCCATCAAATTGCAGGAAAGCAATAATATTTTTTTCTTGAAGCTAAATGTGGCAACACAGGTGGCTTCACACTATCAGTGGAAAACAGACAAATACAACCCCAAATCAGAAAAAAGATGGAAAATGCTCATTTAAAAAAAAACAAAATCTCAAGATTTATGTGGACTTTGCAGACAACATAATAATAATAATAATACATTTTATTTAGAGGCGCCTTTTACGACACTCAAGGTCACCATACAAAGATCCATAAAATAATTAATAAAAACAAGATAGTTAAAAATATAACATGAACTCACTTTTTTGCAGAGAGGTTTTTATTTATATATTTATTCTTACTCGGTTTCAGTTCATTTGATAATATGCATCCATTTCTGCATTTCAGGCTTCCAAAAGAAATTCGTAATAGAAACAATTAAGGAACTGAAATACAAACTGTGTTAATTTAGTTAATTTAATGTGTAGAAGAGGCCAGCGATGAATTTGAACAAAAGCAGAATCCATGAACGACTGATCCTTTGAGGAGAAAGTATGAGCAGAGAATCTAAACTCTGGCAACAAATCTGTGGGAGTTTCATTGAAATATAGACACAATGGGCCCTGATCGTACACTTCCCGCTAGCCGCTACTCGCTACTCTCAAATTACGAGTTTAGGAACCTCCGCTAACCGCTAATGCAATCTTCTGCCTCCCTAAAGATGCTACCCGCTATGCCGACTCCCTTACTCACATTGTAGGCGTGGCAATGGGCGTGTCTTTTGCGCTTTACCGCAAACTCTGTATCTTGCGATTGTGGGTTTAGGATAGCGAGTAGCTGGTGGTCAGACCACCCGCTACCCTAAGCAGGTAGCGGGTAGCGCAGCCTGCTCTTAAAGGCAATGGCTACTGACGCACTGATTGGTTTAACAGGTGGAACGCCCTAACCACTCCCATGCATAATATAGCGGTTAGCGCAGGTAAGATGGGGGGTTTAGGAAGGTGGAAGATTACGTTCTTTGTGGGGGAACGCCTCTCCCACTACCCGCTATCCCTTAATAGCGGCTTTAGGAGATTTGGCGGAAGATCGGGCCCAATGGTGTCAAAGAAAGACTGGAAGAAGAAATGAGAACAGTGCTAAGTGCTAAATGCTAAACTGTCCCAACTGTTTCTGAAGTTCAACTGTGTTGAAGACCTGACATTTAAAAACAGATGAAAATTAAATGAAACTGCAAAATAAATAAATACATATATGGGTTCATATTGTCTGTAAAGAAACATTTTGTTTTCTTATGCAATCTTTTTCTGATTTGAGATTTTCCTCCAAAGAGAAACAAACCCGACATTAATGGCAAAGACAGCCAGATGAAAACTAGATGAGACGTTTGAACAACGAGTACATCTGCAAGTTAGTCGTCTCTGTTTTCCAAGAACAAATCTTTTAAGTGTCACACAGAGATGAGATTAATGAAAGTATTCTCAGTTTTACATCAGTTAAAATTTTCTTAAACCAAAGTCTTCGAGGTAGGGATGTCTGATAGTGGCTTTTTTGCCGATATCCGATATGCCGACATTGTCCAACTCTCAATTTCCGATTCCGATATCGACCGAAACCAATATATGCGGGCTATTTTTCCTCAAAACTAATTTTAGGTAACATCGCATATCTCCTGTCTTGGAATTAACACATGCCTAATTTTATTGTGACGCCTCACTGGATGCATTTTCAAAGGCAACAAGGCTTTCCAAAAGTAAACATTGTCTGTGCAAAATAAGAAAACTACTTCAACTTAAGTTATGGAAAAAGTGCCATATTTATTTATTTTTTAATTGTCTCAAACAACAGCCCATAGGCCTACATACAGCATTTATTCGGCGAAATCCGGGCATTATTATTATCGGTTTTCATTATAAGCAAAAAAAAACGATAACGGTATTTACCGATATTACATTTTTATGCCAATATCGGGCCGATTATCGGACATCTCTACTTCGAGGTATTTTGGCACAAAATCATGACTAGATATTTAAACGTCACTGCTAACAGAGCTGCAAGCTTCTAGTCCACAGCTCAGCTGGGAAAACCCGTTTATTTTCCACTCAGCATCGCCTCTCTGTGTCAATCTGAACCCCAATGTCCTGTACCTGCACTGACTCCCTGTCTGTCTGTCTGTCTGTCTGTCCGTCTGTCCTGCTGTCCTCTCGTCCCCCTGTCCCGCTCTCCTCTCACCATCTCCACCACCATCGTCGTGCTTTCTGCATCCTCACCACCCTCCATTAGATTGTCAAAGAGTCCTACGAGGTAAGACACCTACCATCCCTCTCCTGAGATGTTGCTTTGTTTGTCTTCAAAAGAAAAAGAAGACATTTTGTTGTAAAGCAAAGTCTTAACCTCCCTATGCATCCTGCACTGCACTTGGAATTATTTTCTTCAGTTCAGGCCCTGAAACAGCAGAGAAGGCCCAAATCATGATACTTCCTCCACTGTACTTCATAATATGGCTGATGTTTTGATGTTGCTTACATGAGCTCCTTTTTGCATCATAGATAGTATTCTAGTATTCTTCTCCAACAACTTTAATTCAGTCACTCAACAAAACATTTTTCCAGTAATGTTGCAGATTTCCAAAGTGCCTTGGACACCCTGCTTGTTCAATGACTTCCATATGGTAGAGATATTTGCCAGTTCATACCAACAGAAAACTTTTTTCTGGTATAAAGGGGCAGGACTCTACTCATCCGGGTCTTTGCAGACATGCATCTTTCTCTCCTATGGTTCCCTCCGGTTATTCCAGTAGAAGTAGACAGGATCACCACTTGTCTAGTTTTCAGTGTTAGTCAGTCTGTTACTTGCTGAACTGACAGGAACATTAACTGGATTATTACGTGAGGTTCAGCACGTCATTATTCCCCCCGTTTTGTCTTGTGTATATATATATATATATATATATATATATATATATATATATATATATATATATATATATATATATATATATATATATATATATATATATATATATTTCCCCCTAGAAATGTGTATATATCATGGGTGTGTTAAATAAAGACATGAGAATTTACATTTGCTTTTGTGTCAATAAGTTTAAAGACATTGAGATTGTCCGTTTCTGTCAGTTAGAACAGTGGTGCGCAAACTGTGGTACACGTACCAGCAGTGGTACGGGAGCGCTCTCTGGTGGTACGTGGGGAACGTAATGACTTTCCACATTTTTTCCACATTTTCACTTAAAAAAAAATCGGAAACATACAATGCATTATAAATATGTTTTAAATAAAATACGTAGCTTGAGATAATGGTGTCTTTTAAAAAATATTTGTTGCATATTCAGTTGCAGTGCAGATGTAACAACTTCTGAGTGTGTTTATTTTGCTCTGTATGAGAGTATGAGTATGTGAATGTAAATGTAAATGTCTGATTCAGTAAGGTGACAATTCAGGCAACAATAAATAACCACAATAAGGAATAAACATATCTGTGTGTTTATTTTGCTCTGTATGAGAGTATGAGTATGTGAATGTAAATGTAAATGTCTGATTCAGTAAGATCACAATTCAGGTAATAAATAACCACAATAAGGAATAAACATCTCCGTGTGTTTAAAGCTAATTGAGAAGGCATATATGGCTATATTTTAAAACTGGTCATCATGGTGGTACTCAGAGAGCTGAACAGTTTCTCAGGTGGTACGCAGTATTAGAAGTTTGAGAACCACTGAGTTAAATTAATGGTAAATTAATGCAAAAAAAAAAAATATTCTAAAGGATTCACATACTTTGCGCTGTCACTGTAACAAAACACGTTAAACCTACTTTTCCTTTTGTTACAAAGCTGAAGAAAAACAGCCCTTTTATATGTTTAAACTGGCAACAGTTGTCATTGTGGTCCCCTGAGCAGTTAACCTTATTTTCATTTGTGTTTCAGGAAGTGCAGGTGTGTACGGTGGACATGGGCATCAGTGCCGACAGCTCAAATCACCCCGACAACAAAAGCAAGAACCGCTACATCAACATACTGGCCTGTATGCGACTAGCGAACGTGCTAACCATTCAACATTTAACTCTCCAAGCATAGAAGCTGATTAGAGTTTTCCTCTCTTAGATGACCACAGTAGAGTGAAGCTCTCCCACAGCTTGGACAAAGATGGGAAATGTGGGGACTACATCAATGCTAACTTTGTTGACGTAAGTGCGTTTCTTCTACACGTTCTCCAGTTAATATCCAGGGTGCAGTGAGCACATCTGTATTTCCTTCCCAGGGTTACGAGCGAACCAGGGCGTACATCGCAGCTCAAGGGCCTCTCAGAGCGGGCAGGGAGGACTTTTGGAGGATGATCTGGCAGCAGAACGTTGGAGTTATTGTCATGATCACTAATCTGAAGGAGAAAGGACGCGTAAGAGCCGACACAAACTCGCACCACAGAGATCCCCGCCGTTGAGAAACAGAGTCTCAATATGGGTAACAAAAAAAAATGATGTAGAAAAACCAGAGATGAACAAAACAACCCACTGAACCTACATCAGCAAAAATAACAAAACACAAAGCTGAGAACACCAGAACATCCGAACCAACCAAACCCCTCCATCATGAGTACATAACTGTACGTAACACATCATTATAACACACATCATTATAATGAAATTTTAAGCTGTTCTTAAAGTGTTGCTTCCATTGATTGGGATTGAGCGCACATTTATGGATAGCTCGTCTTGTTACGAGTTTTTCTTAGCCAAGTTTTAGCCGTCAGACAAGTGTCATCAGATTCACTGTTAAATAGCGAGTTTTACAGAGGAGTTCACAGTAACTCTAAGTTACCTAAATCATCTCCCCATTCTACCACGTGTTGTGGAAAAAATAAGATCCGATCTCGATGAGAAAATCAGAATAGTTTGCACTTTTATGTGCACATAAGGAGAGCTGTCAGTCAGTACTCCACAGAATACTGAATGAGGACTCAGTCAGACAAAGATGGCGGCTTTCTTTTATACTAAGACAAAAGGTGTTGATTCTTCTACAGGTGTTTACATACAGAGTGGATCACAGCAGGTAGTTGTGAGGGCAAAGGGACATTTGTCTTAAAACAGACTGATTGATTGAATTTAGGGACCTTGATCAAGAAGTTATTTACTTGATGTTGATTGAATTTAGGAATGTTTATTCAGAATCACAGCTGACCCCTGCTGTGTCTCCTTGATCAATAAATCACTTTTAAGCATATTGTTAAAGACAAATTAAATGAACAAAAATGAACAAAATAAAAATTTCCTCTACACATGTCTGACAGTTAGTACAAAGAGTTGGATTTAACCAGATGTGGAACTATGAGGGAAGACTAGCGTGAATGTTTGCCATTTACTTTACAAAGCAATATTTATTTTCTCTTAACAGACAAAATGCGACCAGTACTGGCCAGAAGAAAGCCAGGAGGAATACGGTCCTTACCAGGTGACCCTGAAGAACACCAGGACCCTCGCTTACTATACACTGCGGACCTTTACTGTCAGAGATATATCAAATAAGGTACTTCATAAACACACCCATTCTCTCTGTTAAACTCATACAGTCCACGTAGTAACAACATAACCCTAATTCTTGATCTTCCAGATGCCTCAAAGGAGAGGCGAGCACACCGTCCTCCACTTCCACTACACCCAGTGGCCAGACATGGGCGTCCCAGAGTACACGCTACCCGTCCTGTCGTTCATCAGAGCATCTTCTCGGGCCCGAACACAGGAGATGGGACCGGTCGTAGTACACTGCAGGTGAAGTACAAATCTGTTACTAGATACAAAAGGAACACTGTTATAAAGAATGTGGTGCTAACGTGTGTTGTGTGTCTGTTGTAGCGCCGGCGTAGGAAGAACAGGCACCTACATAGTGATAGAGAGCATGCTGCAACAGATCCAAGATCAGGGAACAGTCAACGTTCTGGGCTTCCTAAAACATGTCCGGACGCAGAGGAACTTCCTGGTTCAGACAGAGGTGAGCAGAAAGTCATGATGATCCATCTTCCTTCTTGAATTTAATTCAATTCAATTTAATTTGGATAGCGTCTATTACAATGTCAATTGTCTCTAGGGGCTTTACGGAGACCCAGATCATGACCCCCGAGCAAATATCATTAACTAAAATTAGAATATTAAATCCAAATCAAGGAAATTGGCAAGTAAAAAACTCCCACAGATGGATGGTAGTTTCAGGTAATGTTATAAAAGGTTATATTCATGCAAGAGTCATCGTTATTCAATACTGGGGTAACAGTAATTATCCATTAGGACCAAGAATAATAACCCGAAGCGTACTGCAAATGTTAACTCCAAGATTATGAGAGCCAAACAAAAAGACTTGTTTCCTCTGGGAGAGTCAGGTGGTTAAGAAGGTAAAGGACATTATTAACCAACCTGATCGAGTCCTTTTATTCCTTCTGCTATCAGGTAATTACATTCAGACAGCAGTCATTTTTAATTACAGTTTTAATCATGCTATTTTTACATTATATTGATTGTATTTTATTTAATGAACGTTGGCTGTTTTTCACTCTTTTGTGTATTGATTTGACATGTTGCTGCATATGTTTGACAGAGGCAGAAACTTTGTTTGTCCACGTCTTCCAGGAACAGTACGTGTTCATCCACGACGCTTTGATGGAGGCCATCTTGAGCCGGGACACGTTAGTCACGTCTGAGCTTCTCCACGGTTACGTCTCCGACCTCCTGACGCCCGGACCCACAGGCAGGACGCGCATGGACAAGCAGTTCAAGGTATAGCTGTAAAAATCTTTTAATCAGCCAGGATTACGCTATTCTGACTGTATCTGACTCTTCTCTTTGTGTGGTTCAGTTAATTAGCCAGCGTCAGGCGAAACATGCAGATTACAGTACGGCCTTGAAGGATGGAAACGCTGAGAGGAACCGAGCCAGAGCGCTGATGCCGGGTAAGCAGGACTTTAGTACCCAGATTTTTTTAAAATCTGATAACCACTAGTTTCAGTAAGTAACCTGATGCAAAGATGGTTTTGAAAGACACTGGTCAAAAATCACACCTATTCTTCTGTTTTTGAATAGTGGAAAGGTCAAGAGTCTCTCTGTCTGCTTCAGAAACAAACTCCACCGGCTACATCAACGCCTCCTACGTGATGGTGAGACAGATATTTCAGAATCAGAATCAGAATCAGAATCAGTTTTATTGGCCAAGTTTGTGCACACAAACAAGGAATTTGACTCCGGTTACTAAGCTCTCTTTGTACAATTAGATTAAAAATAAAAATAAAAATATAACAAATTACTAGCACAATATATACAACAATATATACAACAATATACAGCAATATATACAAGCTAAGAGGCCAACATGTTATTGTGCAATTTTTGTGCAATTTTTTGTGGTTTTTCTAACACTCTGTGACTGTTAATAGCCATTTCTTTAAAGTTGTAGTTTGTTAGATGTGGAAGGTAGGCTTGGGCGGTATTACGGTAATACCGTTTACTTCCGGTATTTAAAAATAGCAGCGGTATCAGTTTCAATACCGTCATAAAAAAAATGCAATGAATGATTTCTGTGGTTTAAAGTTTAGTTTCTCTCCTGTATCGCTGTGTGTACTGCTTTATTTTACCGTTTATTCGTGTTCGCTCGCAGCTCATCTCGGTTTGACTCGTCCTGTTAAGGTACTGATGATGAAAACAACACTTCCTGAGTGTGCTGCTTCAAAATAAAAGCTTCCAATGAAACTAATAATGTTGGACTTTTATGTTGAAGAATTTATAGGAAGTGAAACGACCAGAATCAGACGCTTTACTATAAAGGCAGCTGCAGGCAGAGAGGAGCTGGAGCAGAGAAGGAACAGTTAAAACTACAGTGAAAAGCAAGAAATACACAAATAAATAACAACTGTAGTTGAGCCAACTTTATATTGAAGCACTGAACTGCTGTTTCGAGGTAAACTCGCCTTTTTTTCTCAGGCTTAAAGCCCCGCAGCGTCCCCCGGTGGTGTTTGTTCGCCTTAATAGTCGCGGGAATACCGTATATCTCGGTAAAATGTGAGGGAAGTTTGACGGTATCAAAATTTGGATACCACCCAAGACTAGTGGAAGGCTGTTTTTGGCAGAGGAAGAGCCAAATATTCATAGTTCCTGTGTTGGTTGCAGTCTGTAATGTGGCCACTAGTTGTCACTAAATTTCACATTCTGCTCCTTTCAAAGACACTTTTTTTGCTGATTCATTCTCTGGTGGTTTTTGTGGCGTCCATGTTTTCTCAGGGACATCACTGCAGTCAGGAGTTCATCGTGAGCCAGACTCCTCTGAGCAGCACGGTGGCAGATTTCTGGAGGATGATCTGGGAGCACAAAAACACACACACCGTCGTCCGTTTGCCAGATTCACTCAGTCAGGTATGACTCACACACACCTGCACACGCTCTCTATCTGATGCTGTACTTTCAAATATATAATCATAACTTTTTTTTTTTTTTTTTTTTTTTTTTGAAGAGTGATGAAAGAGAGCCTTGTGTCTTCTGGCCCAGTAGAGAGAAGCCCATGAGCTTTGATGGTTTCACCGTGTCGTATTCAGGGGAGGATCAGGTGCTTCTGTCTAATGATGAGAGAGTTTTGGTGCAGGACTTTACAGTGACGTCTCCACAGGTAACTCCCACTAACAGGTGGAGTTTACATGCAGGTACAACCAGAGGTTTACAAACACACATAAACTTTTGCTTCCTCATGTCTGACAGTAAACTTGAGGACAGTTTTATTGTTTTGTGTCAGTTTGGTATCCAGTTTTGTTTTTGTTTGTTTTTTTTGGGGTGAAAATGACAGAATGTTTTCTAGATTTCTGTATAAAATAAACCCAAGATTGCTCACTCATGCCTCTTCAGTGCTGCTTTGAAATAGCCACTCTAATACCTGCACCTTAGCCCATGTTGAAGTCAACTCGAAGACAGGCTTGGAGACGATGTCCACCTGGAAGACCCATCCATGCCCAAACTTTAACTTTTTGGCTGATGTTTTGAGATGTTGCTTTGGTTTGTTCACATAGTCGTTGGACACTGGACACTGCAATGTCACCAGATTTATTTCCATCCAGTGTTGCATTAATTTTTTGCTCTTACTTTCACTTTTAAACAGCCCTGAGTCCTGCTGTTGTTTTTCTTTGATTTAATCTCACCAAATGTTTAAGTGAACGCCGATCACGATTATTGATTTCCTCCTGGAAGACGATGGGTCCCCACTATCCTTCCAGTTTTTATAATGCGTTGGACAGTTCTTAACCCAGTTTTGGTAGTTTCTTCAATCTCCTTAGATGTTTTCTCTGCTTGATGCCAATGATTTGACCCTTCTCTAACAGACTAACATCTTTTCCACGACCACAGATGTGTCTTTGACATGGTTGTTTAGGAAATGAGAAGCAACTCATTGCACCAGTTGGGGTTAAATAACTTGTTACCAGCTGAAAGATAATCACCCATGCAGTAATTATCCAATAGGAGGCTCGTACCTGTTTAGTTAGTTAAATCCAGGTGGTAACTTTTTTTTTGGCCAGGTAGTGTATACATATATATACAGTCATGGAAAAAATTATTAGACTACCATTTTTTCTTCACTTTCTTGTTCATTTTAATACCTGGTACCACTAAACGTCATCATGTGACTAAAACAGACAGAAAAGAAAACACTGAATGCATAAAAGCAGTGTTTTTGGCAGTACAACGCCATAGCTATTGATGTAAAAACTGAAGTGATTTAGGTTATAATCAAGAAAACCATGGAAAATGGTAAGATATCAGCTCTTAAATAAAACTCTTATGAGCAATCTTTGTGGTTATCGTTATGTTTGTCCAAACAAATGTACCTTTAGTTGTACCAGGCATTAAAATGAACAAGAAACTGAAGAAAACAAGGTGGTCTAATCATTTTTTCCATGACTGTATATATATATATAAGAAAAAATAAATCGCTGCTGTGCCTCCAGTTCAGTCAAAAATAAGAAACTTCTCATGTCAAAAAACATCATGTGAATTCTTTTTGTGCTTAAGGTCACAGTCAACTCAGTGTATGTCAACCGCTGACATCAAAATTCTTTAAAAAAACAACATAAAAATCTTTGTCATTATTCTGATGTTTTACAAAGAGAAAATACTTCACTATGAGATGTGGGGAGTTTTCCTCAGCCGTATTTAAACTTCTGTTTTTTAATGTATCATTTCAGTATGATCAGTCGTTTCTCCGCATCCTTCTAGAACGATGGCGTTTAATGGTCCGACAGTACGGCGCCCTCTGCTGGCCCAACCCAGACAGTCCCATCAGAAACAGCTTTGATCTTGTCAATGCGGTCAGAGAGCACAGCAGAACCACACCGGCGCCGACAGTAGTGCACGACCCGTGAGTACGACCCAGTCATCATCCTTCGGTTCTGATGTTTGGTTCTGTTTTTAAAAGATTCTTTTGGGTTTTTTTTATGTGTCCAGTCTGGGAGGAGCTACGTCGGGGTTGTTCTGCGCCGTCACCAGCCTGTGCAGCCAGCTGGAGGAGGAAGGAGCGGTGGACGTCTATAAGGCGGCACGGATGACCAACCTGATGCGGCCCGGAGTGTTCAATGACGTAGTAAGTTCTGGTTTTCTTCCTGGTACCTGGTGCCGTGATGGTAGTCTTTAACGGAGGCAGGTGAGCATGTACTCCACCCCCCCGACAGGAGCAGTACCAGTACCTGTACCGAGCCGTCCTGAGTCTGGTGAGCAGCCAGGAGGACCAGAGAGCCCTGCAGAGTCCCGAGACCAACGGATCCATACCGCTGGGTCACACCAACGTCGCAGAGAGCCTGGAGTCGCTCATGTAGACCCGAACAAACTCGTTTATCGTTTATCGTTTATCGTTGATCACATCTTACGTCTAAGGTTCAGAGCTGCGTGTTCTTTACTCACCAGATCATTTGAAACCCATCAGAAACCTTTTCTCTAACAAACATGAGTAAAGCCAATCGTCAGGAGCTCTGGGAACATGAGTCTTTTTTTATATATTGGTTTGGATAGATCATTAAAAAGTGACTAAAAGTAACTTATAAAGGTTTTCATCTCTGGTGTTATTTCTTACATCAGAAAAAGTGAACAACAGGTTAAGATCTCAGCCGGTAGTAAAGAGAAATGACGGGGTCGAGTTAGGGTCTATAAGGTTCAGGGGTCAGCTGGAGCCGGGATCGAACCGCCAACCGTACAGTGAGTGGACGACCCGCTCTACCAACTGGGCTACAGCCAGAGAACCACCGTAAAGACTAATAAATAACTTTATTAGTGGTTAACAGAATCTTGAAATTTACAGAGTTGATAGAAGCCAGCAATAAAATAAATCCAACCTTTAATCTGACAGAATGTAAAAAGTTTTAACAACTCTATACGTTTTATTAAACGATACTTATTTTAAAAAGCTGATTTCTTTGCTTAAGAGCGTATATTTAGGTGTTTAAATCAAAAACTCTTAACAGCGCCGTCATTCTGCTTTGGGGCGCTGAGGTCCGACGTGGCTTCGGTGACCTGTTCAGATTTGTGGGGCTCTGTGACATCACAGACTCAGATCAGAAGCTGAAGCGCATCAATCCTTCATGCAGCAAAGCAGCCCCACAACATGATGCCGCCACCACCGTGCTTCACAGTTGGGATGGTGTTCTGAGGCCTACAAGATCTGTTTCTCAACAGATTTCTCTCAAAGTTCACCTTTGGGACATAGAAGCTTCTTCTTCCTGAGCTGTGTGATGGCTGTGTGGTTATTATCACCAGTTACTGTCTGAAAAGCTGAACATGGCGTCTGGAAAGCTTGTGAAGGTCCACAGTAGGTTCTACCCGGCGACTGAATTATTATAGGTTGAGAAAAGTTACAAGTTTTCAGGTTTCAACGTGAGCATCAACCAATCAAAATTTACTAGGTGCTAGCCAAACAAATCACACCTGGAGGGGGGGGGTTGACCAGTAACAGGACACACCCCATCTTAAGCGTCACCACAGCGATCCATTGAGCCTGTTGTTATAGCAACCAGCTGTTATGAACAGAACTGTGAAGACGCGGTTAAAACGTGAGCTTTTACGTTGTGTCTCTGTGGGATTTTGAACAAATCATGTCAGATATTTTATGAAAACCTAAGTACGTTGTGTGAAATTGTTTAAAAAGGGAATGAAATCTCTGACTTTAGACTTGCTGGCTTCTCAATAAGCGAAAAAAAAAAAAAAAAGCAGCCTAATAACTGATCTGTAAAGTATTAATAAACCATTGGTTAACCATTAAGAAAGCCGTTAGTTACAGATGGTTGATGGAACCAAAAAAGCTTCATGGACTTTCCTTTCTGAGTGAAGGAGTTACTTTAAAAACATAATAGAAATGAAATTAATACATGTATGTTACTGAAGATGATTTATCTAAATCATTCTAAGCTTTTCTTTTTTATTTTATTTTACGCCTTCCTCATTGCCCTTTTGTTGCCATCGTTTTAATTTCTCTAGAGAATTTAAGATTTCTGAGTTAAGATAGATGCTGTAGAAATTAAAATAAACTGAAAGTAGAATAGCTGGATGATATAAACGTTAAATACAAAGGAAGTGAATCGAGAGACTTTTTTTTAAATGATATTCTAAAAATGTTTATAATCTCTCTGGTGATAATGAACTGCTGGTTTTTGATTTCTGTTCATGTCTCCTTGCTGGTGCCTTTTAGAAATCACGTCAATGTACTTTAAACCCCATCGTGCTCCAACTTATTGATCTCTGTCTTGTTTCGATCAGATTCTTATGTTGTTGAAGATGCAGTTTGAGGTGTAAAATTATGTTCTGCTGAATACGGGAGCAGAAACGGCAGCACAAGTCGTCTGTAGCAGGAAAAAAAAACATAAGACGTCGTATTTTCTTATCATTATAAGCAAAAAAAAAGGTGAGTTTGAGTTTACTGTTGATAATTAACGGCTCAGACTGAAACTGACATCTACTGTAGACGACGAGGCTTCAGATCCCGGCGCCGGTTCCTTTGACTGTCGTCCCAATCAATCAAGGCCCAATCAATCAACCTTCGAATCCTTTTCAAACGGCTCTGCAGCTTCTCTCTGCGGCTTCTTCGCACCTCGGCGTGCGATCGCTTTCTTTTTTGGCTCATCTGCAGATGCACCACGACACGACTCCCAGAGGAGACTGCAGCTGAGCAGATTCCCATCTGGTTACTTTCAAGGCCAAATTACTGTATGTTTGTAATGTACCTCTATATATTTTCTATTTTACTATAAAAAAGGGGTTTTTCTAGTCATTTACAAACATAACTATGTACTCTATTTGATAAATGTTAGCCTGGAAATATTGATCATGTTTATAGTTTTAATGGAATGTTTGGGAATATCTTTCTATCTCTGATTTACCGTAGCGGCTTCATGTTTCTACCTTTACCTGCAGCACAGAGCTGCTGCAGTGTTTATATAAAGCAACTACATTAAAAGCTTGTTTCAAAACCTGCATCCGCCTTTTTTTTTTTTCTTTCTTCATTGGAGCAATGGCGCCACCATGTGGTGGCTAGGGGTGGCTACAGCCACCACTGGATTACTCTGAGCCACCCCTTAGCCAACCCAAGGAGGCGCATTGGATTTATGTAGATCTAGGAAATATATTTTAAACATAGGCTTCTCAACATTCTCACTTTTCTTCTCACTAGTACTTCCACTCTTGCCAAAAAAATGTGATATATATTGTGTTTTCGTTTCATCCTCTAACCTCTGTAGATTGAAAGCAATTCAGCAAAGTGGTTAGTTAGCTATGCTAACTTTTCCGCTTAGCGTGCTAACTTCATAGAGCAAGCAAAAGTCTCACTCATTCAGTATGCACATGTATAAAGTATATCCACGTATTTCCAGTCAAATAAATATACTACACAAACACTGCAAACTCTGTATAACATACATACCCACAAAAGTCCTTTTCGGAAATTCGTTGTGTGTTGGCCATTTTATTGTCATGAATAGTTGAATAACATATATATACAAGTTAATATAAGAAAAGTGATAATAAAATACTGTTAAAAGATATAAATATATTATATATATACATATATATATATATACCCTACTTTTATATTTTATATATATATAGATAAAAGTAAAGTATATATCTATATATATATATATATATATATATATATATATATATATTATTTATTTGTTTTTTTATTTTTTGGTTGGGTGTGCCACCCTAAGAATTTGCCTTGCCACCCACTAGCCACCATCAGATTTTTTTTCTGCTGGCGCCACTGCATTGGAGCTAGAAACGTTCTCGTCTCAGGCAAGTAAAAACGCACGACTACACATTTACCACGCTTTTATTTTGACTTTAATACACTGTATTGCATTTGTCTCCCTTGATCGACCTGTACACGACATCATAGCAAAGACAAAGAGTCAAATAATCCAAAGCAAAAAAAAATCATGAAAAGTTACCAAAGATTAAGTCAAACCAAAAAAATATATATAGATTTCTATATCATCATGTTAATATTTGTCATTACACGTTATGTACTGCAGCAGTCACAGAAGATAAAGTGTATGTAGTGCATTAAGAATAATCCTCGTTACGTGGTGAGATTATCAGAACCCACCTGCTGTGAAACTAAAAACCTGCTACATGACCAAAGCAGTGAGTGTGAACGCAAGCACTCGGCATCTGAGGTAATATCACTTTTACAAAAGTTATACAAATATATTTTAGTAATGTTTGATATAATGTATTATGTTAATATCATGTATTTTTTTTCTAGCCTTGGGTCTTTCTTTTTAGACCTAATGTATCAAAAGACCTTTGACCTAAATCTACTGCTGGCAGTGGTTCTGATTAGTCTGGTTACTTTCTGAAGAAAAAAAAACAACATTTAAATGCTTCAGGTGGTTAGAAATAAGCAGAAATGTTTAAATGTAGGGTCTCAAGAGCTTCGTCCTCACTGGCTTGGAATGGGCGTTTACTAAAAAAAAGCTGATGAGCACTCTAGGCTGTCTCCAACTTTGAATTCTCTTTAAATTAAATATTCAAATCAGCAAGAACTTATAGGTAGAGATATTATGTCACTTACAGCCTTGTATCTGATATTGATTCCAATCATACGTGAGCTTTTCTGTCCATTCGGGGGATCGTTGCTCTGACGAGCTGCACTCGTGAGTGGTGTTCCACTGGGTTCTGTATTGGGCCCTCGCCTTTTTTCATTAAACGTGTGGCGCCTGAGGTCTACTTTCAATAAGTATAACGTCTTGTTCTATGTTGACTATATACAAATGGACAAGCGCTTTAATTTAAAAAGTAAGGGTTCACTGCAGCCCCTGCTGGTCATTGACTGCATAAAAGATATTGATACCTGGCTGATTGATACAGCCTGATCGGGTCACTGGATCTAACCAATGGGATCAGACTAGATTAGTGGAGAGGGTTGGCCTTCAGAACTTTAATATTTACTGTTTGGCATTTAAGCACATTGAAAATGTGAGAAAATCACTATTATCCAATAAAAAAAACAACAACAAAAACATCTACTGTCTAAAACCCATCACGGAACCTTATATATAAGTGATTACTGGTGACGTCGGCCTCTTTCATCAGTCAGTCCCAGAGGACTTCTGCCTCACAGCGACGGCTAACGACTTTTATAAAGCTTTCTTCTTTTCTACAAAGCTAAGACGTAAAAACTTACTGCTGGGGATAATATTCAGCGTGTGGGATCAGGTCGCCGCCACTTCCTCTTCCTGTTTACGATTTAATTAGGGAACAGCCCAGAGAGAAAGAAAATATCCTACTCAACTGTGGTAGTTAACTAATTAATTGGAGGCAATTTTAATGGGAAATGCCTAAAATAAAGCTGTGATTAACACAAATCCTCATCAACATCCGCCGGCGTTTGAGACACTAAGTTTTTTTGAGGAAGCTAAAAATGTGGTTATGGCACAAAAAGAGGTTAAAATTTGTTTTTTTGTTAATTCTACTTGACACATTATTAAATTCACATGAACCTAAAATCTAAAGTAATTTATTAAGAAAAGCACACTTCCTTTCTTTTTCTCTCTTGTTCTTCCTCCTAAGAATTCAATCCCTTAATCTTTTTTTAAGTAAAAGCCTCGGGGAGGCGAATGCTACTTTTGAAGGTTTCCTGCGGCGCCGGAGCTGACTGTGGATCAGCTAGCAGCTAGCTTCAAAAACCCACTCCGTACCCGACTTATAGGACAGAAATTAAATTATATAGTATATTTAAGGACATAAAATAATATTTTTAGGTGACCTGTTGCTGATTTAGATCAAACCCTAACACGGATAAAAGTCAGGATGACGTGGAAATGCAAATTAAATAATTTCCTACATCTGCTTTGACTTTTTTTCTCTGCAGACAATATGATCTTCCTTGTTTCTTGTCAACTTCATTTCATTTGTTAAGACACATAAAGACATTACAAAACAGTTGTCACAGTAAAACTTTTATCACATCGTTTGAATTTGTTCAAACAGCTTTAAGAGTCCAGTCACTGGTGACATCGTGTTGTTTTCTATACTGGGAACCAGTAAAGGCAGCCCGCTCCAGAAAAATGCAGGGACGTCCTTTGGAAAAATAAAATAAATGTTGCCTTCTGCATCACACACGTGTATCGGATTTGTATCGGTGATTTAAGTCTTTGGTCCAGAACACATGGTGCCTTTTCTTCTACAACACCGGTTCATCGGACCCGACTACACGTGCACTGTGTGATCAACCACAGATAACCATCGGTACCATCTCTGGACCAGCTAAAGGCTTCTTTTTCAGAGCCAGTTGTGATGTTGCTGTATATTTTAGCATCTGAGGTGTAGTTTTATCAGTTAATGATGCTCCGTGATGCTGCGATGCTGAGCAACTCCTAAACTCCTTAAATTTTTTTGGAATGGGTGTAAATTTACAACTGAAATGAAGTTGATGAGAAAGAACAGAAAATAAAAAAAAGTAAAAGAAAATGTAAGAACTGATGGTCTGTTTGTGCATCTTCCACATCGTCCCAGTATGTTCTGACATGGGTTTTTTTTTAAAGCTCCAGGAAGTACCTTTTATTGTGAAAAACCTAATTAGTTTTCTTGGTTAAAGTGAATAAAAACCCTCTGTTTACACACGTCTGGTGCACATTTGTTTAGTAGCTGAATACTATGTGATAAATAGATAAAAGCAAAGTTTATATATTTTATAGTCTTGTGCAATAACACCAAATTAAAATACAAATAATACAGGCAAGAAAATAAAGTGTATATTCCTCATTGTATGACAAAAATATTTTGGATAACTGCTACATTCTCTACTTTGGCTAAAATGCTACAGCACCACAACCTCCACCTGTTTCAAGCATAAAGTGAGAATCTGAAAAAGATCAGGATCCCTGTTTCATCTATTGTCACATTTCTCTAGAACGACGGACGCAGCTTCAGATCAAAGCTCCGTCGTCGTGTTTGGAAAATCATCCTCACTGGCACGACAAACTCCGCCGCTCTGCAGCGTCTAAAAAGCTCCACGTCTCCGTAGAAATCCTCTGACCCAATAATCACTCTTTACCTTTGAGGCAAGAAAAAAGGAAGTGACGTTTTTTTGAGAGCAGCTCGGCCAAAGCTGCGTGAGATTTGTTATCTCGTAAGTTTGTAAAGATAAGAGAATCATCGTGTTAAGCTCTGCATAGATCATCTCTGTGGCTTGTAAATGTGTGTACGTATGTGTTTCTTCTTTCTTCGCGGCGGTCTCAGTTTCCTTGTGAGCCCTGCTGGACAGAGAGACAAACCATCAACAGGAAGTACAGAACACGGTTCAAACCCGTGAAGCCGCGCGTCACACGTGTTCTTACCGAATTCGTCCGTTTGCGTTTCCAGCAGTCGGGGTTGAGCCTCTTCTGCTCGTCGGCGAGGGCTTTGGCCTGCAGGGTGAACGCGCGGCGCTCCTCGGTTCGCATTTTCTTCCACCGCTCCCCGAGGAGGACGCTGATGGCTCTGCGGCGCGCACACACATTAGCGACACGTTAAAAACACGGATACGCGGCGCCGCCGCCTCACATCAGAGCCGCAGGGCGCACCCACCTGTTGTCCTTGCCCGGGTACATCTGGGTGTACTCCACTCTGTACTTCTTGGCAAACAGCATGAAGGCGTTCATTGGCCGCTTGCACTTACTGGGCTGAGCGCCGCCGCCGCCGCCGCCGCCGCCGCCGCCCTGCGCTCTGACGGCCTGGTGTTTGGTTGGTTTCTGATGACCGGCGTGGCCTCGGCTCGAACTGTGAGCATCTGAGCGTCGTGAACAGATCAGTACCAAGCAAACTGCACGTTTTTTCCCCGTTTCTGAAGGTTTTAAGTGTCGTACCTTGTAACGTGTCTCTGTCTGGAGAAACGGCGCCCCCGCTGGACTGGGAGGCCCGTCGCCGTCGGGCCATACTGCTCAACACGTAAACCGCAGAGGAGTCCAGAGGAGTGAAATCATAGCTGAGCCACGCCAAAAAAACAAACAAAAAAAGTGACAGCATGTTAGGATGCATTTACAATCAGGCTTGCCTTAAAGCAGTGGTGCGCAAACTGTGGTACGCGTACCATCGGTGGTACGCGGGGAACGTAAGGAATTTCCACATTTTCCCTTTTTATTTTTGTTAATAAATCGGAAACATACATACAAAATTTAAGGTAACAATAAATTAGTGCTGGGCGGTATACCGGTTCATACCAAATACTGGTGTTTATTTTTCTTATGATATGAATTTTTCATATACCGTAATACCGGTGAGTATGTACTGTAGCGTACACAACGTTGGGAACGCCGCGCGGGGGAACGTAAGTGCCGCAGAACATTGTTTGACAGGGGACTGTTTTGCAGTTGCACCAGAGGCAGGCAGGCTAGTTTCTGGTTAAACGGTGATGGATGCTAATAGCTAAAGTCCCGAAGTGGAAGCTCCAGAACGGCAACATGAGACTGAGGAACTTCTTCCTAAACCAGGAGCCGTGGATTTAAAAAAGACGACGTCCAACAAACTACAATAATCTGCAAATGTTGCCGAGCTAAAGTTGTAGCCGCGGGAGGCTACACCATGTTTACATTGTGTAGTTAATATTGAATTTTTACAAAATATGTTTTTTTTAAGTTGTTTGCAAAATTTGAAAAATAAAAGGGTTCTGTATTTTAACTGCAACTATCATCATTCTGATTCCTTCAGTTAATCAGAATAATGAGTGCTACCTCTTTGTAAATAGTATCATTTTGTGAGTCCATGCAAACCTGTATTAATACTAGTGTAGATATGAATGTTTTTCTACAATATTTTCTCCTCGTGACAGTAAAATAGGTCATTCTAAGCCAATTTACTGCAGCAATTCCTCTAAATGATTAGAAAATGTGGTTAACACCCAGTTGTGCCTTCAAAAAAAAAATACCGTGAAAACGATATAATTTGGAAAAATACCGTGATATAAATTTTTGGTCATACCGCCCAGCACTACAATAAATAACTACAATAAGGAATAAACTGAAAATAAATCTCTCCTGTGAATTTAAAGCTAATTGAGAAGGCATATATGGCTATATTTTAAAATTAGTCATCATGGTGGTACTCAGAGAGCTGAACAGTTTCTCAGGTGGTACGCAGTAGGGCTGCACGATTATGGAAAAAATGATAATCACGATTATTTGGATCAAAATCACGATTATGATTATTAATCAAGATTATTCAACAATAAAAAATATTTTTTGTTCAGAATGTTATTTAAAATCACGATATGAAATGTAACCAAGAAAGTATTGCATAAGGGATGGAAAAATTATATAAAAGGCAATAGCATGAAACTTAGGCGGTCCTAGAGATTTTTGGCCATAAACACCAGCCTGTAAACATGTCTTAGCTTCAAGAACGCCCAAAGGCAGGTCACTACATTGTCCCCTACACTACATTGTACATGGTCACGATTAATCACGATTTTCAAAATTTTAATCATGGCAACCAAAAATCACGATTTCGATTATTTTTCGATTAATTGTGCAGCCCTAGTACGCAGTATTAAAAGTTTGAGAACCACTGCCTTAAAGGAAATGTATTATTAAAAGAAAAAAAAAACTTTTTTGTGCAAATTATTATATACTTTAACATTAAAGTGTCTATAAAATCAAAACTACTGATATAACCGTTGGTTTGTTTGTTTGGAGCCTAAGGATCCGTTTTCATGTTAAACTGTGAAACGGCTCTGCCCGTCATCCACGTTATTCTGGCAAGATCAAACCCTGAAAATGAAAATAAATTTCATCTGCTCCAGTTTGAAGCTGTACATGTTTTGGGTTTCAGTGTAATGTGGATGGACAAAACCAAAACCCTTTAGAAACGAAGACATAGTTGCACAGATCGGCTTCATGATCCGGGTCACCGCGTATCCCTGAAGTGGATGTCATGATACCACCAGCAGAAGATAACGGAGATGTGAGAAGACGGATCAACGAGTGCTGCTGACTTTCTGGTTCTTCATCAGCTGTTATCACGCAGCAGCCTCTAATTAGCATGCAGTTCCTTCAAAGACCACAAGGAGCCGGCTCCAGAACTGAGTCAGGAACCTGGACTTCAGGAGACCTAACGCAGCACAAGCTTCCTTATTTGTTTCCGCTGGAATTGTCCTGGCGGACCATCGTAACTGGACCGGTCTGATGGCGGCGTGTGAGATGCTTTGGCTGTAATGTGAACAGAGATCTTTACTGACACGAAGCTGAGGCGCTAATGTGGACGCGGATCAGACTAATGTGGCCGGCCTGAATCCAAAAATATATCAGTGAGTGAGCTGCTCAGATTAGCAAGGTGCTGTGACATAACGGACCGGGCCGAAGCAGAATTATCCCGCCTCCCCATCTTTAGCTCCAGCCGGCTCAACATCAGGCAGCATTTGCTGATTCCTCTGAAGTAGGCAGCACAAAGCTGTAACACATATTCCAAAAGACACGCCCCCTGTGGAGGTGAGGGGTGGAGACCAGTCAGGCTGACTCCGCCTCCTAAAGCTGGCTGCTCAGAACAGAGCTGCAGACATGTTTAGAAGGGAGTACTTTTCTCTGTACACTAAATTAGGAACTCACGGCATAATTGAAGGGTATGAAAAGGTTATATTATGCTCCCTTTTAAGGCCACGCCCACATGCCTCTATGAATACCCACTCAGGCTTTTCGTGCTGTAATCAAACACTGGATGTTTCCCCGTTCATTAATAAAGCACCTTCTTAAAAACAGCCAACAAAAGCCTCAAAGTTAAACAGTGGCTGCCGTTACATGATGTTTTTTAATTCGGAATTAATAATTCCGCATTAAATAATTCCAAATTAAACTATTTTCCTTCGAGTTTACATGGAAATAGTAATTCTGAATTGAGGTTTACATGGAAAACACGTTTGTTCGGCTTTATCCAACTCCGCTTTAGGTCTGGGGGTTGGGAAGGGTTCTGATTGGATGGGGGGGGGGGCGAGACGTCTTTACATCTACCGGAAAAAAAACAAACTTAGCTAACTCGGTTAGCAACAACATTTCACTTATTTTTGACCTGGGTGGAGTCTCTATCTGTGAAACCTCCTTCATTTAACCTGGCCGCTTTGAAAAGCTCACAATTTTTATGTTTCCTGCCAACTGTTCTTTTAATTATTTCCAGTTCCTCCAAGCTATTTATTAAATAAATCGTCTCTGCTCTTGCTCTTGACACCGTTTACTGCGTGCCGCCATTTTAAAACTTTGTTTTGAAAACAAGCCCAGCGCGGAATATTAGCGTCATCGCGACAGACGGGCAAGAGAACTAGCATGCGCAGAAAGACGGGAATTAATTGTGTGTTTACATGACCGCGGAAATATTTTATTCGGAATTAAAATGGGAATAAACCAGCCACTTGCTTCGGAATTAAGTTTAATTCGGAATTGACATTTTCATATGAAATTAAGTGTTTACATGGTAACTTTTATTCGGCTTTAACTTTAATTCTGAATTAATGAGGAATTAAACCTCCCATGTAAACGCACTGAGTGAATCAATATCGATTAAAACGGCATTAAA
Source organism: Hirundichthys speculiger (assembly GCA_018398805.1). Taxonomy (NCBI): domain Eukaryota; kingdom Metazoa; phylum Chordata; class Actinopteri; order Beloniformes; family Exocoetidae; genus Hirundichthys; species Hirundichthys speculiger. Next base: position 267,068 of record JAGFBZ010002282.1, on the reverse strand, counting down.
TGTTAACTCACACACTGTAGATGTCTCCATTACCTTTTAAATGTGTCAAACACCAGCGAATCATCAGTGTGTTTGGCATCTCTGTGTCCCGGAGGCAAGCACGTGTCTCCTACTTCCATTTCATAGCACGGTATCCCATAATTCACCACAGTCAAGCTCGGGTAGAACGACGACCAGCCTGACGGAGACAGGGACGGAGCGTGGGTGAGGAGGATGTTGCTGCGACGCAGATCATACGGCGATTCCTCCTCAGTTACCTTTGTTTTTCACGTAGAAGGGGTGGTCCAGCTGGCACCGCGCCGTGATGGGGGTGTTCCCGAATGCGCCGGGGTCAAAGGTCAACTGCAGGACAGCCTGACCAGACAACACCATCTCTCCATGCTCCATCAGCTGCAGGCCTTCAGAGCCGTAACTCTGCACAAGAACAAGTTATTATTAAATCATTACAAGGGATTCAATTAATTTTAGTGGATGCTTTAGTGGAACAACACTGAAACTTACGGAAGAGTATTAGGGCCACTTAAAAAAAAAAAAGAATTCTGAGAAAAAAGTCAGAATTCTGAAATCTCAGAATTCTGTGAAAAAAGTCAGAATTCTGACTTTAATCTCAGAATTCTGACTTTAATCTCAGAATTCTGAGAAAAAAGTCAGAATTTTGAGAAAAAAGTCAGAATTCTGACTTTAATCTCAGAATTCTGAGAAAAAATCAGAGAATTCTGAAAAAAGTCAGAATTCTGACTTTAATCTCAGAATTCTGAGAAAAAAGTCAGAATTCTGACTTTAATCTCAGAATTCTGACTTTAATCTCAGAATTCTGAGAAAGAAGTCAGAATTCTGACTTTTTTCTCAGAATTCTGGGTTCTGGGTTTTTTCTCAGAATTCTGAGATTAAAGTCAGAATTCTGACTTTAATCTCAGAATTCTGAAAAAAAGTCAGAATTTTGAGAAAAAAGTCAGAATTCTGACTTTAATCTCAGAATTTTGAGAAAAAAAGTCAGAATTCTGACTTTAATCTCAGAATTCTGACTTTAATCTCAGAATTCTGAGAAAAAAGTCAGAATTTTGAGAAAAAGTCAGAATTTTGACTTTAATCTCAGAATTCTGAGAAAAAAGTCAGAATTCTGAGAAAAAAGTCAGAATTCTGACTTTTTTCTCAGAATTCTTTTTATTTTTTTTAAGTGGCCCTAATACTCTTCCGTAGAAACTAACACATGCAGCTCTGGAGACGTGAAACTACAGCGCTCTTCTTCAGCGTACCTTCAGAGAGATGGTCAGCTCCTCATCCTCCTCGCCGGACTCCAAGTCCTCAGCATCCTGCCACTCAACGTTGGAGCCGCTGTGGAAACGCAGGTGAGTTCCTGGCAACGGAGCGAAGCAGCTTCATCACATTTCAGTCGCAGAAAAGAGTCACACATGATACAAAAGGAATAAGAAAACAACACAAATATCTGCTTAAAATAATATGGGAATGTTTCAACGAGTTAATGCGTTGTTTTCTCTGAGCTAAGGAGGCATATCAATATTGTTTCATGTGTAAAAAGTAGGGCTGGGCAAGTTATCGCGTTATTATCGCGTTAACGCATTCATTTATTAACGCCGACAATTATTTTATCGCGCGTTAACGCGCTCATATGCTTTTGTTTTGAAAGGTCGGTTACTGGCCGGAACCGGAAGACAATTGGCAGGTAAACATGCGAAAAAAACCTAGAACAGACATGAAAAACGATAAAAATCTGTATACTTAACAGTTCAGGTACCAACTCAGGTAGCAATATTAACAATTCTGTCTGAAAAAGAAAATTCTGGACTGCAACAAAACTTTCGCGTCGTTCCTTCATGTTACATCAGATCTCTTCATGTTTTCACTGTCCTGCTGTTCACTTACTGGTTACTTCAGTGCAGCTCCATCTAGTGGCACAGATGTGTAATGACAACAGAAAGTCCAGTCCTCCATTATAAAACAAATTCAGTCCTGTGGACCATTTTTTTCATTTCGTATTTTTGATCCAAGTCTAAAATTGAAATATTAAAAAAAAAACAGGCATTTTTTCCTTTTTTTTTCTTATAAAATTAAAAAAACGAAAAACATATTTAGATGTCACTTTTTAATTTTTTAATTTTTGATTGACAATTGAAAATGGAAAGAATGAATTGATACACGGATTGGTAAAGTTACTGAACTTTAACGTGGACATTTTCATTTTAAAGTTCTCCCAGACGGAGGATTTAACAGAAACAAGGTTTTTTGTAACAACTGACAAGTTGAACTCCCCGTTAAAAGTTTTTCTGCTGTTTACCTCAGAAATTACCTGTTTTAATGTTCTGATTGTGCTGAGACACAATCATTTTGTTGGATTTTGTTTGTAGACTTTTTAAAAATTTTTTTTATAAAAACAGGATGACATTAATGCCCTGGCAGTGGCAATAAGCTTTATTTTATTTTACATTTTTTAAAGATGAGATTTACACTAAATATGTGTTACTGACAAGTGCTGATGTTAAAAGTGTTTGAACAACAAATGTTATGACACTTTAGTTCATATGGCAGCAGAACATTTAAATAAAAGGGGATTTTACACTACTTTTGAATTCATTATTTGATTTTGCGTATACAATGCGATTAATCGCGATTAATCAGGGAAATAATGCGATTAATCGCGATTAAAAATTTTAATCGTTGCCCAGCCCTAGTAAGAAGTCTAAGAAACCAACGATAGTTGGGAATAACTTTTTATCTGATATTATCTGTGTGCTAACACAGTCAGTGAGCGTCTCTACAGCTGCTTCTTTATTTGTGTTTCTGTCAGAGCAGCTACTTGGGTTTTTACTGGTTCACTGGTTCACTTAATGACTGCAGGTTTCCACGATACAAGTACAGAAAAGCTGCCAAACCAGATTATCTCACTATCTGTCACTTCTGCTCAGGTTTTATATCTGAGGCTCAATATAACCACAAAGTCCGGTCATATAAAAACAAACCAGTTGCACAGAGCAATAATAAACTGAACTGCCTCCACGTATGATTTCAGTGGCTAAAAGCTGATTTATGCTTCTTCTGGAGCAAGTGACGCTTCAAAAGCGCCTGAGGTACTCTGGTTCAAAGTCAGCGTACAGCAAAGCTGCCAACACCTCCAACACCAAAGAGCGAGCCCACAGTAGAAGCTGTACCTTTGAGAAAACAGTGCCAGGCGGTGGGGGGGCAGGAGTAACTCCAGCCCATGTCCTCGTCGTCAGACAGGGAGGACCGGGTTGATACCGCAGAGCCACATTCACTACTCGTCTGTAAAAACAGGAACAGCAAACCATTTAATCTGGCTGATCTCTGCAGATTCTGCAAAATATTGTGAAGCGTCCGTAGGTATTGCTGTGCTACATAAATAAACTTGCCTTGATTGATACTTTATTGTAATTACAGATTGGATGCAATAAAATCAGATTAAATGCAGCAACAACATAGTAAAAAGACATAAAATGTTAGGCTTTACTCTGCTGCGTCTGCGCTCCCTGCCATGAGCTGTAGGGGGCGACACGATGGCGCCGGAGTGAGCGGGAGGAGGCCGGGCGTAAGAATGCAGGTGAGAGCTGGTGCTCGGGATGCTCACTGAGGAGGAGCTGGAAATAAGAGAGGAAACGACCCGTCACGGAGCTGATACAGAGACCGACGACGCCTGGAAAGAAGCGAGCTGCTCTGTGTCGCTGCAAATATGTCCCCCGCTTATGCTCCGGATCAGTGATTCCCAAAGATGTGGGCCGCGGCCCCCTGGTGGGCCGTCCCGGTACTGCAGGTGGGCCGTCAGAGGTCATTAAAATTAATCAAATATGTTTTAAATCCTTGATCTTTTTTAAATATGTTTTTAATTACTGTAAAATATTAACTACATGATTTAAAAACATTAAGAAGTAACAAAACAAACCAGTTCAGTGTTATTCTACCGTCATCTTAACTTAATAAGACAAGTGTCACCTTATTTGTTGACCCCTCACATTAATGTCAGATCATAGCTTCTAGTCCTGAATGTTGATCACAGTTAAAGGTTTGGGTGGGCCGCAGAGATTTTTAACATTTCAAATTGGGCCTTGGTGTTCTGAAGTTTGGGAATGGCTGCTCCGGATCATTCCAGCTCAACGATCAGCTTCAGGACAAAACGACAAGAATGAAAACAATACCGCGACCTAGTGCTGAGCGATATGGAAAAAAATCATATATCACGATATGGACTATTTTATATCACGATAACGATATATATCACGATATACCATAATAAAGTATGTTTTCAGTTATTCTCTGAAAAGTTTGACAAAAATTTCATTGCTTACTTTTCAACTTTATTTTGAAAGGACATTTAGCTGAACTGTCACAAACATACATTTTAGTGCAGCAAAAACAGGTAGGTACAGAGGTACAGTAGCTTTCACATTTTTTTAAAGTGCACAACAGTTTCTGAGAGGAAAAACACATTTTTGCACTGAAGTTCAGCTATAAAAAATAAACACAAATTATTTTTCAACTTTCTGAAATCTGTAACCTTGTAGTGCAAAGTTTGCAAACCAATATAAAGTGTCTAAAGTAAACATCAGGGTTGAAGAGAACTCTGTTTAAGGCATTAACCATGAATAAAAGTGCAAACATAAAAGGCTACTTTGCAGAAGTAGATATGATTCTATCAAATTTATCGTTGCAGATTATTTAATTACATATTTGCTGTAATAATTGATAAAATTAGGTTAGAAACGATAGAAACGATAGAAGAGAAATGGCACGATACATACTTTTATATCGTCCCCACGATATGTATCGTCATATTGCCCAGCACTACCATTGAGTGTGGCTGGTTCAGATTTGCAGGGTACTGTGGCATCACAAACTCAGATCAGAGTAGAATTACCCAGCTTCCCTATCTTTAACGCCACCCAGCGTCTGCTGTATCACCATAACGCAGCTCTCAAAGGAGATCCACCCTGCTGAAGGAGGGGGTGGAGCCTAGATGAGCTGCTCCACCCCCTTAAAGAGACTTTTTATCAAGACTTCATGAAGTCGTTTCAACAGCAGTAAAAGGATAAGGCATGTCTTCTTTATGTTCAGATGGTTTGGACGATAAAAAGTGTGTATCGTGCCATTTCTCTTCTATCGTTTCTATCGTTTCTAACCTAATTTTATCAATTATTACAGCAAATATGTAATTAAATAACCTGCAACGATAAATTTGATAGAATCATATCTACTTCTACAAAGTAGCCTTTTATGTTTGCACTTTTATTCATGGTTAATGCCTTAAACAGAGTTCTCTTCAACCCTGATGTTTACTTTAGACACTTTATATTGGTTTGCAAACTTTGCACTACAAGGTTACAGATTTCAGAAAGTTGAAAAATAATTTGTGTTTATTTTTTATAGCTGAACTTCAGTGCAAAAATGTGTTTTTTCCTCTCAGAAACTGTTGTGCACTTTAAAAAAATGTGAAAGCTACTGTACCTCTGTACCTACCTGTTTTTGCTGCACTAAAATGTATGTTTGTGACAGTTCAGCTAAATGTCCTTTCAAAATAAAGTTGAAAAGTAAGCAATGAAATTTTTGTCAAACTTTTCAGAGAATAACTGAAAACATACTTTATTGTGGTATATCGTGATATATATCGTTATCGTGATATAAAACAGTCCATATCGTGATATATGATTTTTTCCATATCGCCCAGCACTAGTTTGGAGAGAACACCTACCTGCTGAGACGAGGCTCCTGCAGCAGTGGGCTCTGAGGTCCAGTAGCGATGTGGGCCAGCTGGGTCAACCAGAGCGTCTCCGGCGGCTGTGTGCTGCGTCGCTCCTGGTGTGAAACGCCGACCTGCACCTGGTAGACAGGTGGCGCCGTTGGTTCTTGAACCTCTTGTAGATCTGGAAGGTCGTCTGGGAACAAGAGACGAAAAGCAAAACAGAACTGAACCCTGTTCTTCTTTTGGTAAAGCAGGTGGACGCCCAGGTATTATTCCAGGTGTTATAATAATATTATCTACCATATTCCATGTAGCTGTCGCTGGTGGGGAAACCAGGTGAGGAGGGAAAGTGTTCGTCACAGCGCAGTGGATCAGGTGATTCTTCTTCTTTTGCTTCTGTCATCACTTCTGAAGGAGGCAGCAAAGTCGCAAGACGTGGCGAGCTTTATTAGAAGCTTTGCAAGGTGATTTAGATTTGCTTACTAGTGATCGTATCATTTTGAATATCCAAAGTTTGTCGCACTAAAATAACTGCTTCTTACAGAACAATTGTTCCAGTTTATACACCCACACTTCTGTGAAAAAAGTAATAATCTGGTGTTTAACAGGTCTTAACCTCAGATAAACCACAGCAGGTTGATACACTGCCTGGCCACAAATAGGTTACAAAGAAAAGAAACAATTAAAATAGGATACTGGTGAACTTTAGTCTTCCAGGAAGAAGCGTGGCACGAAAAAAATAAAATCTTTTATTGATCATCTGGAAACTAAAAGTTATATTTCAAAGTGAAAATAAAAGAATTTCCAAGCATGAAGAAAAAATGAAAAAAAAAAAGAAAAATGAAAAAAATACTTTATTAATCCCAGAAGGGAAATTCAACAACAGAACTGAAGGGACTAAACGACTGTGTGGTCTTAAGAAAAACACTTCATTAAAAAGGCTTTAATTTTCCAGAAGGCATTGAGCTCAGACTCTGGAACAATGAAAAGGGCTCATGTGGTCTGATGAGTTAAGATTTAACAGTGACGAGTGCATCAGGGTAAAGAAAGACATGGATGAAGTGATGCACCCGTCACACCTTGTGGCTACCAGGTGAGCCTGAGGTGGCAGTATGATGATCTGGGACTGCTTCAGTTGATCACTTCTAGGTTCAACAACATGATGTTGCTCTAAAAATAAGATCAGCTGGTGACCCGAACAAACTGAATGACCATGTTTTCCATTAATCATGTTCTTGTTTCCTGTTTTGAAGTTTGAGGCAACAGTTTCACTTACACACATGGATTACTCACCTGAGTCCAGACCTAAATCCCCCTGAGAACCTTTAGAGATTTTATACAGCATTGGTACAAAACTGGATCCCTCCATATACTTTCTAACTATTCAGTCTCTTCTCTCTTTTTTCCCAATAAAACCAAACTGTCTTTTTGTTTTAAACATGGCTACACAAGCACATAAGCATAAACAGACCCTAATGATGTTAATTTTATCATGACCTTGGAATAGATGTGTTCTGAATGGAGAGTCAGGTACGAAATGGAGGTGTGGAAGTCCATGAATACTGAGGAAATGGTGTTGGTTCATATTACAAAATCAAATCACTGCAGTACCCCTGAATGTTTTTGTGTCAGTAAGCTGGTTGAACCTCTGAGGTTACCTGCGTGATCAGCCTGAGGCTCCTCCTCCTGCATCTGGGTGTATTTGGGCTCAGTAGACGGCACAGCTGGGGTCACCACCTCCCACACCATGATGTCTGGAAACTGAAACATGCAGAGCTGATGCTTATTCTGTAGAGATAGCATGTCCAACATTCATCTAATTTAAGTGTTAAATTAAATTAGTGTCCTTTAAGTGTCCTTTAAAATATATGACTAAGAGGTAAGTCTTACTCATCACACAGAAACTCAGAGCTCAGATGGTTGAAATGACATTATTTCCCAGTTCCTCATAACATTATCAGCATTATCAAGTTGAGAGATTGATTCCATAAAATACACTGTATTGTTCGTTTTATAACATAAGGAACAAGAACTAGAATGTATTTTACTCGTATCTATTTCATAATTTTCTCGTCATGTGACTACGTCTTGTTTATAAACTTTAAGAATCAGTGCGCATGCGCACAAAAAGCTCATTCATTCAATACTGAGAAGGGCAGCAATTATACGTTTAAAATAAGTATTTAAAAAGCGAGTCACAAAGCACGAAGTGGATCAACTAAAACAAACTGAATAGTGCAACACCGTCGACTGCCATTAAACGTAACAAATGTCGACATTTGTTAACATTATGTACAACTTCGGAGGAAGCTGTGTTTTTGTAGCGAAACTCAGTAAAGCTGAATCCCTGTTGTCGACAAAACACGAGCAGAAGCTTCACCGCCTGAATTTGACCACGTTCGGACTGTAAAAAATGTGATTAAATGGATTAGATGATAGTTCCTTTCTATTGCGCAAAGGTAGCACAACAAACGACCAACGTCAACAAAGAAGCAGCTCGGAGCGAGCTGCGAAACAGCACTCACAGCTGAAAACGCGCGTTGTCACTTTCATGTTTTTATTCCTATGTCTTACTCAATGTTAAATAATCCAATTTGTGAAATCTCTTCCTACATTCGACGCTTTAAAACCCCAAAATTATTTCAATGAACTTTTCTAAACTCACCAAAACAGTCGCCTTGTACGGAAAAAAGGGGCTGGTATAAACACAATGTTCCAAGTTCTTCTATTGGCCAGGCCTGACGTCAATCACGAGCTTCTCTCATTCTCATTGGTCAGTCCAGTCCAACGCTTGCTCTCCGTATTATCACTACCACAACAATAAAACTCTGGGTGGGTTGATTTGATGAAAGATGGCTAACGGCCAGAACAGCCCAAGTGACAAATAAAAACTGTGTAGCCCACTCAAAACGAAAGTATATATAACTTTTCAAATATAAAACGAACACAATGACCAGGCCAGATTATTCAAAGATCCAGTCAACAACAAAGACACTCTGGGTTTAATACACTTTGAATCCATCCAGAGATCATCAGTTAGTCTTTCAAAAACATTTTCACATAAGTGTCAAGATTTTGGATAATACATTTGAAAGCTGTTTTAATTTCATCATGTCACAATAACGGGAAATGTTACTGCCCTCTCGTGGTCATGACTTGGAGATGTTTAAAGGCGGAATAAAGCAAGTTAGAATTTAGATTTGTCATATCCATAATACACGATCGAGGAATATTTTTCAAATTTATATCTAATATCAACCAAAAGAGATCTGAAAGAAATGTATAGTTGATTCATTCCATTATTATTATTATTATTATTATTAGTAGTAGTAGTAGTAGTAGTAGTATAATCATAATCATTATTGCTTTTTATTTATATAATTGATTTATTTAAAAACTGAAAACTGAGCCCATTGCTTCTGTTCTGAGATCCTCACCCTGGCTACCTGTTACCTACAGGATAGACTTTAAAGTGCTGCTGTTTATTAACAAATCAATACATAATATGGGGCCAGAATACATTTCTGATCTTCTTGCAGAATATAAACCAAGAAGGGCTCTGAGATCTTTACGGTGCAGTCAGCTGGTAGAAGCTGGAGTTAGAACCAAACAGGTGAAAATGCATTTAGCTCCTATGTTGAAAACAGGTGGAATAAAAATTCCTGTGGATACTATATCTGTAACAGATACTAAATATAAACGAAAAACCCTGCCCATGCCTTTGTTTAGTCTAACTTTATACTGCTCCTATAACTAAACTGTTTTTACTTCTCTGTCCTAAGCTTTGTTTTATTCCTGATTTGTCTAAATGTATTTTTTGTGATTTCATTATTATTATTTTATTTAAATTTATATGCTGTTTTTTATGTTTGTTCATCTTAATGCTTTTATAAATCACTCTGAGTTTCATTCTTGTGAATGAAATGTGCTATACAAATAAACTTGACCAGGAGGAAGCGTGCATCAATAATAGATGGACAGTTTACCACAGTGACCACTAGAGGGCAGTATAAACACAGAGGGCAGAGTGAGCTCCACCTATGTCAAGCTAAACAAGATAACATGATTTTGAAATAACATGAACAATGCATTATCTACTTTTAAAAACTTTTTTTAGAGTAATAAAATTTCTAAAAGACTTTGCAAAACATAATCACATCAATTCTACTCTTTATCTACATCTTATTACATATTTTTCGCTCTTTTGGTTCCAGCTCGTGGACTCTTTCCGGTACGTCGGTATTTTATTTTGGAGAGTCACCGGAAGCTATGTTCTGACTCACAAAGGTTAGCCGGTGAATTTGACAACTTTCCATACAAGCGGCGCAACGTTTCCTCAAACCAGGCTCCCCAGTCAAACTTTAAAACAAAAAAAAAAAGATTTCAAGTCTGCGCTGTGGTGTCTTTATTCAGCCTAAATGCCGAAACTTTTGCCGGAAGCTGCGGGTTCCTTTGATGTCTCCGTTCGTTGGTGAGTCGCCAGGGCTTCAGAACTTTTATGTTTTTGTCGTTGTCAGAGTTTATCACCTCACCTCTCCTTCAGCTGTACCGTTACACCGTTACACCCTGCTCTGACGTCTGCGCACTTTCTTCACCGTTATTGTTTTAAAGCCTGAAAACTGATTCATTAATGTATTTATTTGTGTCACTGCGTTAAAGTTTCATCCAGGCTGCTTGAGTTGTGCTTCCTGCTTTCTGAAGCTTCCTCTGCTGATGAAGCAGAAGGGAAACTCCAACAACTAATGAACATTTACCGAGAAATCAGTCTTTCTGTTTGCTCACTGTTGCTATGAATACTGCAGAGGGTGGCATCCGGAATTAATTAGTCTCTGTATTATAAATAAAATACAACAAGACCTTTAAAATATATTTTTTTGGCCCAATTTGTTCATTAACATCCCATTTGGAGTTACAGTAAACATAACATTCAGTCTGAACATTTATATTTATCCTTGTCATAGTTGCTTATAGTGCTGGGCGATATGGAAAAAATCATATATCATGATATGGAATATTTTATATCACGATAACGATATATATCACGATATACCATAATAAAGTATGTTTTCAGTTATTCTCTGAAAAGTTTGAGAAAAACTTCATTGCTTACTTTTCAACTTTATTTTGAAAGGACATTTAGCTGAACTGTCACAAACATACATTTTAGTGCAACAAAAACAGGTAGGTACAGAGGTACAGTAGCTTTCACATTTTTTTTTTTAAAGTGTACAACAGTTTCTGAGAGGAAAAACACATTTTTGCACTGAAGTTCAGCTATATAAAAAAAACACAAATTATTTTTTAACTTTCTGAAATGTGTAACCTTGTAGTGCAAAGTTTGCAAACCAATATAAAGTGTCTAATGTAAACATCAGGGTTGAAGAGAACTCTGTTTAAGGCATTTACCATGAATAAAAGTGCAAACATAAAAGGCTACTTTGTAGAAGTAGATATTTTTCTATCAAATTTATCATTGCAGGTTATTTAATTACATATTTGCTGTAATAATTGATAAAATTAGGTTAGAAACGATAGAAGAGAAATGGCACGATACACACTTTTCTATTTTCCCCACAATATGTATCGTCATATTGACCAGCACTAGTTGCTTATACCCATAACAGATGGGGAGGGATGTGAAGCTTTGCTGCATTTTGTTATTTTCTATTACTTTAAACATAATATTTAATGAGAATGATGTTTACACTTGTACATCACCCTATATCACCATCACCAATAACTTAACATTTTGATTTGACTGATAAAACAGCATTGTTTCATTTACTGGACGATGAATGAATTAGTTTTTTTTTTTTTTAATCATGTGTCGTCTTAGTTTCCCATTTCAGCTTAAATCTGATCCAGTTACAGAAGTGAGAGTTTTACGGATCGGTGTCCTTGTTTCCTTTCTGAAACCATGAAAAACTGAATCAGTGGCTCAGATTTGGGGCCTTAAATGGTTCCCCTCCTATTTATGTGTCTGACATCCGCTGTTCACTCTTCTGTTGGTGTGTGTTGTCATGGCAAACTCTAAAGAGAGCTTCAGGAAATAAGAATGTAGGTGCCTTTAAGTTTGGAAAGGGATTAAAAAAAAAAAAAAAAAAATATATTATATTATATTATATATATATATATATATATATATATATTTATTTGAAAACCTGTTTTAAGTGCATCACCATCATCACTGACCCTGGACCAGGATTGTAAGTAACTGTGACAGGTGGCACACCTGCGAGAGACCAGCTCCCCCCTGGAAGGAATCCTTCCTATTATGGGATGTGATGTGGACCAAACTGTCACTTCATTTGTTCAGGGACTGAATCAGTGCGTTTACATGGGAAGTTTAATTCCTCTTTAATTCAGAATTAAAGTTAAAGCCGAATAAAAGTTACCATGTAAACACTTAATTCCATATGAAAATGTCAATTCCGAATTAAACTTAATTCCGAAGTAAGTGGCTGGTTTATTCCCATTCTAATTCCGCATTAAATAATTCCGCGGTCATGTTTACACTCCTTCCTGTTTAAATTAATTCCCGTCTTTCTGCGCATGCTCGTTCTCTTGCCCGTCTGTCGCGATGACGCTTATATTCCGTGCTGGGCTTGTTTTAAAAATGGCAGCACGCAGTAAACGGTGTTCAAGAGTAGAGACGATTTATTTAATAAATAGCTTGGAGGAACTGGAAATAATTAAAAGAACAGATGGCAGGAAACATAAAAATTGTGAGCTTTTTAAAGCAGCCAGGTTAAATGAAGGAGGTTTCACAGATAGAGACGCCACCCAGGTCAAAAATAAGTAAAATGTTCTTGCTAACCTAGTTAGCTAAGTTTGTTTTCTTCCGGTAGATGTAAAGACGTCCGCCCCCCCCCATCCAATCAGAACCCTTCCCGACCCCCAGACCTAAAGCGGAGTTGGATAAAGCCGAACAAACGTGTTTTCCATGTAAACCTTAATTCGGAATTACTATTTCCATGTAAACTCGAAGGAAAATAGTTTAATTCGGAATTATTTAATTCCTAATTTTAATTCCGAATTAAAAAACATCATGTAACCGCAGCCATTAACCTGCAGCAACAGACCCAATATGCCAAAGTAGCCCCCACAGGATACCTCAAGGAACACTCTTGAATGCTCTTTTTAAGTCCACAAAACACGTGGAGGGGTCCGGCTAACTCCCATGCTCCCTCCAGGACCCTAGCAAGAATAAAGAGCTTGAACTTGAATTGTTCCTCCTAAATCTTTGAAGCTTTGACTCAGATCTTACCAGCAAGGCTGAGGAGTGGGGTTCCCCTGTAATCAGAATCCACCTTCAGGTCCACCACCCCCAGTCTTCCCAGTCCACAGGCGCTTCCCCCGATGTCCACGAGGTCTTGTAGGGGTTTGTCAACCGAGACGGCCTCACAACATCCAGAGCCTTGAGGAACTCCGGGCCATCTTCATCCACACCCGGAGCCCTCTCTGACATCAGCCCCGGTTGTGGGTAAACCCATCCCAGAGTCCACAAACTCAGGTTCCTCTGCTAGACATTCCAGCAAATCCTCACTACATATTTTGGCCTACTGGGTCCGTCCTACATCCGGTCCAACTCGCTGACATGTGGCTATCAGTTGACAGTTCAGCTCTTCCCTTTAGTGTCTAAAACACGCCCGCAGATCTAATTACTGCAAAGTCAGTGGTTGATCTATAACCTGGAGTTTCCTGATGCCATGTGCATTCCATGGATGCTTTTAAGTTCCAACATGGTATTGGTTATGGACAAACTGCAGCTAACAACTTCAGGTGCTTCCCACATCATCTCAGGAGGGCAAACCCACTCACACTCACCCTGCTGGACCCTGCGGGTAAAGACTCAACCATCAAGTGGCCTGGCTCCAGGGTGGAGTCCTGGTACCCCTTATCTGGGCAAGAAACATCAAGTTCTTTGATCAATATTATGCATATGAATCCGCTGTATCCCCCTTAGTCTGGTCCGTCCCCCAGGACCAGTTTACACTGGGAGGTCCTAGCAGGGGTTATACCAACAGCATGGTGGTGGGAATCAGGGTTTCCGTTGTCCGGTAATTGCCAGACTTTGTCCGGTAAGTCCGGTATTTTATAATCTCTCCGGTCAAAATGTCCGGTGAAAATACTCCTCCCAAGCACAATTTCAGTTGTAATAAAATGGGTAATGGTTCAAGTTGGCAGCATGGGCACATTATTAAAATGTTATTTGCCACTCCAGATGGTGTTTTTTATTTGTTTGCAAATAGTTTTATCTTAGAATATATAGGCCTTCATCTTTTTATGTTCATTCATTTGTCAGAAGAGCGCAAGCTTCTGCAATATTTATTTATTTTTTGAAGTTATGCTCGTGAGTCAATTGACGGGACTTATTTTATTTGAAATAGCCTGTTTTTTAATAAAAATACTAATAAATAACTTGCATTGATATCGTACTACTGCATATGATTTATTTTTAACCTCAATAAATTCATATAGCCTATGTGACCGGAATTTCAAACATTTGTCCGGTAAATTGAAAACCTGCCGGTCACATTGTCCGGTGCCAATTTTTTCTAGCGGAAACACTGGGGAATTGAACAGCATGCAAGATTGTAGATTAATTATTTTCTGTTGTGTCCAAGCTAGGCGATGAGCGTCAAAGAGTCTGAAGTCCCGCAACAAGAGAGTCGGAGGAGGAGGAGAAAGAAGGCCATCACGTCTTCCTCCTGCGCCTCCATGGATCAGATAACCGTTGAGTTTGTCCTGCCCACCATGGCGCGGGGGGGAAGCAGCCCCGACACTCTGCTGCTGGACGTGGCTGGGAACTGGACCGTAGAACAGGTCGACAAAAACTGGGGATGCCGAAAAGATCATCGATGCACCTTTAAGCACGATCTACAGTGAATGAATGAAACGTGTCTGTCTGTCGTCGTCTAGGTGAAAGCTCAGGTGTGGATGAAGGCGGTGACGTTGAACCTCTGTCCCGACTTCTACCAGCGCTACTCCCCCGACCACTGCATCCTGCTCTATCAGAAGAAAGGCACAGTTTGTGAGATCTACGACAAGCACCAGGTCTTCCAGACGCTCGACTGCATCCGCTACTGGAGAGGTACCGCCCTCGCTACGTCGTGAAGCAAGAAACTGAGATGACGTTTAGGATGATGTCATGACGTGTCTCGTTGCTTCAAAAGCTCTGAAGAAGGACGTGGGGCGGATCCAGCTGGTTCCTCGTCCGCAGCCTCTGGACGAGTCCCTGCAGTATCAGCGCTACCTGAACTACCTGATCGGGTACGACGTGACGGACGTCAGCAACGTTCACGACGACGAGCTGGAGTTCACGCGCAGGAAGCTGCTGACGCCACGGCGCATCGAGCTGTCGGATCGAGATCCGAAGCTTTACTCCATGGACCCCTGGGTGACCCGCAAACCGCTTCCCGAGCACCTGCTCTCCAAGGTGCGTTCAGAATTACTTTTTTTCTCCACTGCACCTACTATATCCTGAAAATAACTCAATCCTTTTAGTTTACACTAACCCGTTACAACCCAACCCTCTGTTGAAGAAGGCCAAAACTCACTCAGGAAAAACTAAAGCCATAAAAAAACAGCGATCACACCTGTAGAAACATTACTTGTATTTTCTTTGGAGATGCACTGATAGAGATTCTCTTACGTCATCTCAGTTTTTTTTTTAAGATTATATCAGCCGTTATCTGTTGAAGTGCTGTTTGAGTTCACTCGATTTCATACACTTATCTTGATAATAAAGTTGAGCGAAAGTTCATTCTCATCTATCAGTCTTATCTCATCCTCCATTTGAACAGTTCTGGTAACAGGAAGTGTAAACTATTAGATCTCGAATAACAAAGTGCTGGATTTTACTCCATAAGCTGCTTTTTTTTTTTTTATCAGGATCATTGGTTCTGGATCAATTCCTCACCCCGTCACAGGTCAAACTCTGAATACCCCTTTATTTCCGACACATACAACAACTCAGCTACTAAGGAGTCACAAACTAAGAAGGAAAAAAGAAAACTGTGCCAAACTAGTCAACATGATGGAACATGATCATTAGGGAAAAATCCCTATTATTGTTCTTCTCAGTTCAGTTCTGGTAACGTACTGGAGTGTTGTGTTTGTAGTCTGTCGACTTCAAAAGCAGATGGCAACATGGTTGCAAACTTACAGTCAACGGTTCGGTATCCAGGGTGTTTCAACACTCCTTCACAGCAACGTCAACGGCAACGGATTTCATCATCTGCTCTTAACTAATACTGCCGTCCCTCTTTCATTTACTCTTGTTACTCTGTCTGCAGTTTCTTCTCTGCACTTGTCTGAAGTTCGTACACAGATACTTGGGAATACGCTCATGCAGTCTTGTCTCGGTCAGGAAGTGGAGGAGCTTTACCCAAGATGCCAAGTTCCTCAAAGCGTTTTAATTGATTTCTCCTTGTTAGGAATTGGACAAGTTTCTAGTTTTCAGTGAATATAGAATAACCCTTAACCAATACTTTCTTGAGCCACTTTTATCTTGGATGGTTCCGCTCTGAGGTAGAGGTCTTCACGGATCCACTTTCATGGACCCGAACCCGAATGACCCCATGAAAATTTGACCCGAAACCGACCCGACCCAAGCTATTATCATAAGTCCGGGGGTCCGAACTAGGGATGTTCCTGGCGACTAATTTCCCTGTTGACTAAACGAAAATTTTAATTAAGACTAGTCGACTAGTCTAAAAAAAAGATGCGCTCCAGCCTGGAAGTTATCAGTTTGCGTCCCGGTACGGTGTATTCGGGCTCAACATATTCCATTAGCTTCCTGAAGCCTTTACCTTCCACGAAGTTAAGTGGAAGCATATCTTGCGAAGTCATTATCGTGATGAGCTGCGTTATCCTCTCAGACCGGACGGGAGAACACGTCTCCGGGTAAACAATGTCAAATCGGCCTGAGTGTGGCTAGCACCGCTAGCATTAGCAGCCGTCGTCTCGTGCAGATTAACATCCAAATGCTTGAGTTGAATGTGGTTGCTCATTGCTCCAGTCGAGTGATTGTATGCCAGTTGTTCCTGACACAGTCTACATACTACCTTGTTTTCATTTTCTAGATTAAAGTTCCGCCAAACCGCGCTGGTTTTGCGAGACCATCTTCCCACCGTGCTGTTTTAAAACTCCAGTCTACTCGAGCGTTGCCGCGGAGAGGATGTCTGATGGCTCTGTAGCCCCGACTAGTGGCGGGCGGCTGTATGACAGTTAAGCGGCCTTGTACATGAATAAAACACAAACTGGTTTAAACGACTAATATTTCTGGTGCCGACTAGTAAGTGGGCGGGCGTTTAATCGTTTAGACGACTAATCACGCGCATCCCTAGTCCGAACCTGGAACCGACCCGAGTCTTTAGTTTCCGACCCCGAACCGAATCGAGTTACCTGAATAGAACAGAGACAATCCAGGCCATAGTTGCTCCTGTTAAAGTTGTCTAGCGTTTTGAATAAAACCTGATTTTCTTACCTAAAGTTGTCTTCTTCTACTCGGTTCAGTTGCTACATAGGCTACGTGATGTAAACAACAATAAATCCACGTCGTTATTTCTTTGTGGATACAGATGCTATTGGTAGCAACTGCTAACGCTAATAGCCTACACCGGTCAGGACGTGTCGTGAATATGTTCTCTCATCCAGCGTTGTCATGTTCGCGATTCGCTACGGCAATAACACGCTACGGCAACACGATTGTTTCATGACAAACACGCCACATTAATGAATAATTAATTTAACTGGCCCGAGTCCTGACATTAGCTGCCACCGCCAATATCTTTACCTCTCGAGTAAACGCGGACCCAACCTGTCAGAGAGCACCGACCGGACCCGAGACTAACTGTACTGATTCCGACCCAAACCCGGACTCACATCTTTTGAATGGACCCGAGACCCGATTCGGGTTGGGTCGGAACCTCGGGTTGTCGGGTTGTTGTCATACACTTAAACTGCTAAGGAAAGTGGCTTCAGTGAAATCTTTGACCTTGGTATTCAAGGCCATTATTAACGGATTACTTCAATCGATTTTTGTTTTGTTTTAACTTTTTTCTCTTTAAACATAACCCTTCAACACTCAACAAACAAACATTTTTCAACTTCAACATTTTGGAGCGATCACTGGTGGTTTCCAGCCAGCCACTTTTAGCGGCTAAGCCGTGCCCGGCGCCCACTTTGATGGCGAAATGCCCACTCATGAACCCACTACTTGGTAGGGACCTGCTGTGAAATAACGAGGCGACATGTTTGGATCTGCTTTTATCGTCTGGTTGTGGGAGGATTTTGGCTTTAACTGGTGTTGTTCTGAAATAATTTTTGGTATCCAAATGCGCCTCTTTTGTTTTCAGCAGTGTTTCACAAAGTCCTTACATTCAGTAAGTGATTATTGGCTTCAGTAAACCATAACTTTTGTTTGATTAGATGGTCAGGTGATTTGTAGAAAATTGGGAATTCAGGTATTAAGTATTAATATTATTAAGGTATTGGATTCCCTGGTTGTGTTCATGAATTTGCCTACAAGCCAAAGACTCTAATCTGTTGTTATGTCTTTAAAGGTGGAGTAGGTGTTGTTTGAAAAACGGTTCCAGCAATCCAACTCAAGTGAGATTTTGAAAATATACACTCCCTCCCTCCTCCCAAAGGCTCCGCCTCCTCCTCTTCAGCCCACCCCTCGAAACCACGCCTTCACACGATTCACAACTACATGAACCACAGGGAGGGAGGGAGGGGTGGGAGTGCATTGATATTTGATGGACGTATTATGCAGCCAATCAAAATAGTGATGATCACTATTTTGATTGGTCAGAGTTTTTCTCTGATTATACCCTCTAGACCGGACCAAAACGTTTTGTTTTTTTTGCAAACATTTTATTTCAGTGGGTGCAATGGGAATGTGAAAAGGTTTTCAGGCATTATTGTAAAAAGTGCTGCAAAAAAACAACACCCACCCCACCTTTAATTACTTCAAGTTCTTTATTGATCTTGTGGCTTAATGTAGTCTCTTAGCCTCATTACTTGTTCTCACTTTCTTGTTCCTCTCAGATCAATAACAGTCATATTCTGGTGGTAATCCACATCGGCACGGCCAGCCAGACTATCAAGGTCTCCATTGATGACACTCCGTCACAGGTAGAGCAATATAACGCACATGTTGTAAAACCTTATGATTTTATGATTTCCTGTCCAGAAACTGTACCATTTTATGTGCCGTTTGATGACTGTTTCCGTTCTTATTTAGGTACTGGCGAACTTTTTTACCAAGACTGCTAATAAAAGGGCTTTGCTTGGAATTCCCGACAACATGTGCGAGACGGACTTTGTGTTGCGTGTGTGTGGCAGGTACGGCTAATACCAAAAACTCTGTTACAGATAGATAAACTGTAACAATAACATGCTCATTTTGACAGTCAAGTTCGCACAACCTGGGTTTCTTATGAATAAAGTGTGAGGAGATGTGTGAGTTTTGTGCGGTAGAACCTTCAAATCATTCTTGTGATACCATACCATGCCTCTTTTAATGCACTTCACTAGATCAGGGTACAAGACACATGGGTCACACACTAGGGTATATGGTAGGGTTGGAGGTAGGGATGTCCCGATCACGTTTTTTGGGTCCCGATCCGATTCCGATCTTTTAATTTTGATGATTGGCCGATTTCCGATTTTTCCCGATCCGATTTCACTTTTTTTGAGTGGGCAAACAGAGTTTAATTTCCCATGCATTTTATTTCATGTGTACATTAATAAATAGGCCTGCATCCAAGCTAAGATTAATAGCTTTTATCATCTCATAAAATAAACAATAACTTATTTAAACACTCTTCTTTCTTTCTTTTTTGTTTGGGAGAATTATTATAAAACACATTTAGTTACAGAACAGTGACTGTTCAACAGTCTCAGTACTAAAGAACATAGCACTTCATTTAAATAGCAGCAGGTGAACTTGGCTAGCAGTTTAAGGCAATGAAAACACTAGCAGAAGTCTTTGCAATCAATGAAATCACATCAGAATAAAAATAACATAAAATATTAACTTAACTTCTTTCAAGACCCGCTGCACATGTTCGCGCACCTTTGTGTCCTTTGTCGTTCATGTAATGACGGGAACGAGGCTCGAGGTAATTAATGAGCCGGTTAAATGCCTTGTATTCCACAAACTGAAAGGGCTGGTTGTCCTCAGTAATACATTCCGCGATTAGCTCGGTGATTTTTCTGTATTTCTCCGAGTCTTTCAGGAGTTTGTCCTTTCTTTTAAAAGTTTCACAGAGCGTTTGCTGCTGTAGTGAATCCAGCTTCAAAGCTGCTGCCGACGCCTGACAGAAGGCATCCGATCCTGAAGCTGGTAGCCAAGGTTAACAAATTCAGTTGATGATTTCTCTAGTAGTCCCACAAGTCGGCAGCATTGGTTGGAGCCTGGTATAGTGGACGGTTTAAAAATAGAGAATCCAATCAATTTCATTCATTAGTTTTTAAAAGCTACCAGGTCCAACCTTGTCACACAGGGAGGAGTACCTGTATGGAGAGAAACCTCTGCAGGACTTCAACTGGGTCCGTCAGTGCCTCAAGAATGGAGAAGAAATCCATCTGGTTCTGGAGACACCGCCTGATCCTGAACTGGATCTGGTCCAGAAGGAAGACTGGGCCCAAGTGGATGACTGCACTGGAGTCGCAGGTAACCTGCTTAAAAAGAGCTGTATGGTTTTCTCTAAATATGCCCATTCGTTGCCCTAACGCTTTTCTCCCTAGGTACCCATGAGCAGCTGACCATCGATGAGAAAGACCACGAACGGGTCTTCACCATCTCCATGTGGGACTGTAATCGGAAGTTCAGAGTGAAGGTGCTTGGTATTGACATCCCAACCCTCCCCAAAGTCCCAGAGTTTATCGTCTTCATAGAGGCTAGCATCTTCCACGGGCAGCAGCTTTTAGCCCAGGTAATTCAGATTTGACAGTTTTAAACACATTAAAGAGAAAGATTTAGAGAGACTCTGCAATCTACATTATTTTTTTTTTTTTACAGTAGTTAACAGAATGAGAGATGATTGAGACAATAAGACAACAGAGTATTTAAAAGTTTACGTTTATGTTTAAGTATGCGAGAAATGGCTACCGTCTTGGTTTATTGTCTGAAATTAAGAGATTTCTGCATTCAATGCAAAAACTCAAAATCTTACCAAGTGTATTTTTCTAATTTCTAGTTAAAATATCTCATCACACTTAATATAAGACAAAATCACCTAAAGAGTAACATTTCAGTGAGATAAAGGAGCTTGTTTTTAGACAGTGCATCTTCACTTGTTAAGTGAAATAGTCTTGAAAACATCTTGTTTTGAGTCATATCTCAGAAGAAACAAGTTTTTTTTTGACTTGACTTGACATGTCATAAGATTTTTAAGCTAATTTCAAGATCTTGTCAGGCTTAAATATAATGTCTTATTTCATGAAATCTTATTAAGCGAATTTTCACTTGTTCCATTGGCAGATTTTTTTTGCTTATTACAAGCAAAAATATCTTGTATTAAGTTTTTTTTTTTACTTATTTTTTGAGTGGCCTTTTTTCCAGTGTTTATGCGCCATCTGATCTGACCTTGATCTAAATTATAATAATAGGCAAAGCTGTTCTGTGGTGGATTTACTCCATTACTTCGGCGAACAGTCGACCCCGACATCATCCCGTAGGATCTTTTGGTACTCATGCCAATGATTGTTTACCTTGATGATGGAGAGTGGTTGAGACCTGCCTCTTCAATACTTCACTGATGAGATGATGTGTTTTTTTGACGATCTTATTTAAAATTCACAATGCTACTTCACAAGAAACCAAAAAACAAAACTGTATTTTGCCTGTCAAATGGCTTCAATGCAAAGCAGAAGCAGCTCGAAACGCTTGATTTGCATTATTAGCAGTGTTTGGAAGGGAAACGGTGAGACATATAACAGTGAGATAGAAGCTGTAACGCAGGGTGACATGGTTCACAGTTTGTTATGGAAGTCACTTGAGGATGTATTCTGCAACAAAATCAACCACACAGTTTGAAGAAGTGGTTACAGAATAAAAATACATATAGCTGAGAAGTGCTGGCCACAAATGGCATCCAAAATGTGATGTCATTTCCTAGAAATAATTATTGCTTTAGAGTTGATTCTGCAGGTCAAATCTACAACAATGTTTAGACAGCAGACTTTGACATTGAATGAAATCTTTTAGGAGAGGACGACCTCCAAGACCTTCAACGAAGAAGTGCTGTGGAACTGTTGGTTGGAGTTCAACATTAAGATCAAGGACCTGCCTAAAGGGGCACGCCTCAACCTGCAGGTAAACTTTATCCAGGTCCATAACTAGAAGTCACTGGTCATTAGTTGTTATCCTGCCTCTGTGGTAAAATAATAGCACTTCAAGTGGATTAACTGAGATGTGAATGAAGAGTCGACGGTAATTATAAACTGCAGTGCCAAACTGAACTTTGGATGGAAAGGGAGGGTCAGTCTGCTGTGAGTGGAGGTTAACAACTGTTGAGTGTCCTGATGCGGCCAAGTACCTTATCAAAACACACTTCACAGACTCATGGGGTTAAGGCTAAAAGGTAATTGGAACAAACTAATATTAATGAAGATGTCAACTTAAGGATTATGTTTGTTACTTGGATGGTAAGTGAAGGCTGATTCCCTGAAGTCTAAACTCAGGCTCCAGGTTGTTTGTTTCACCAAACCACTGAGGAAGTCCTCTGGAGAAAAGCTGATTGAATGAAGTCACATGCAAATTACAACCAGTCAGATAAACCAAGCTGAGCCACACAAAACCAGTCATTGAGTAGGAGTTGCAACTGATGGATTGTCAGTGCATCTCAAACCCTACCCTTGTGATCTCGTAAATCTCACAAGAATCCAGCTGCTTTGCAGCGTATCCTGAAGTCTTGAACCCACTGACTTCGTGTTTGTAGGTCTTTCTGTCCTCAGTTCTGTTTTCAGTAAGAAAAAGCATCTTTTGTTGTCTTGAGGTCAGGCCAACAAAGCATTGTGTTTCTTTCTGACGGCTGCTTGAATCGAGGCAACTTGAACTACCAGCAGCATGTGTAAATGGGCAGGACTCGCACTCATCCGAGGCTTCGCAGATTCGCATCTTTCTTTCCTGTCCATTTATTCCAGTAGAAGTAGGCAGGATCACCACTCGTCTCGCAGTCAGTGTTGATCTGTTTATTGCTGAACTGACGGGAACATGGCCTGGAATTTCATGTCAGTATTCTTCCCTGTTTTGTCCATACCCTCATGATAAATCTATTACGAGTCAGTGGGAGGTGGCATAGTCGCTTCAAAACCGCAAGTTTACATGACATGAAAAAAAACCCAACTGCAGCGGTTACGACCGGTTTTGGCCGGTGCTGCCACCCAGTGGTTACCGTTTTTGCAGTATTCAGGTTTCCCCTGTTGCTTTTACCTTATTGATTAAATCTGCGCCACGGACCTGTTTCATGCCAAGCAGTATTTTCACGGACCGGTCTGTAAAATGCGCCGCAGATAGATACAACAAAATAAAATGATACGACCGGCATAAAAACTGTGGTATTTTCTATATATTATAAATATACGTAAATCTGCTGTGTATTCAGGTGCAACTTTATTAGTAGTGTCGCCGTAACACCGCACCAACAACAGAGCATCGGTAACATTCTTCGGAAAGAAACTTTCTGAAGACATTTGTTTTTTACTTATTTTGCCACATGACCGAGACACGGGTCTGGAAGACTTGTCATGCATCATGACTAAGGGTGAATTCCAATTCCTCCCTTAACCCTCAATTTTTGGCCCTGAATTTTGGCCCTCGAAAGTAAATGTCAGGGCTATTTTCTTACTTAGAAATGGGACACCCCTCGAGTGCAGTTACGTCTTCAAACAGGTTAGCCTACAATACTCACTGCCTGAGATTTTTAGGAGCTTGTTTGCTCTTCTGAAAATCTTGGTCATTGTTGGCCCTGAAATGTATCAGAGCCCGTGTTGTCTCTGTATTCCCTCAAGTGACACAGGGATAACACTGAAAAGAGCGCCGTATATTCTCTACATAATATTAGCAAATAACACAATAGAGCAGCCATTCCCAAAGTGTGGGCCGCGGCCCCCTGGTGGGCCGTTGTGGTGCTGCAGGTGGACAGTGAGAGGTTATTAAAGTTAAACAAATGTGTTTTAAATCATCAATCTTTTTTAAATGTTTTACTGGAAAATATCCATGAAATGATTAAAAAAAAAACATTAAGATGTAATAAAACAAACCAGTTAAGTGTTATTCTACTGTCATCTTAATTCAATATGACAAGTGTCACTTTAGTTGTTGACCCCTTACATTAATATCAGAACATCGCTTCTAGTGAGCGTTGCCAGGTTAATGATAATTATCGTATTTTTACCGATAATTTGGCCCTATGTACGATCAATAATCCCCCCAAAAAATGCCAAATGTACGATAATTTGACTATTTCACATTATTGTCCACCGGAGTTTTTTTTTTTTTTTGTGAACCCCAAAGGCATCTGTTCCCATGTGACATGTTTTCAGCCAATCGTGCTTTGCTGAGTGTGAGATACGATTGTTTGTCTCAGAACAACAAGCATAGGCTATTTAACACTAGAGTGATTAAATTTGACTAGAGCACATCATTGGGCTTGTTATTTTGGTTATGACAGATGTACGATAATTTCCCCCAAAATACGATCATTTTGAGTCTCTGGTACGATAATCCTACATTTCCCACCTGGCAACGCTGCTTCTAGTCCTGTATGTTGACCACAGTTGTGATTAAAGGTTCGGGTGGGCCGCGGAGATTTTTGACATTTCACATTGGGCCTTGGTATTCTGAAGTTTGTGAATGGCTGCAATAGAGGATATATTATTCAGTCCTTCGTCGCTACACAACAAGGTATACAAGTAACATGAAGCCGGGCGGGACCGCCGGTCTGGCAGCAAACATCGTAAAGTTAAAAAATGTTACGCAACAACAATGTTAATAATCCATTAAAAGGGTGAATTCCAATTCCTCCCTTAACTCTCAATCTCAACCCTCAATCTCAAAAATGCGCACTTGTTGCAAGTGTGTTCCGATTCTTAGAAAGTCAAGTTGAGGGACGAGTTTGAGGGCTGTATCACCCTCAATATTGAGATTCTCCAGCACCACCCTTAGAAGTAAGGGCTACCCAGAAGGCATTGTGTATTTTCGTCAAGACGTCTCCGAAAAGGATGGCGCCGAAAAAAAGCGAGCTACAAATGTACGTTTTTTCGTAGTTAGTAAAGATATAAATGTTACGGAACTATCTTACTGTCTTCGTTACATATATTTATATTATCTTATTCTTCTTCTACGTCTTCTTCTCCTTCTTCTTCGTCGTTGTCGTTTTCTTGACAGACTGGACGTAGCTTTGGCGTAAGGCCGCCCCCCACAGTCTGAAGACATAACTGCACTCAAGGGCTGTCCCATTTCTAAGTCGCAAGATAGCCCTTACACTTACTTTGGAGGGCCAAGACTGAGGGCCAAAGACTGAGGGTTAAGGGTGAGGGTTGAGATTGAGGGTTAAGGGAAGAATTGGAATTGGCCCAAAGTCTCAAACAAAGACAATAAGATGGTTTCGTAACATTTATATCTTTAAGAACTACGAAGATACTTACGTTTGTAGCTAGCTTCTTTTGTCGCCATCCTTTTCTAAGAAGTCTTGGCTAAATTACCAAATGCCTTCTGGGTAGCCCTTACTTCGAAGGGTGGTGCCGGAGAATCTCAATATTGAGGGCGATACAGCCCTCGACTTGTCCCTCAACTTGACATTCTAAGAATCGGGACAGCACTTGCACTTAGCGGGAGCGTACATTTTTGAGATTGAGGGTTGAGATTGAGGGTTAAGGGAGGAATTGGAATTCACCCCAAGTCATAGATGGATGTAATATAGAGAATCTGCTCATTTTCCAAACATAAGTTAGACTCAGATAATAAATCAAACGGTAATAATGGAAGTGATGTATTTTTTCTCTGAGGCCCGGTACCAAATGACCTACGGACTAGTACCAGGCTGGGGATTAAATGATCCAAATCAGCAGGCTACTAATAACCTGCGAGATCCTGGTTTCTGTTTAAAAAAAGTTCCACCCTCAGATGTGTTGAGGAAGTGCATCCACTCTTGTGCTCATATAAGAAAGTTGTAATAAAAGCAACTTGTAATTATATTGTATCTCTGAGAAGACACCCATCAAGATATAACAATTCTGAGTTGAGTACACTAATGAAATGTTTTGGAAACAGAAACTTCTGTCCGTGGTTGTGGATCAGTTGTTTTTGTTTTAGCTCATTAAAACGGTTGTTCCATGATGGTTAGTTTAGTGAAACCCTTGAATCAATGTGGAAAGTCAACCCTTCACTCACATCTTAATTGTTTCGTGTCATTCGTAATAATTCATCTTACCCTAAACACCAATCCTGCCCTATAGGTGGTCTGTGGGAAGCAACCTCAGACACCAAACTCCAAAGGAGGCTCCTACCATGATAACACAACAGGAACTGGCAGCTTTGATGGTAAAGTCTTGTCACATCTTCTTGTCGCTCATGTTGAAACTCTACAGGAGGCTTCATTGTATCTTGTTGTCCATCCATCTTCCAGGAAAGACTAAGAGTCGCCTCCTGTACTACGTCAACCTGCTCTTGATCGACCACCGCTCTCTGCTCCGCCAGGGCGAGTTCATCCTCCATATGTGGAAGATGCCCGAGAAGAGCGAGGAGAGCAGCAGTAGCATCAACGCAGACAAGCTCACCTCGGCCACCAATCCGGACAAGGCCAACTCCATGGCCATCGCCATTTTACTGGACAAGTACTGCTACCCCGTGGTGCTGCCCAAGAGCAGGGACGTGGGCAGGGACGTGGGTAGGGACGTGGGTAGGGACTGTGGGGGCGAGGAGGCTGACGGAGGAGAGAGAGGTCAGAGAGAGATGCCGAACCACCTCAAAAAGCAATTTGAGGCCATTGTGTCTACCGATCCCTTACATCCGCTCAGTCCTGAAGACAAAGAGCTGCTGTGGCACTTCAGGCAGGAGTGTATGCGTGACCCCAGGTACTTAATTTGTTTAATTCCAGAGCAAGATGGACCACAGACTGTTTTTCAGTTGTCATTTTTACCAATTTTGTTTGCTAACACTCCTATAGAGCCTACCCAAAGCTGCTGGGCTCAGTCCGGTGGGGGAAACAGGAAGATGTTCTAGCAACACACCATCTGTTGGAGCGCAGCAGTGCCTGGGACACCAGGTACGAGACTATCGTTGTACTTACTATATGCTATATGTTAGTAGATTCATTGTGGCATAACCCGTTGGCATGTATTTCCCCTTTAGTGGTCTGGATGTTGGTCTGGCCATGCAGTTACTTGACTGCCACTACTCAGATGCTCAAGTTCGTTCAATGGCAGTCAGGAAACTAGAGACCCTTGAGGATGATGACGTGCTGAGATATCTTCTGCAGCTTGTCCAGGTGTGTCTTTTTTATTCCATTGTCTATCTTCATAGAATCAGTACCCTTGTTTGGGACCCCATTCCTTGTTTTTACAACAGTCCATATCCATTTGGGAACTGAGGACACAGGTTTCTGGAGTTTTGGGACAGCTGTTGGGTGTTGTTCTATTCTTGTCTGAAACGGGATTCGAGCTTATCAACAGTCCTGGGTCTTTTTCATTTTTTTTTTTTTTTTTAATGATGGGCCAAATGTTTTGAAATGGTGGAAGGTCTGGACTGCAAGCAGGCCAGTTCAGCACCTGGTCTCTTATACTACAAAGCCATGATTTTGTAGTAAAGACATTATGCAGTTTAGCATCACTTTGCTGAAAGGTGCAAGGCCTTCCCTGAGAAAGATGTCTGGGTGCATTTGTTGCTCATTCAGGAGCCACTAATGTACCCCCAAACCACCAACAGATATCCCTCAAAGATGAAGGCTTTTGAACTGAGCGCTGAGCTGGATGGTCCCGATCCTCTTTAGTCTGGAGGACACGGTGTCCATGGTTTTCAAAAAGAATTTGCAATTTCAACTGGTCTGACTGCAGGACAGTTTTGTGCTTTTCCTATTTCTGGGTCATGTACAATATATGATATGATATGGGAATGCTAAAACAAAAGCCGGCAGGCTTTGAAACCGTAGTTTGGAGGAGTAAAGAATGTAGCTTCTGTTTTAGATGAGTACATTCCCATGAGGGGCGGGGCTTAGAGATGTAGGAGAGCTCTCATTAACATCTCCAGTTATGTACTGGTGAGTTTACTTTCCAGTATATCAGGTTCTTGAAGCCCTCCATCATCTACAGCCCTGAGTGGTTATTCATTTGATACATCATCAGTAGGGCTGTAGCGATGCGCTAATCTCACGATACGATACACGATATTCGGTTCGCGATACGATATATATCGATATTCATACAATACATTTACATCATTTTCTGAAAGATTTTAAAGGGACAAAGTAGGGATGCACATTTTGGATTTTTTTTATGACCGTTAACCGTCGCCCTTTAACGATTAATAACCGTTAACCGATAAGTCCAGGAGGGTTGGCTGCCGCGATGTTGCGCGCGTTGTCGTGGACGGATGCGGACACTTCCCCGTGTATACTCTCGCGGCAATGTGTCGCCGTCAGCTTGTCGCAGAGATGCCGCCGTCACTTTTGATGTATACTAGCGCGGTCTCCGCTATGTTATTCCACGCCACAACGCAAGAGCGACAATCACGAACTAGCTAAACTTACTAAACTTATCTCTTGCGTTTTTCCACTTTCTCACCGTCTCGGCCGTATCCAGACCCACATTCATCTCTATCTCCCTCCATGAATTACTAGAATATGTGCTGTCTTTGTAGTGTGGAGAACCAGAATCGTACAGATGTGGGTACTTCCTCATTTCTTCGAGGATGCGCTCTTTTCTACGCGGATGTAGAATTGGCCAATCAGAGGCCTGTTGCACCTGTCGACACGCCCACATGAGTTGACTGAATTACGTATCTTAAAAACAAAATTGACCGTTAGAATTAATCGGTTAGAGTTACTGTTATCAGTTAAACGGTTAAACGGTTAAACGGTTAACCATGTGCATCCCTAGGACAAAGTGATTTTGGTGACATCTTGTGAGTGTTCCAATGACTTTGTTTGAATCAATTGAACTGAAAGCATCAATTACACATTATACGGCTGACAGGCAGCTTGCAAATGTCGGACAAAATAAATAAAAGATGTGTTGAGAAAAATAGTTTCATGTATTTAAACAGTGCAAATTGTTGCTTGTAAGCTTTTATAGGTGGGACACGGGGGTTTTGGAAGATGCTTAGAATATCGATACCTGCGGCTGAAAAACGATACTCTCAGGAGAAATAAAATATCGATATATGTATCGCAGAATCGATAAAATGGCTCAGCTCTAATCATCAATGGTAATCTACATTTACATCTGTACTAGCTTACTGTCAGTACTCATTAGAAAACTAATGTACTCAACTACATCAGTAGTAATTAGCTATTTGTTCAGCACAGTGAAAACAGCCAGTTTGCTTTTTGAATATTTTCACTCTTGTCAATTGAAAGCGATTGAAACGTTCTCATTCAAAGCAGGAATGTTTCTGAAATCTGTATTCCAAATATTACGTTGCCACTTGCAGCCAGTTTAGTTTATTTTAGCACAGACGCTGGAAAACCCGCTCTCTTCCTCCACTGACGACACAACAGCGCCACAGACATGCTGTTGATGACGAAGCACTTCCTCCAAATGATTCACAAGCTCATGGAAAGAAACAGGTCAGCAGATACAAAGTGCATGTTTTTTCTTCCCATGTGTTTCCATAATTGACTTTGTGGTCAGTTTTGCATCAGCAGAAATTATCAGCTGACTAACAAAGAGCCCTTTGATATGAAATGAAAATCATACTTCCTCGATGCTGTTAACACTTCAAAGCTGTGAGGTGGATGTTATCCTACTGATTTAAGATATGCAGCATCTATATATACAGTCATGGCAAAAATGTTTCTTCTACATACAAGACCCAAAAATAAGAAAAAAAATAATCCTACCTTTATCAGGACTTAAAATAAAGTAAATACAACTTCAGGTGAAAAGCAGCACAAGGTATTAGAGTAATTTTCTGATCAACAAAAATCTGTAGAGAAGAAGTGACTGAACAACAAACAACAGCAAATATAGTTCAGTAGCTTCTAGAAGCACATTCAGCCAGCAAAAACATTATTGATTTCTGTAAACGTTGTAAGTCCGTTAAAGGTCTCATTCCATCGTATTTTCATTAATTTTGCGATGGTCTCTTGTCTGAAATGATGCCCTAGAGTTGGTTTCAATGAAAATTATGCTACGGTTGTCTCTTGTTTCAAGCTGTTTTAGTTCAGTGAAAATGAGGGCAGGGATAGTACGAGAGGATTTTTGGATATTAATGATATGCAAACGTCTCGCCTCTGATTGGCTAAAAGCACTGTGACGCTCCCTCTAGTCGGTTCTCACAGAGTCAAGTTCCAATCTTTTTACTGACTCGGATCTTTTACTCTCAGACAGTAAATTGAAGGAACACTAAACACTGAAAGCAACATGGTTTGCTTCAGCTGAGCTGACAAAGTATAATACAAAAAAATTCCACGAGCAATTAAAACCACTTGAAAACCTAAGAAAGCAAATCCACACCAACGACTCGGTATCTGTCACGTGACAAATGAACGAACAGCTAGTAGACGACAAGTGAATCATAACTCATCTCATTTTGACAGTTAGTTACACAATTAAGTAAGACAAAAGTAACAATAAGTTCCTTGAAATATTACATTAGTGCAATATTACATATTTTGTCCTCTTATTACCTCCACCAAGGAGGTTATGTTTTTGCCGGCGTTTATCTGTCTGTCTGTTCAAGATAACTCAAAAAGTTCTGGATGGATTTTGATGAAATTTTCAGGAGTTGTCAGAAATGTGAAAAGGAAGAACTGATTTCATTTTGGGTGTGATCCAGAGGAAATCCTGGATTCTGGATCACTTTCAAATTTTCGCCAACTTTGCGGTCAATGGGGCCGGAAATTTTGTTTCTCAATATCTGCGTTAATTATTGCCCAAACCTCATGAAATTTCACTCAGGCATTGACAATGGAAACCTTTATCGAATCTCAAAGGCTGATCCGGATCTGATCCAGAACGCAGATTTTATCACATTCTGTAAATCGCTATATGGGGGAGCTGTTGTGCTTGTCTGCGCTCTCTGAGTGCTTTTCTATTTATTATTGTTTTTTTCATTATCATATTTTATTATTATTATTATTATTATCATCATATTTTATTATTTTGGAGGCTTACAAATCATGCAAATGCCCCAAGTGTAGCAGTAATGTCCAGTTTTGACCAGTGCCACCCAGTACATTCACTTCAGTTTAATTTACCTTTATTCATCCATCCATGTATTATCCAAACCTGTTTTAGTCCTATGAGGTGGTCTTTATCCCGTGTCCCCTCTGCTGTGTGGCATCTGTGTTGTGACCCATCAGTTTCATGTTGCAATAGCAGTTTGAAATTTTTACTTCAACTTTTAAATGTTGGGTTTCAAAGTATCCAAAGGTCCCACATTTTCTCTGGGTTTTTAATGCATCAGTGGTGCTGCAGTGACTCGCAGCAGTAGTTTACGTGTCATTCTAGTGCTGCTTAAGCTAACATCAAACAGAGAAAAAACAGCTGTAGAGAGGAGGGTGGGGAAAGTTGTTGTGTTTTTAATTTAATGTACATTAAAAGTGATGGATGAACAAAAATAGTTACCAGTTGTGTCCCTAACCTGCCGAGTAGATTCACTCCTGCATGACAGTTGATATTTTCTCCGGAACCTTCTTAAGGAAGCAGTTCACCTCATCAGAGAGGATTTCACAGCACGCGTTGTTTGACCTTTTCAATTATTCATTGTTTCCTCATCTTAACACAGCTTAAGGAGTTAAAGAGCGCGAGCACAAATGAGCTCTTTGTTTTCTTCGCACTTCCTCTGACTTCTGCACCTCATGATACTGTAGCCCCTGAAGCCATTACGCTGAAGGTAAACCTTGGATTTGTTAATGTTACAGAAGTGTATTTGAGCCAATCATACATCAGGATAGACTCCAGCCCCCCCACAGTCACAGTCCTCAACAGCATACAGTTGCTTTGGATGCCATCTACTTTGGAGTAGTGCTGGGCGATATGACGATACATATCGTGGGGATGATATAAAAGTGTGTATCGTGCCATTTCTCTTCTATCGTTTCTATCGTTTCTAACCTAATTTTATCAATTATTACAGCAAATATGTAATTAAATAACCTGCAACGATAAATTTGATAGAATCATATCTACTTCTACAAAGTAGCCTTTTATGTTTGCACTTTTATTCATGGTTAATGCCTTAAACAGAGTTCTCTTCAACCCTGATGTTTACTTTAGACACTTTATATCGGTTTGCAAACTTTGCGCTACAAGGTTACAGATTTCAGAAAGTTGAAAAATAATTTGTGTTTATTTTTTATAGCTGAACTTCAGTGCAAAAATGTGTTTTTCCTCTCAGAAACTGTTGTACACTTTAAAAAAAAAATGTGAAAGCTACTGTACCTCTGTACCTACCTGTTTTGCTGCACTAAAATGTATGTTTGTGACAGTTCAGCTAAATGTCCTTTCAAAATAAAGTTGAAAAGTAAGCAATGAAATTTTTGTCAAACCTTTCAGAAATAACTGAAAACATACTTTATTATGGTATATTGTGATATATATCGTTATCGTGATATAAAATAGTCCATATCGTGATATATGATTTTTTTCCATATCGCCCAGCACTACTTTGGAGTTTTCATCAGGTTATAAATGACATTGATGGTGAGATTTGTTGTTACATTGAGTACAGACTAAACGTAAAAGAACTCTCAATTAAAATTAGCTTTAATACATTGGATGAATCACGGTTTTGTTTAAGCATTAGTGAAGTATGAAGTCAATGGTGGAACCTTAAGGAAAAACAAAAACAAAGGTGTATGCTTGTTACACTTGAGCCATTTCTAGTAGGGGTGCACGATAACTATCGGGCCAATAACAGAAAATTATGACATCATCCCGATAAGTCCGATATCATGACGAATAGCCCCGATAACAACTCGTTAACTCAGTCATAATTTTGGTAGTTGCTGACTTGAATTGATATTCGCAGTATTTTCCCTCATGTTACACATAAAAAAGAAAAAATAGAAAAGGCTGAAAGAACGACGAGCAAACGCGGGAACGTGGGAATTTACATTAAACCTTGAATGCAGCCTGGAGCACAGCCTACCGATCACAACAAACATGGCGGCGCGGAACTACGTTAAAGTTTCAGAAGAAGATAGTTTGGTGGTTATTTGTGACGAATCCTCCGAGTGAATTCTATGAGGAGGGAAGCACAAGCTTTAATACGTAAAACCTGATCAGCCACCTACAACGTAACAATCGCTTCCATGGAGTTTTGAAATCACGCTGATGTGAGCTAACGGAAGCTAATGCTAACGTGCTCTCCTCGCCCTCATTCCTCTCATCTAAAGCTTCCATGAGATTAAAAAATAAAAAAACAAAAACTACTGAACCTCATTTACTTTAAATTAAAGGTATTAATTTAAATGGAACCACAAGCCAAAATCCTTTAAATGTTAATCTTTTTCAGTTTGTAATTCTGATGCATGTATTTCCATCAGTTCAAGGAGCCTTTATTTTTTATATCAGTCAGTAATGAACCTTATTTAAGTTAATGTGAGATATCAAATAGGTTTGTTTGATAGCTTTAAGAAAATGTTTGAGAGGCTTTACAATAGTTTTTCATTGGAAAAAAAGGTCTGATAAGGTCATACTTATTTATTGGGTTCTGGTTTGGGTTTTAGGATAAACCTTTCTAAATGGATGTATGACTATACAAGCCTCTGTACATTCACGTTTCTCCTGGCAGGCTGTGAAGTTTGAGCCCTACCATGACAGCGCTCTTGTCCGGTTCCTGCTGAAGAGAGCTCTGAGGGTAAGCAGAAACAGAAACTTCATCTGAAATCTAACTTCAACTTTTAAAGGGATTTCTCTGACAGAAGCCGTCTTTGTTTTTTTCTCTCCTCAGAGCAAGCGCATCGGTCATTTTCTGTTCTGGTTCCTGCGGAGCGAGATCGCCCAGTCCATGCACTACCAGCAGCGCTACGCCGTGCTGCTGGAGGCCTACCTCCGAGGCTGCGGGGAGGACATGCTGCAGGACTTCAGGAAGCAGGTGATGGCTGTAGATAAGAGAGAACGCTGAGGAACTGGCAGTTTACTCTTTTCAGCTTCAATAAGTGGGAAGTTAAAAGCTAATATTAATATTACAAAGCTGAAAAGAGTCTTCTGTGTGTTGCTGAAGACTGTTGAAGCCCTGTTTCACCTCATTTTAGGTTTTTCTTCTCTTTTTATACACCATGTGTAGGACGCCACATACGAGCTGTTGATTTTTTTTTTTTCTATTTATATGAGCACCGGGTGTAGATGTGAGTCATCAGCACTAATCTTGTGGCAGCACAGGTGGGAGAGTTGGTGTTTATGGGTGTGTTTGTTAGTAGAGGTGAAGGAGAGATCTTTATCTTTTATTTAATTTTCTTTTCCTTAAGAAGGAAGTATGTAAAAAGAACAAATTCTTTCCAGGTGGAGGTGACTGAGGCTCTGCAGAAAGTAACGCGCGAGATCAAGGCCATGTCTGCTGAAAAATATGACATCACAGCACAAGGTGAGGAGAAGAAATATGTAATGATCCTGATTAGGGATGCACGATAACTATTTTTTTAAAACCGATACCGATAACCGATAACACACACATATACCTAAGATCATTACATCAATACTATGAACAAAATCAAAAAATAGTTTTGACTTTTTACATGAACAGATATTTATTTTTTCCAATGAAAAACTATTGGCAAGCCTCTCAAACATTTTCTTAAAGCTATCAAACAAACCTATTTGATATCTCACATTAACTTAAATAAGGTTCATTACTGATTGATATAAAAAAATAAAGGCTCCTTGAACTGATGGAAATACATGCATCAGAATTACTAACTGAAAAAGATTAACATTTAAAGGATTTTGACTTGTGGTTCCATTTAAATTAATACCTTTAATTAAAGTAAATGATGTTCAGTAGTTTTTATTTTTAATCTCATGGAAGCTTTAGATGAGAGGAATGAGTGAGAGGAGAGACTGCTGCTGGCTTGCGCATGTTAGCATTAGCTTCCGTTAGCACGATTTCAAAACTCCATGGAAGCGATTGTTATGTTGTAGGTGGCCGATCAGGTTTTACGTATTAAAACTTGTGCTTCCCTCCTCGTAGAATTCACTCAGAGGATTCGTCACAAATAACCACCAAACTATCTTCTTCTGAAACTTAAACGAAGTTCCGCGACGCCATGTTTGTTTTCATTAGCACAATGCATGCTGCATTCATGGTGTATCGTAAATTCCGACGTTTCCTCGTTTGCTAGTCGTTATTTTAGCCTTTTCTATTTCTTCTTTTTTTTTTATGTGTAACATGAGGGGAAATACTGCAAATATCAATTCAAGTCAGCAACTACTAAAATTATGACCGAGTTAACGAGTTGTTTTCTGGCATGAGGGGGTATTCTTGATTTCCTTATTAAGTAATCGTTTTTCTGATTATGCCGACGTTACTTGAACATAACATTAACTGCCGGTCATTCAAGGCTCAGAGGGAGGGAGGCACTGCCGTGTTGACAGAAATATAAATGTTATCGGGGCTATTCGTCGTGATATCGGACTTATCGGAATGATGTCATAATTTCCTGTTATCGGCCCGATAGTTATCGTGCACCCCTAATCCTGATGAAACTGCTGTTTATGTCCCGTTGGTCCACAGACGTTTGTAATAAAGTCCACATATGAAGAAAGCATGGTTTAAAAAGTAAAAGAAACTGCTTTATGTGTGCTGCCAGTGGTGTTTCAGTTGCGTCATAAACTGGAGACCCTGCAGTCTTCTGGCCTGCCCGAGAGTTTCAGAGTCCCTTATGATCCAGGACTGAGAGCTGGAGCCCTGCTGGTGAGAGGAAAATGCACACGCACTCATCCACAACCATATAAAAATAAAAAAATAAAAAAACAAGAGCCTCTATCCACCCCTCAGACTCACATGTCAATGAAACATTTTTCGTGTTCATCCAGATTGAACAGTGCAAAGTGATGGCCTCCAAGAAGAAGCCCCTGTGGCTGCAGTTCATCCGGGCCGACCCCACAACTCTGTCCAAAGATCCCATAGGCATCATTTTCAAAGATGGCGACGACCTCAGACAGGACATGCTCATCCTGCAGGTGAGCAGAAACACATCCGGGATGCACAATTCATGGAGGAAAACATCTGCACTGTTTGTTTGTTTTTCTTTCAGATCCTGCTCATCATGGAGTCGATCTGGGAGGCCGAGTCGCTGGATCTGTGCTTGCTGCCGTACGGCTGCATCTCCACTGGCAACAGGATCGGTCCGTCACACCGCGTTGCAGTTTTCTTTCTTTTTCCTTTTTTTCTGTCATCTCTCTGACTCTCTGTTTCTCTCCGTTTGCCGTCCGGTTCATCCAGGGATGATAGAGATCGTCAAAGATGCCACCACCATTGCGAACATCCAGCAGAGCGTCGTGGGAAGCACCGGCGCATTTAAA
This sequence comes from Hirundichthys speculiger, assembly GCA_018398805.1. Classification (NCBI taxonomy): domain Eukaryota; kingdom Metazoa; phylum Chordata; class Actinopteri; order Beloniformes; family Exocoetidae; genus Hirundichthys; species Hirundichthys speculiger. The sequence goes on along the minus strand of JAGFBZ010002282.1, from coordinate 230,659 downwards.
GATGAAATCCTCTGTCAGTGGCTCCGGGACAAGTGCATCAGCGAGGAAAAGGTGAACATCACAACATGTTCTTTTTAGGGGTGTACGATAACCGATAACTATCGGGCCGATAACAGGAAATGATAACGTCATCCCGATAAAGTCCGATATCACGACGAATAGCCCCGATAACATTTATATTTCTGTCAACACAGCAGTGTCTCGCTCCCTCTGAGCCTTGAATAACCGGCAGTGAATGTTATGTTCAAGTAACGTCGGCATAATCAGAAAAACGAATACTCAATAAGGAAAATCAAGAAAACCCCCTCATGCCAGAAAACAACTCGTTAACTCGGTCATAATTTTGGTAGTTGATTACTTGAATTGATATTTGCAGTATTTTCCCACATGTTACACATAAAAAAAGAAAAAAATAGAAAAGGCTGAAATAACGACTAGCAAACGAAACGTCGGAATTTACGTTACACCTTGAATGCAGCCTGCAGCACAGTGCTGATCACAACAAACATGGCGGCGTGGAACTTCGTTAAAGTTTCAGAAGAAGATAGTTTGGTGGTTATTTGTGACGAATCCTCCGAGTGAATTCTACGAGGAGGGAAGCACAAGCTTTAATACGTAAAACCTGATCAGCCACCTACAACATAACAATCGCTTCCATGGAGTTTTGAAATCGCGCTAAAGTGAGCTAACGGAAGCTAATGCTAACATGCGCAATCCAGCAGCAGTCTCTCCTCTCCCTCATTCCTCTCATCTAAAGCTTTCATGAGATTAAAAAAATAAAAACTACTGAACGTCATTTACTTTAATTAAAGGTATTAATTTAAATGGAACCACAAGCCAAAATCCTTTAAATGTTAATCTTTTTCAGTTAGTAATTCTGATGCATGTATTTCCATCAGTTCAAGGAGCCTTTATTTTTTATATCAGTCAGTAATGAACCTTATTTAAGTTGATGTGAGATATCAAATAGGTTTGTTTGATAGCTTTATGAAAATGTTTGAGAGGCTTGCCAATAGAAACGTACGTTTCTCAGCAGGTGCCGTGAACTTCCATGATGTAATCAAAGCGTTGCTTTGTTTCCTGCAGCAGATGTGTTTGTTAGATGAGAGGAAGCAGCGGTGTGACAGACAGGAAGGAAGTGAGGCGCGGGGTTTATCCTGCCGCCACAGTCTTCAGCTGTGTGCCTGACATTTACATTTACATGCTTCTGTCTGAGACTTAACTGAGAAAAGAGCTTCATGCACCTCGGTTTAAAATTGATTTCTCTTCTGATCAGTATTGAAACATGCAGCGAGAGAATCTGTTTCATTTAAGTTTGGCTGAATATTTTCTGATTCTCAGTCGGGACAGGTCTGAAGTATCGGCCACAGGCAGAGAAACTTCACGTGAAACCGACGGCGCTTGAATGCAACAGAACAAGTTAGAAACGTTTGACTAGAAATTAAGTTTTCAGTCTCATTTTACAAATGTAGAAAAAGTAATGTTTTATCATGTGAAGAAGCGTTTCTCTATCTGAGCAGCTGATCATTGATCTCGTGTATTAGATCCTGTAAAGCAGTCGTGACACGACACAGTCCACCAACTCAAACCCCAAAACCCACAGACAGCGGTACTCAACTGTATTGTTCACTTCCACTTTCTAAACTGGAAAGTGGTCATGAAAAGACGTGTGCAAAAAAAAATCGATTTGGCGATATATCGCGATTTTCGGCCGCCTGATATTATATCGATTTTTCAGCTCCTAATATCGATTTTTTTAGGAACATTAATTCATTCACTTAAATGTGCTAAAACACTAATAATAAACAATAAATAGGTTGTTTTGAAGCAAATAGTTTTGACTCAATTTGTCAATATCATCTGATAACATATACAGCAACTTGATTTTTCATCTCTACTTTTAATTTTGATATTAACTGGGTAGAATATCGCAATATATCGTGATGATATCGTATCGTGACCCAAGTATTACGATACATATCGTATTGTGAGGTCCTTGCCAATACTCACCACTAGTCATGAATAATGCAGCACATGATATGGTGTCATAGTGTGTAATAGCTGTGAATACAGAATAACATACATGCTGAATAGTGATTAATAAAGGCTAATATGTGGTATGTGGTTCTGAAAGTGACCCGCGTCTCAGCTACAAATACAAATACTGAAAATGTTCAGCCAGACCGTAAAGAGAGCTCATATCACTCTGATTTTAAAGTCTCTGCTTCCACCACCTGTCAGCTCATTTCTCAAAGATATCCATAAAAAGTCTAATTTAAAGTTCCCACAAGCCACCTGGAGACTCAACAAACATGTGGAAGAAGGAGCTCTGGTCAGATGAAACCAAAATCTAACAAAACGATATGTTTGGAGTAAAAGCAACACAGCTGATCACCCTGAACACACCATCCCCACTGTCAAACACGGTGGTGGCAGCATCATGGTCTGGGCCTGCTTTTCTTCAGCTGGAACTGCAGCAGAAGGTGATGCTGCAAAGTATTAAAGCAAGGGGGACGAATAATATTACATGCCCCACTTTTTAGTTTTTTTTATTTGTTAAAAAAGTTTAGAATATCCAATAAATTTTGTTCCACTTCACAATTGTCCCACTTGTGTTGATTCTTGATAAATAATTGAAATTTTATATCTTTATGTTTGGAGCCTGAAATGTGGCAAAAGGTTGAAAAGCTCAAAGAGCCAGAATACTTTCACGAGGAACTGTATTTATAAGATTTCCTTTTATCATACAATCCCTACAGAACCTCTGGTCTTCTGGGAGAGGCCCTCTGACTTTTACCTAAAGTATGATGTAAAACCTTTACAAGAATCCTGTCTTGAAATGGGTCTGGTGCTCCTCCCACTCTCAGCCATTTCCACTGGTACGGAACATACCGAACCAATCACAGCGGTTCGGTTCAGCCTTTATACGAGAGCTCCCTCAGAAACTTCCTTGAGCCACGATTCAAAGCAAAGACCGCAAACTCGAACTAGCTTTGATAATTATTTTATTATTTAGTTGTTTTATTTTTTTATTTTCCATAAAGTTTCACTTCTCGATACCTGCATTTGTTTTTATGATGCTTTCAGTGTTGGCCCTCATTCCTAGCCACTCGGAAAGACACGTACAGTCATGGAAAAAATGATTAGACCACCATTTTTTCTTCACTTTCTTGTTCATTTTAATACCTGGTACCACTAAACGTCATCATGTGACTAAAACAGACAGAAAAGAAAACACTGAATGCATAAAAGCAGTGTTTTTGGCAGTACAACGCCATAGCTATTGATGTAAAAACTTAAGTGATTTAGGTTATAATCAAGAAAACCATGGAAAATGTTAAAAATATCAGCTCTTTAATAAAACTCTTATGAGCAATCTTTGTGGTTATCGTTATGTTTGTCCAAACAAATGTACCTTCAAATGTACGCTCATCGATCCGTGATGTCATGTACATAGAAAGTAATTAGAAATGGTGTCAGATTTCACCGTAATAGATCAAATAAAATAGAGCAGGTGCTGCTTTTAATACGTTATTATTATTTACTGTCTTTACATTTTCAGTCAGTGAAGCATTCAGCTGCATGAATTGTGTGGAAACCAACTGTCTTCTTCTTCTGCATGTGCAGTTCCAGCAGGCCGTGGAGAGGTTCCTGTACTCCTGCGGCGGATACTGCGTGGCCACGTACGTGCTCGGCATCGGGGATCGTCACAACGACAACATCATGATCACTGAATCGGGTAAGCTGAAGTCCACGCTTTCATCAAACACGTCATTGCTCTGAGGAACGTTCAGACTAAAGCCCTCCGTGCTCCTGCAGGGAACCTCTTCCACATCGACTTCGGTCACATCCTGGGGAATTACAAGAGCTTCATGGGAATCAGTAAGGAGTGGGTTCCCTTTGTGCTCACGCCAGACTTCCTGTACGTTATGGGAACGTCAGGAAAGAAAAGTAGCCCCCACTTCCAGAAGTTCCAGGTGCAGAAAATGAATTGGTTTTTTTTCTTCTTTGTTTTCATGCTTTGAGAAGCATGTAAAAAATATCCATCTTGCATCCTCTAAAACTAGTTTCTCTCTGTCTCAGAACGTGTGCGTGAAGGCTTACCTGGCCCTCCGCCATCACACCAACCTGCTCATCATCCTCTTCTCCATGATGCTGATGACTGGTACGACCTCTACTTTCCTCTTTTCTGCTCTTTTTTTTTTTTTTTTTGTGAACATCCAGAAAGTTGTAGTTTCAGATCCAGTTCCAGCTTTTCAGACGTAAAACCTGAAGTTAACCAGAATTACGAAAAAGTGCAGATCCTCAAATGAGCAGTAGGGACTGACGTCATCTGTATGGGGGGGGGGGGGGTGGTCTGTGAAATTTATCCATAATTATACAGATCTGTTTAAAATAACAGCTGTGTGCTTAAAAAAAATGAAGTAAAGCTCAAAATCCTTATCATTGCTTTTATTTCCAGTCACATAAAAGCACTGATAACACTGGACGTTGTCCTCCAGGATAAAACATCAAGAAACATTTTTATCAGGTTTATTATTAAAACAGTACAGTGTTACAAAAAAAAATAGCAGTGTCTGCATTTTTCTTTCCAAACTCAAACATTTACAGTGTAAACTGAGAAATGTTTGAATGTTGATCTTTCCTGTGAATCAGTGAACTAATACTTAGGGCCAGATCTTCCACCAGATCTGCTAAAACCGCTATTAAGGGATAGCGGGTAGCAGGAGGGGCGTTACCCCGCAAAGAACGTAATCTTCCACCTTCCTTAACCCGCTAACCCACCTGCGCTACCTGCTACATTAGCATAGCAGTGGTTAGAGCGTTCTACCTGTTTAACCAATCAGTGCGTCAGCAGCCGTTGCCTTTAAGAGCAGGTTGCGCTAACCGCTAACTAGTGCTGGGCGATATGACGATACATATCGGGACGATATAAAAGTGTGTATCGTGCCATTTCTTTTCTATCGTTTCTAACCTAATTTTATCAATTATTACAGCAAATATGTAATTAAATAACCTGCAACGATAAATTTGATAGAATCATGTCTACTTCTACAAAGTAGCCTTTTATGTTTGCACTTTTATTCATGGTTAATGCCTTAAACAGAGTTCTCTTCAGCCCTGATGTTTACTTTAGACACTTTATATTGGTTTGCAAACTTTGCACTACAAGGTTACAGATTTCAGAAAGTTGAAAAATAATTTGTGTTTATTTTTTATAGCTGAACTTCAGTGCAAAAATGTGTTTTTCCTCTCAGAAACTGTTGTGCACTTTAAAAAAAATGTGAAAGCTACTGTACCTCTGTACCTACCTGTTTTTGCTGCACTAAAATGTATGTTTGTGACAGTTCAGCTAAATGTCCTTTCAAAATAAAGTTGAAAAGTAAGCAATGAAAATTTTTCAAACTTTTCAGAGAATAACTGAAAACATATATCGTGATATATATCGTTATCGTGATATAAAACAGTCCATATCGTGATATATGATTTTTTTTCCATATCGCCCAGCACTACCGCTAACCGCTATGTAGCGTCTTTTCATCCAGATCAGAGCAGCTCGTCTGGGACTCTGCTGTAGAGCTTCCTCCTCTTCCTTCCTCCTCCTCTGCACTGATATATACAGATAAATATTTTTACACAGACAATTCCTATCAGCTACCTGATAGTTGCTGCGCTCCCAGTAAACACGCTCTGGTCGTCTATGGTTTAACTGGCGAGCAAGAGCCGTTTAAGACGATCTCTGCTATTTTCTCAGGGGTTCAACTGAGGCCAAATCACACTTTTTTATACAAGAGTTAATTCCAGAGGTGGAGACGTTTGTGCACGTCTACATGTGACCAGGTGGACGCGCATTGATGCCATTTGGACGCTTTCTTGTACCCTAACATGCAGGTTTAGGGTAGCAACCCGCGATCGTCGCAAGTTACCAAGTTTGCGGAAAAGGGTAAAAGACACGCCCATTGCCACACCTACAACTTGAGTAAGAGAGTCGGCATTATGGGTAGCGGCTTAGTGAGCGGAAGATTGCATTAGCGGTCAGCTGAGGTTCCTAAACCTCTGCAGGTAGCGGTTAGTGGGTAGCGGCTAACGGGAAGTGTACGATCGGGGCCTCAGTTGTAGAGCAGCTGTTTCTGAGAACATCTGTTGACCAGCTTCTGTCACCTGTCAACAGGTGTTCCAGTCCAGGACCGCTGGACTCAACAGTTCCTCTGCATTTCTTGGTTTTTATCTATCAGAAACAGCATTTTTGATGTCACCCCACAAGTTTTCTATCGGATCAAGGTCCAGGGATTGGACGGACCGCTCTATAACGTTAGTCTTGTTGTTATTTCCTCTTCATCATCAGGAAACATGACCTTCTTCCAGTATTCTAACGGATTCAAACTGATCCGTGATCCCTGCTATGTGATAAATAGACCTGACAGCATAGTATGAGAAACATCTCCACATCATGATGCTTCCTCCACCGTGCTTCACTGTCTTCAGTGTTCTGTGGCTTTAATTCAGTGTTTGACAAACTGTCTGTGGACCCTCGACCCAAACAGAACCATCTAGCTGTCATCAGTCCATGAATGTTGCTCCATCTCTCTTCAGTCCAGTTACTGTGGTCTTTGATAAACTGGAACTTCTTCAGAACATGTTGTTTTTTCAGTGATGGGTCTCTAACGGTTCCTCACAGGTAACTTTAGATCTTCTCTGATCATCCTGGAGCTGATCACTGGCTGAGTCTCTGCCATTTTCTGTTCTTAAATCCATATTTTTCTGTTTCTCTCACTTCTCTCTGGTTCTTGTTTCCATTTCAAATCATTTGAGGTGATTTTAGCTGAGCAGTCCATCATTTCCTGCACTTTTCTAGATGTTTTCCTTTCCAGTCAGCATTTTAAGTATTCTGTTCTTCTGAACAATATCTGGAACGACCCATTTTACTTTCAGAGAAATGCTCTTTAACCAGCAGTGTCACCACTTTGACAGCTGTTTTTTTTTTTTTTTTTAACAGAATTAATGACTTGAATAGCTGAACAACACACTGCTTTATTTTTTTTAACAGGCTGATATTCATTTTCCTTTAATACATTTTTCTTTCATGTTTTAAATTGATCTTAGAGGTGCAGTTTTCCCAAAGAACTTGCGCGTTTAGAAAGAAAAGCTATTATAAGAATTTGGAGCTTTACTCACTTTTTAAATGATTATTTATTATAAACTATTATTTTGAACACAACTGTAGGTGTTTTCTTGAGTGACACGTGCACTGAAGATCATCTACCGGTCATTATTTTAGGATTAAAACTAGGAGAAGTTCAAACGGAGCTCAATCAGTGAATAACTGACTGGTTATGGGTCCAGTAATAAAGTTAAATCCATTACTGGGAACTCTGCAGGTGACGTCTCTGAGGGTTTGTCCAGGTGTTTGTCCAGGTGTTTTATAGTCTGGTGGTAACTAGAGGTGGGCAGATCGATCTAAATATCGATACCAACGCTGGTATTGATATCAAATGATACTGGTGTAAAAAGATCCATCTTCAAGCTTTTCTTCTCTCCCACCATCACTGACTGCTGCAAAGTGTGAATTCATTGAAGTCTGAGCCTGAGACGAAAAAAGTCACACAGAGAACATTTTACTGTATTGTTAAACATTTAAATGATTCAATCTTTTTTAGGAAGTATGGTATCATACTTAAGGTAAGTTACGTGTCAGGTTTCCATGTTATTTAGGATTAAGGTATAGTACTATTTAATAAACTGTATTCTCTTAAAATCTGAGAATATGACTCAGTGAATAAACAACAAGCATGTAGTTCAATAACTGCATTAAAGGTGGAGTAGGTGTTGTTTGAAAAACGGTTCCAGCAATCCAACTCAAGTGAGATTTTGAAAATATACACTCCCTCCCTCCTCCCAAAGGCAGTTTTTCTCTGATTATAACCTCTATACTGGACCAAAACGTTTAGTTTTTTTTTGCAAACATTTTATTTCAGTGGGTGCAATGGGAATGTGAAAAGGTTTTCAGGCAATATTGTAAAAAGTGCTGCAAAAAAACAACACCCACCCCACCTTTAATGATGTAAGTAACTGCATAATCATCAAAGTCCAGTTATATTCAATTTCAAGAACAACATTAATAATTCAGTCTTTAAAAAACATATTCTGAATTTGTTCTGAAAGGAAGAAAATTCCTTATTTTCATATTTTTCTGAAAAACAATTCTATTTTGTATTGTGGTTTTTCCTTTTATTCCTTAAAAAATGTTTATTTCCTAATGTTAAGAAAAACTTTGCTTATTACTGTTCCATTGTTTCAAAACAAAAATGTTAATTGTGACAATAAACTATTTTGCTGCCACCTATAAAGTTTGCTGAAATTCTATCGTAGGTTTTAACAAAAAGGTCAGCAATTCCATGACAGATAGAGCTTAATATGAAAAAGTATCGGTATCAGTATCGGTATCGACGATACTGGCCCTGTATTTACTTGGTATCGGATCGATACCAAAATTCTCAGTATCGCCCAGCTCTAGTGGTAACTCAGGTAAGGTTGGGATGTTGAAGCAGTTGCCTGTAGACATTTGTAGTTATCCAGGAAGGAAATTTCTCATGAAGGAGCCAGAACCAGAGCCTGCAGAGTCAGGCTCCCTGAGACCTGGATGGATCCTGGTCCAGGTGTAAAACTAACATGTGGTCCTTTAAAACCTCTGACTCAGGGATGCCCCAGCTGACCAGCAAAGAAGACATCGAGTACATCCGGGAGGCGCTGACCGTCGGCCGCAGCGAGGACGAGGCGCAGCGCCACCTGCTGGACCAGATCGAGATCTGCAGGGAGAAAGGCTGGATGGTCCAGATCAACTGGTTCGTTCATCTGGTGCTGGGGATCAAGCAGGGAGTTGAGAAACGATCCACATAGATCCCACAAGACCATCTGAAAGTGATGCACAACATATCCAGGTTTTTAGTTTCGCTTCTTAAAGGTCCTGCAGATTTATTTTAGACCATCAGAATATTCAAAGTGTTTTATAGAAAAGACCCAGAGGAGGAAGTTAACTAGTTAACTAGGCCGTTTTAACTGCTTTAATGACTGATTGATGAATCAAAGACATGGACCTCTGAACTGTTTACATTCATCTTTTTGAGAAAAGAAGCTTCTCATGTCTCAATCAAGGTCTTTTTCTTTGCTTTTCTGCCTTCAAATTGACATTTTTAAACACGGCAGGTGTCTTGATGAGGTGAATAATAGATGTGATATCCGGGGGGGGGGGCTCCTGGTCAGAGATTTAATATTTATACATTAACACTGTTTTTATTCACGCTGGCTGTTGCAATATATTATATATACGCAGTTATGTGCTACTGTAACGTGTTGGTAGTCCGCTGGCTGCTGGGGCGGGTCAGAACCTGCTGGTTTAAAGCTGGACTGGTGACATTCACTGGTTTAGATAAAAGAATCAAGGCTTGGGCGGGTTCTGTTGGTGACATCACTGTGATGTCATCACTGTGTGTCTTCATGTATCTAACGGTTGTTTTTAAAGTCGGGTCAAATAAAACCAGTAACTGCAGGTCGGGCTTAAATGGGACCAGAATTACAAGCAAAAGTTGATGTCCAAGTTTCAGCATTTTGAAAATATGTATTTGTTTGAATTTTACTCAAAAAATGTATTGGAAAGATTAAATCTTCCTTTGTTTTTTTTTTTAATTTGGATTTTTTAAAGAAAGAGCATTTTGCAATAAAGTTTATTGTGCTTGTAAATGTTTTTCATTGGTTCTGAGTGTTAAATGAGTGAGACATGAAAGCTTTTCTTTCTTGCATCAAAGGAAACAAAGTGCTTCAGGCGCTTTCACTCGTCTGGATCAGAACTGCAGGAGGAGTTCTGGAACGTTCCTCCTCATCCAGCTGCTGCAGCTCAGAAACATCTGGAGGATGTGGAGCTGCAGCAGCTGTCAGGGTCGTTTCTCAGCGTCTCAGTGGGGTTAAGGTTCTGACCGGACCAGAAGGTTCTGACTGGACCACTCCAGAGGGCTCTGACTGGACCACTCCAGAAGGTTATGACCGGACCAGAAGACTCTGACCGGACCACTCCAGAGGGTTCTGACCGGACCAGAAGGTTCTGACCGGACCACTCCAGAGGGTTCTGACCGGACCAGAAGGTTCTGACCGGACCACTCCAGAGGGCTCTGACCAGTCCAGAGGGTTCTGACCGGACCAGAAGGCTCTGACAGGACCACTCCAGAAGGTTCTGACTGGACCACTCCAGAAGGTTCTGACCGGACCACTCCATAAGGCTTTGACCGGACCACTCCAGAAGGTTCTGACCAGACCACTCCAGAAGGCTCTGACCGGACCAGAAGAAACTGACCGGACCACTCCAGAGAGTTCTGACCGGACCAGAAGGCTCTGACCGGACCAGAAGGCTCTGAGCAGACCACTCCAGAAGGTTCTGACCGGACCACTCCAGAGGGTTCTGACTGGACCACTCCAGAAGGTTCTGATGGACCAGAAGGTTCTGACTGGACCACTCCAGAAGGTTCTGACTGGACCACTCCAGAAGGCTCTGACCGGACCACTCCAGAAGGTTCTCACCGGACCAGAAGGCTCTGACCGGACCACTCCAGAATTCTGACCGGACCACTCCAGAACGCTCTGACCGGACCACCCCAGAAGGTTCTGACTGGACCACTCCAGAAGGTTCTGACTGGACACTCCATAAGGCTCTGACCAGACCAGAGGGTTCTGATCGGACCAGATGGCTCTGACTGGACCAGAAGACTCTGACTGGACCACTGCAGAGGGTTCTGACCGGACCAGAAGACTCTGACCGGACCACTCCAGAAGGTTCTGTCCGGACCAGAAGGCTCTGATCGGACCACTCCAGAGGGTTCTGACTGGACCACTCCAGAAGGTTCTGACTGGACCACTCCAGAAGGTTCTGACTGGACACTCCATAAGGCTCTGACCAGACCAGAGGGTTCTGATCGGACCAGATGGCTCTGACCGGACCAGAAGACTCTGACTGGACCACTGCAGAGGGTTCTGACCGGACCAGAAGGCTCTGATCGGACCACTCCAGAGGGTTCTGACTGGACCACTCCAGAAGGTTCTGACTGGACCACTCCAGAAGGTTCTGACTGGACACTCCATAAGGCTCTGACCAGACCAGAGGGTTCTGATCGGACCAGATGGCTCTGACCGGACCAGAAGACTCTGACTGGACCACTGCAGAGGGTTCTGACCGGACCAGAAGACTCTGACCGGACCACTCCAGAGGGTTCTGACTGGACCACTCCAGAAGGTTCTGATGGACCAGAAGGTTCTGACTGGACCACTCCAGAAGGTTCTGACTGGACCACTCCAGAAGGCTCTGACCGGACCACTCCAGAAGGTTCTCACCGGACCAGAAGGCTCTGACCGGACCACTCCAGAATTCTGACCGGACCACTCCAGAACGCTCTGACCGGACCACCCCAGAAGGTTCTGACTGGACCACTCCAGAAGGTTCTGACTGGACACTCCATAAGGCTCTGACCAGACCAGAGGGTTCTGATCGGACCAGATGGCTCTGACTGGACCAGAAGACTCTGACTGGACCACTGCAGAGGGTTCTGACCGGACCAGAAGACTCTGACCGGACCACTCCAGAAGGTTCTGTCCGGACCAGAAGGCTCTGATCGGACCACTCCAGAGGGTTCTGACTGGACCACTCCAGAAGGTTCTGACTGGACCACTCCAGAAGGTTCTGACTGGACACTCCATAAGGCTCTGATGACCAGACCAGAGGGTTCTGATCGGACCAGATGGCTCTGACCGGACCAGAAGACTCTGACTGGACCACTGCAGAGGGTTCTGACCGGACCAGAAGGCTCTGATCGGACCACTCCAGAGGGTTCTGACTGGACCACTCCAGAAGGTTCTGACTGGACCACTCCAGAAGGTTCTGACTGGACACTCCATAAGGCTCTGACCAGACCAGAGGGTTCTGATCGGACCAGATGGCTCTGACCGGACCAGAAGACTCTGACTGGACCACTGCAGAGGGTTCTGACCGGACCAGAAGACTCTGACCGGACCACTCCAGAAGGTTCTGTCCGGACCAGAAGGCTCTGATCGGACCACTCCAGAAGGTTCTGACCGGACCACTCCAGAAGGTTCTGACCGGACCACTCCAGAAGGCTCTGACCGGACCAGAAGAAACTGACCGGACCACTCCAGAGAGTTCTGACCGGACCAGAAGGCTCTGAGCAGACCACTCCAGAAGGTTCTGACCGGACCACTCCAGAGGGTTCTGACTGGACCACTCCAGAAGGTTCTGATGGACCAGAAGGTTCTGACTGGACCACTCCAGAAGGTTCTCACCGGACCAGAAGGCTCTGACCGGACCACTCCAGAATTCTGACCGGACCACTCCAGAACGCTCTGACCGGACCACCCCAGAAGGTTCTGACTGGACCACTCCAGAATTCTGACCGGACCACTCCAGAACGCTCTGACCGGACCACCCCAGAAGGTTCTGACTGGACCACTCCAGAAGGTTCTGACTGGACACTCCATAAGGCTCTGACCAGACCAGAGGGTTCTGATCGGACCAGATGGCTCTGACCGGACCAGAAGACTCTGACTGGACCACTGCAGAAGGTTCTGTCCGGACCAGAAGGCTCTGATCGGACCACTCCAGAGGGTTATGACTGGACCACTCCAGAAGGTTCTGACCGGACCAGAAGGTTCTGACTGGACCACTCCAGAAGGTTCTGACTGGACCACTCCAGAAGGCTCTGACCGGACCAGAGGGTTCTGACTGGACCACTCCAGAAGGTTCTGACTGGACCACTCCAGAAGGCTCTGACCAGACCACTCCAGAAGGTTCTGACCGGACCACTCCAGAAGGTTCTGACTGGACCACTCCAGAAGGCTCTGACCAGACCACTCCAGAAGGTTCTGACTGGACCAGAAGGCTCTGACCGGACCAGAAGGTTCTGTTTCTGCAGCTGTTCTGGGCTGGACCCGTCCTGCAATCATCCTCCACTGAGCTCCAGCTGGTTGACAGTAATGTGGTCCAGTTGATCAGATTTAATTGTGACTCCAGGTGTGCGCAGGTGAGTCCTCATTTTTGTATGTGAGATAAAGTTAGATTTATTCCAGTAGATTTTATGAACTCTATAAACCCTAACCAGTGGAGAACATCTGGAACAGAGATTTAAATGAAGTAAATCATTGATCTGCTGGGACGCAGTTTGGAAAAACCTTCGTGATATTTCCAAGAACCTCAACCACCAATTAATCCAATTAATCCAATTAATCCAATTAATCCATCATAAATGTGTATCTGACCCCCAGAAGGAACTATTCTATGAACATCATCACATCTCCAAACTGTGACCTTTGACCTCACCTAACGCCCAGGGGTCATTCTTCCATGTTTATTGGGAGTCTTCTGGTGTGGTCGACAGCTCTTACTTTAACTGATATTTTTAAGATCCCAGTTTCCAGCTTAACTTCTGCTTCATGATTCTTTAAAAGCCCAGAACATGCTGGTCTTTAGGCGACGGCGCCAAACTGTCCTGAATGGAGCCAGAGATGAGACTCTGCAGGGCTGGGAGGCAGCACACAGGTTAGTTAAAGAAAACACCTTGATTTTTCTTTCTTTTTTTTTTTTGTTTGTTTTTTTTGTTATTTTAGGAGAGATCCTGGGTGGGAGGTTCATACAGAGTCACTAGGGGAGGGTATGGTTGTATGTATGTTTGTGAGGAGGGATGGGGGGGTGGGGGGACTGATAACTTGTAAATGACTTTGTATAGTTGTATCTGTGCAGCTATTATTATGGGGGGGGGGGGTTAAAGGGAGAAAAATCGATGTAAATGATGTAACATATATAAGCTGTACATGTTGTAATGAAAACAGATTTATTCTAGTAGCTCGGATCACGCTGGTGTTTCTGACCAACAACATCTCAGGAACCATTAGAGAAGCTCCACCAGCGTTTGTTATGTTGGCCTGAATCATTTTATCCATTTTTTTTTTTTTTTTTATCATGGACATCTCAGTTTTTTAAATTTATTTAACCATTGTTTATACAGGTAAGACACATTGAGATCAAGATCTCATTTTCAAGTGTGACCTGTTCAATAATAAATCCCAATGAAATACATATAAAACAATCAATCAGTATATTTTGTTATTCTCATTTGTAGAAAGTTTGTCCACAAACTAGAATTTTAGATTTCAGCCTTTAACATCAGCACAGCCTACATGATATTACCAGTTTTATTTATTTATTTATTTTTAATGTCTCAGGTTATGGCCTGGAACAGTGGTTCTCAAACTTTTAATGCTGTACCACCTATGAAACTATTGAGCTCTCCGAGTACCACCATGATGACCAATTTTAAAATATAGCCACATATGCCTTCTCAGTTAGCTTTAAACACACAGGAGAGACGTTTATTCCTTATTGTGGTTATTTATTGTTACCTGAATTTCATTTGAAATGTTGTATTTATAATGCATTGTCATGCACTGACAATGCTCACCAGAGAGCGCTCGTACCACCAGTGGTACACGTACCACAGTTTGCGCACCACTGGCCTAGAAGGTAAGAATCATCCCAGCGTGTAGCGTGAGGTTCATGTCTAAACTCTAATTAATTAAAACTTCCCTGTATCAGGTTTAAGCCGACGCGGACAGAGACCTCTGGAAGTCTGTGTGATATATTTTCTGAACAACTGAGAGGAAGGTAAGTTACAGGTAAGTTACAGGTAACCGAGCAACAGGGGTCACATGAGTTTAAACATCACTTCACCTTTCAGCAGCTGTTTAAGTGCCTTCTATCAATCAGAGCAGCTGTGAACTACACAGTTCCCTTCCACAGAAGTAATCAGTCTACGGGTTCACTTACTTTTTCCTCTTTAACCGGTGTGTTATATTAGGAAACTATAATTCTGTTATCAGTTTAACCCTCATACCACTGAGGTGTACTTTTTGTCATATCTCAGAAGTGCTTTATTCTATAATTCCAATTTTTCATGACTTTGTCAATCAATTTGTTCCTAATAATGTCATATGATTTTTTTTCTGTTTCTGTCTTTATCTGTGCTTTTTAAAAATTCCAATGCATTGGGTTAAAATCTCTAATTCCGCCTATGTATTTTTAATAGATGGAACTATTTATTGAGTCAATGTTTGCCATGGGTCCTAATTTAAAGTATCTTACTTTTGTATTTTTGACTTTTGTATTAAAATTCAAATAAAATTAAAATGTAGTGACATTTAAATGATTGTGGGTTTATTTACGATCCGATAATTAAACTGCAGAAAAGAGCTATTAGAATAATAAATGGAGCTGGATACCGTGATTCTACAAATCAGCTTTTTATAAAATTTTTGGACATTGTATATTCAAAAACCTTAGAAATTATGTTTCGAGTTGTAATTAAGACAATTCCCATTTGTATTCAAGAAATGTTTAAGCTAAGGCAGGTGGATTATAATTTAAAGGGGTTATTAATGTTTGAAACTTGCAGAGTTAGAACTAATTTAAAGTATAGATGTGTGTCAGTTTTGGGTGTAAAATTATGGAGCGGATTGAACAATGAAATAAAAATGTGTAATTCTGTGTTAGTCTTCAAGAAGACTTTAAAATCTAATATTATCAAAAATTATAAGGAAATTTGATTTGAATTAAATTTTTCTGTTTATGCTATGTGTTTTGTAATGATGTACTATTGTGTAATAGTCGATTAATCCTCTGATGGTATAGGATAGGCAAAAAAAAAAATAAGCCTTGGGGCTTCAGCCTATTCCTTTTTAGGTTGTTATCTGAAATTTTCTTTTTGTAAAACATGATTTTATTTTTGTTTTAAACCGAAATAAAGCATTCATTTATTCATTCATCATTCATTCATTTAAGTTTTTTATATATATTGGGTTCAAAATGACCTTGGTTGGTTTCAACATATAAATACAACACAAATAATGTTTACTTGAAATGACTGAACACTAAATGATATCAGAATCAAGTCTAACGTGACGACCATAGAGATGGTAATAGAGAGCCTCATTCTTTAACTGATTTGAAACATTTCAATGGATTTGTGCTTAGCTCAGATAGGATCTTAATTGCTGTAAAGGAGATCATAAAATTCCACTGTTGACATTTTTGGGTTAAAGAAAAGTATATTTTCGTTTTATAAAATATGCAAATTAACTATAACTTTCTTAAAATAATAATAATCTGTTGTTTTTTTCCTCAGATGACATTTAATTCATCAGTAATAATATTCTGAGAGGAAAAAAGTTGTAATTTTTCTTTGATGGTTGTTTATTACAGTATTTATTATTATTCACGTTGTGTCGTGTGTTTTTCTCCACTTCAGCCACCAGGTGGAGTAACATCACGTTCCAGGACATCAGACGACCTCATCCTTTCCTCCTGCAGCTCCACATCTCCTCTTTCTGCTCCTTCTTTCTCTTCTTTGTCTTCTGCTGAACAACGTCTGCAGAGAGTGGGAGTGAAGCTGCAGATGAATAGATCTTTGTTTCGTGGCTGTAAACTGCTCTAGATGTTTCCATGTGAGTCTGTTCTCAGCGTTGAGGCCTCTTTAACTGATGAACCTTACAGCTTAACAACACAGGTGTTTCCTGAATAAACTCACGTTTTATCTGATTTTTATAAATATTCTTGCAACTCCTCTTGAAAGTGAAGGAAGGTGTTACAGGTAGAACTACAAGGCTGATTTTAATTTTTGCTTTTGCTAATTTTGCTCAACATATTGTTGACGTGCATTCATCAGGGGACGTAACTTTAACTTCTAACTACTGATTTTCAGGAATCTGCTGGTTTAGTTTTTCTTCTCGGAGCAGACATGCGCTGCAGCTCAGATGTGACGGGGCTGGGAGGTTGGTGTGGGAGGGAACTGCTGGAATAAAAAAAAAAAAAAAAAAACAGGAGCAAACTGGAGCGTCAAGAATCGATTCCCTCTCTTTTTCTATTATTTCTCGTTCTTCTCCAGGAAGACATGAACCAGATCAGGCGACGGGGGAAATCACTCTGTCCTTGTGTGTGCGTGTGCGTCGGTTTTTGTGAGTTTTCCATCTTCAGGATGGTGACCTCACTTCTCTGAAGGGTTATCTTCGGGTCAGGACCTGGTTGGAGGTTCATTAATTAGTGCATCAAAGCTGTGAGTTTAAGGTTCGGAACCGGCCGAGGAAATAAAAGAAGCTGCTAAAATAAGTGGAAGGTTTTATGTGTGAATGTAAATGCTGTTACGTACAAGCGTGTACGTGATTATGAAGTGTGGGTGTGATTCGCTCTGTTTGTAGTGGGCGTCTTTAAGAGGCTTGAAGAGCATAAATACAGATTTAATGCTTTTCCTCTGCGTTCACTGAGAGCGTGAAGTGACGCTGAAGATGAAGATGTCTCCTCTCAGGCATTTACTTGTTGTCATTCTTGTGACAGCGGCGTACACTTCAAGTGTCAGAAGTGGAATGAAATGGGCATATAACAGTCCCGCTGCTTCTCGTAGAGCTGTTTCATGAGGACATCTCTGGGGCTCATAGTAGAGGCGGCCATGTTTAGTGTACCTGCTGCACAGGTAGGGCCTTCAGATAGGATGTAAACAGAAATCAAGATTCAAGATTCAAGATTCAAGATCTTTATTTGTTACATACACAATTATACTTTGTACATTGCGCAGTAAAATTTGTTATTGTACCCACAGGGCAAACGCTTTCTTTTAAGAAGAAACAGGAGAAAAAAAAAGAATTAAGTTTAAATAAGTAATAAATAATAAATAAACACACAGTGCAGGAGATGAGAAAAACTATGAAGTTCAAATAAAACAGAGCAGAGTAACTGTTCAATATTTTTCAAAATCTACACCTTTAGTCTGTTTATTCTAAAAACTAGATATACAAACTGGCATGCTGTCATACCAGATAACAGGCCAGATGGAGGACACGGCGTCCGTGGTTTCCATTAAAATACAAAAACAATTTAAAAAAAGAGAAGACAGCAGCGTCTCTAAGTCATGTTCAAATATGGTTTCTTTCTCGCTTGATGGAGCTTCTCGATGGAAAGGTCAAATCTTAGCGAGGCTACAACAGATCGTTTACGTCATGGTTCAGCTCACATTATGGTTTTTGAGGCCTGGAATGTTTGTTGAATTGGAAAAGTAAAAAAAAAAAAAAAAAACTAGAAAAGCACTCGGAGAACACAGACCTCCGTCAACCTCAACAGTTCTCCCACATAGCGATTTACAGTTTGTGATAAAATCTGGATCAGATCCAGATCAGCCTTTAAAATTTGATAGAGGTTCCCATTGTCAATCACTGAGTCAAATTTCATGAGTTTTGGTCAATAATTAATGGAGATGTTGAGAAACAAAATTTTTGGCCCCATTGACCGCAATGTTATTGAAAATCTGAAAGTGATCCAGAATCCAGGATTTCTTCCGGATCACAGCCAAAATGAAATCAGTTCTTCCTTTTCACATTTCTGACAAATTAAAAATGAGCCAATATTTTTCATGTTATTCTTATATATTTAATTCTTGGTAAGGTGTAGTATTTAAAGTGTTAATTTACTTATTTTATATGTAGAGTATTGTTGTTTTTATAGGATGGAGCACTGCAACGAAAGAATTTCCTGCAAGGGATTAATAAAGTATTTTCTTTTCAATTCAATTCAATTCAATTCAATTCAATTCAATTCAATTCAATTCAATTCAATTCAATTCAATTCAATTCAATTCAATTCAATTCAATTCAATTCAATTCAATTCAATTCAATTCAATTCAATTCAATAATGGTAAAATGTCTCACCTGCTGTAAAACACGGAGGAGGCTCGGTTATGAGTTGGTTTTGCTTTGCTGCATCGGACACATGGGACCTTGAACGTTAAGACACAGTTCAGTCTCAAGACTATCAAAGCTCCCAGGTGTCCAGCGTCCTACCTGGTATCAGGTAACGCAGCGTCATTCACAGGTCACGGGTCCCCTAACAGGATAAAGACTGACTGATTTAAAAAAAGAAAGAAAAAAAGGACTATACTTAGGAGGCCCTCCTTGAACCCTAATCTTAATCCTGTTGGACGTTTATAGAAAGATCTGGAAAATGCTGCTGCAGTTTGTTGAGGAAAGTGGGTCAGAACTCTTGTTGGCAGTTGTAGAAGTCGCCAGACTGCCAGTTTGTACCATAAAATATTAAGTTGGGGGAATCCTCATAGTTGTCCATGTCAGTCTCATTTATTTTCCTACAACAATATTAAGTTGAATTAAAACTGAAAATCAAACTGCTTTGTGTTAAACATGGAATAAATTCTGAAGTCTGCCATTAACTCTGGAGTTTGGGGGGTTTCTACGATAAAGATATACCCGGAAAAAATTAGCAGCACCAACAGATTGGAAATGGGGGAAAAAACAGGCCACACTGGCTGCGGTTACATGATGTTTTTTAATTCGGAATTAATAATTAGGAATTAAATAATTCCGAATTAAACTATTTTCCTTCGAGATTACATGGAAATAGTAATTCCGAATTGAGGTTTACATGGAAAACATGTTTGTTCGGCTTTATCCAACTCCGCTTTAGGTCTGGGGGTTGGGAAGGGTTCTGATTGGATGGGGGGGGCGGACGTCTTTACATCTACCGGAAGAAAACAAACTTAGCTAACTCGGTTAGCAACAACATTTCACTTATTTTTGACCTGGGTGGCGTCTCTATCTGTGAAACCTCCTTCATTTAACCTGGCCGCTTTGAAAAGATCACAATTTTTATGTTTCCTGCCATCTGTTCTTTTAATTATTTCCAGTTCCTCCAAGCTATTTATTAAATAAATCGCCTCTGCTCTTGAACACCATTTACTGCGTGCTGCCATTTTAAAACTTTGTTTTGAAAACAAGCCCAGCGCGGAATATAAGCGTCATCGCGACAGACGGCCAAGAGAACTAGCATGCGCAGAAAGACGGGAATTAATTTAAACAGGAATGAGTGTAAACATGACCGCAGAATTATTTAATTTGGAATTAAAATGGGAATAAACCAGCCACTTACTTCGGAATTAAGTTAATTCGGAATTGACATTTTCATATGGAATTAAGTGTTTACATGGTAACTTTTATTCGGCTTTAACTTTAATTCTGAATTAAAGAGGAATTAAACTTCCCATGTAAACGCACTGACTATGTACCTTTTTGTTTCAGACAAACTTGATTTTTTAACTTTCCAGCAGACTGCAAAAGGTGAATTTTAATAAGAGCTTTTACTGTAACAGAGCTGATCTGAAACATCAGCCTCCACAGCTCATAACGCTGAAAGACGTTAGACAAACCTAAGAAGCTGATGTTGCCACCTTGAAGACATTTACTGGTTTGTAGTTGGACGTGTTGGTCAACACTGTCTAAATCCTAAACCAGGTGTGTCAAACTCCAGTCCTTTGAGGGCCACCGTCCAGCAGGTCTTAGATGTTTCCCAGCACACCTGGTTCAAATGAAAGGATCACCACCATCTTGTCCAGGTAATTTGAATCAGGTGTGCTGGAGCAGGTAAACATCTAAGATGTGCAGGACTGTGGCCCTCGAGGGCTGGAGGTAGACTTTATAAAAAAAATATATATTTTTTTAACCTAAGGGGGACACAGTCTTGTTAAGATCTGACTCCTGGTTAACACAAAAATGTGCAAATAGGTGTAACATAAAAAGTCTAGCAGTCAGTGGGGACTCACCCACCTTAGCTCGGTTCCCTACTATTTTAATTTATCTCAATAAACCATAGCTTACATTACCTTACTTTCAATTTAATTAAATCTGTCCATCCATTTTATCAACTGAGCCAAAACGAGCCCTACCGGAGCTCCGGTTGAGCCACATTCGCCTACAAACCTTTCCATGCTAACCCATGCTAACCCATGCTAACCCAGAGCTGGTTGTGCCAGTCTGTTAGTACAACAACCCATATTCCTTTTAAATTAGGAGTGATTAGGTCTTCTTAGCTCTTAAAGGTGCGAGATACTTCCAAGAAAAACTGATGACATCCAGCCGTTTGACACCGTAGGCTGAAATGTAGCTGTCACTCAAAAAAAAAAAAAAAACACGTGGTACATAAAGATTTTCTCCTTGTACACTTCTTATTGAAATGAAATGTAACTTTGGAGACCAAAACTCTAATTTATTGATGCATGTTTTTCCAGATTGTAAATATGTTTATTCCTGCAACAAACATGAGGCCCTAGTGGCCATTCAGGGAATTACACGTTAATGTCAGTTTAGCAAGCCGGATGTAGCCCCTGAGCTACACTTACGTGATCTTACTTTCCATATTCATATTTCCAACATTTTTGTTATATTTGAATTGTCATATTGGATGAATTGATGATTCACAAACGAGAGTTCATGTTGACCAGTGATGGTTTCTGACTTTCTCAGAGAATTAACGTGCACGAGAGATGAGCAGCGCTCGCTGTTCAGAAAGCCATGATCGCAACATAAAAGACAATCTGAAGAACTTCCTCCCTTTTTTCTCTAATATGTTACCATGGTAACTGGATTTGTTTCTATATTTGTCCTCCTGGTCTGGTTTCCAGAGCAGATGGAGCAGCGACGGTTAAAACGGGCTCCAGACCCTCGTTACCCTGAACAGAACCAACCGCTCGACTCCATTTATTCCAGCAAAATAAAAAAAAAAATGTTATTAAAGGTTGACTCAAAAGGCAGAAATAAAATCTATTTCACGTCTGTATTGTGGCCCCATTCATCTGAGTTTACGTGAACTTAAGTGACTCCTGCAAGCGAAAGCATGAGACGCGCCGGCGGGGTTAGCCACGGCGCTCAAGATGGCCGACTGCATGACCACCGGGCAGCCTCCAGTCCGAACTTGACCTTCCAGCAGTTTCCTCGATTACAACACCTGGCCGTTAATATTACAGCCTCTGAATATTTAACACCTCTGACATACCTGTGCAACCGGAGACGCAACGTAGAGGCGGGTTTGGCCGTGCGCGCGAGCGTGCGTGCGCCCGTCGGCGCGGTGCATCAGATACCTTTACTGACAGAAAACGAGGGCGTGCGCGCGTGCGTGTGTGTGCGTGTAACCCGACACCGGCTCTCACACTCGCTCTGTATTTAGCATCAGTTACCATCAGGTAGGTAGAGCAATTAGTCACCGAGGAGGCCGGCCGAGCCGAGCTATTAGATTGGAGGGAAGTAGAGACGTAACACCCTGAGGCTAATTCTGACATTTATTTCATTAATTACATCATTAGTAAAAAAGCTTTCTAGAATCGAACATCTCGTAGTTAACAATTAGATGGAGAGAGAGCCTATTATTTTTATGCAAAAATGACACTTTACCTGCAGGGAAATGAGAAAGTGTGAGCTCTAAATTAAAGGCTGAATATTAAACTAAAGCATTTCTCATGTGGGATGTGTAATATAATGTACTGTATGTAGTCATTTAACTGACAAAAAAAAAACACAAAGTGGATGTGTGTACTGTAAAATGTTTTAGCACTGACATGAAATCAGCATGTGTCTGGTTATTAAGTGAACCTGAGCCTCATCTTCATTAGAGTTGAAGGAAACCTATGAAATTTTTAAAAATGTGTTTTTATTGTTTGCTTATTCAGGTTTTATTCACATGATAATACTCCCGAACCTGTGGGAGGGGTTAGTTGATCTGGGATTGACATGAATTAAAAATGAAGGCCACTTAGAGAGCACACTTTCTTTTTGACAGCCAATGTCCTGCTTTGCAATTTTATTTTATCTTTTAACTTTCCACCCAGATTTAAGAGATATACATTTTAACCATGCTCTAGCTCTCCATCAAAGTTATTGCGATTGTCCGAGAAGAACTCTTTTATTCATACAGCAGCACATCAAAGTTTGGTTTGTGAACATCTGAAACATGGAGATGAGTTCTGGGCACATCTGTGGGAACATCGATGTTGTTTTTGTTTGGTGAAGGAAATTAGAGGCCTTCAACCTACAGGGAAACAAGGTGGAGGGAGAATAATGCTGCGGGGCTGTTTTCCTGCTTCAGGTAGCAGGGAACCTTCTTCAGGTACCAAAGAACCTTCTTCAGGTGCCAGGGAACCTTTTTCAGGTACCACGGAACCTTTTTCAGGTACCAGGGAACCTTTTTCAGGTACCAGGGAACCTTGTTCAGGTACAGGGAACCTTTTTCAAGTACCAGGGAACCTTTTTCAGGTACCAGAGGACATTTTTCAGGTACAGGGAACCTTGTTCAGGTACCAGGGAACCTTTTTCAGGTACCAGGGAACCATTTTCAGGTACCAGGGAACCTTTTTCAGGTACCAGAGAACCTTCTTTAGGTACCAGGGAACCTTCTTCAGGTACCAAAGAACCTTCTTCAGGTACAGGGAACCTTTTTCAGGTACAAGGGAACCATGTTCAGGTACCAGGGAACCTTGTTCACGTACAGGGAACCTTCTTCAGGTGCCAGGGAACCTTGTTCAGGTACCAGGGAACCATTTTCAGGTACCAGGGAACTTTGTTCACGTACAGGGGAACCTTCTTCAGGTACCTGGGAACCTTTTTCAGGTACCAGGGAACCTTCTTTAGGTACCAGAAAACCTTTTTCAGGTACCAGGGAACCATTTTAGGTACCAGGGAACCTTCTTCAGGTACCTGGGAACCTTTTTCAGGTACCAGGGAACCTTCTTTAGGTACCAGAAAACCTTCTTCAGGTACAGGGAACCTTGTTCAGGTACAGGGAACCTCGTTCAGGTACCAGGGAACCTTGTTCAGCTACCTGGGAACCTTGTTCAGGTACCAGGTAACCTTCAGGTACAGGGAACCTTGTTCAGCTACCTGGGAACCTTGTTCAGGTATCTGGGATCTTGAAAATGAGGTTTATGCTGATATTCTGAGGTATAATGTAAATGTAAATCTGCATCCAGTCCACCAGGTCCCCTCTGGTTCTTCAACAAGACAGTGAAGCAAAACAAACATATTCATTTGTCAAAATCTTCTTGAAGGACACCAAAATCCAGGTCTTGGACTGGCCTCTCAGAGTCCGACCTCATTCCTCTTGTGTTTGGAGACACTATGTAGCTTGGATGAGCTGGTTGGATGAGCTGGTTGGATGAGCTGGAACAATCTGCCGTGGAAGAATGGGCTCGGATCCATCAGGAGACATGTTCAAACGTCGTAAGGAACAACCATAAGAGGTTGTTGTCAGTTCTAAGTCATGAAGACCACACTATTGATTATTGAGTGTCAGGGCCGATCATTTTAGCTTCCTTTTCTTCTCTTTTATTGGTTCAACTGAACATGAAAGTGTAATCTCTTAATTTGACTTTAAGGAGTTTCCATTTGTTCTTTTGGAATCAGATAAACAATTTTGGTCATTTTCATATATCATGTTAATGGTCTTGTTTGATTTCATTAAGGGGGCTGATACCTTTAACTGCATAAACAGGTACTGAACTATTTGAATGACTTTAAAGAAAAATCTACTCAAGTGAACATACTGATCAAATCTAAAGTCTAATTCAGTTTGGAGCCTCTCAGATTGAAACTTTTTCACTACCGTCTTCTTTGACACAACAAATTCAGCTTGGTGTGAAGTTGGGTGAAGATAAAGATGGGGATAAATCCAGATATTTCTACCCTGATCGGGGTCTGTGATGTCACACTACCTTGCAGATCTGAGCAACTCGCTGAATAAGAAATATTCCTGACCAAATCAGGTAAAATTCGTCTTTTCGTCTTTTGACTGATGGCACATGGCTAGCTGTTATCACCTGAAGACTTAATGGAAGATATGTTTATTTTAAAGATAATATGTCTTGTGCTCTGAAGTGTACGAACTTAGAAAAGCAGCTGTCTTTGCACCTGATTGAAGGCTGCTGGTCAAGGCTAACCAGGAGACACCAGCTGGACCGACCTGGTTCTCCGGTCGAGACATTTCCCCCTCAGATCACTTCAGGACCCTTCAAGCCAACTAACTGGACCACTAGCCAATGACATACGAAACCGGCGCCACCTGAAGTGAAAGGAGGACTATTAGGGGTCCGCTGGGACCCGCCATCACTCGCCTGCTGTTCAGTAGACTTGGTTGACCTGCAGGCGACTTCCAGAGACAGGAGCGATGGTAGGTCCTGGCTGGGTTCTGATAGTCTTTGTTTCAGCTCTGGCGGCTCTTGTTTGGGATTTCGTTTGGTAGTGACATTTGAAACAAGGATGTCTGCACAGATTTGACTGGAATGACTGTAAAGTTGTATTAGCTGTCAGGGTTTTGGACTTAAGACACAAAGAAGTTGCAATAAAGTCCTTCACTAAAAAAAAAGAAGACTAATCTTCAAATAATGCAAAAGTCAGTCAGGAAATACAGAAGGATGGAAAGAGACTGTCAGGGAAAAAGGGAAAGACAAGACGTATAAGACATGTACGATGGGAGCAAGGAAAGTAAAACTGGACTCAACACACATAGAAACTAGGGCTGGGCAAGATAACGCGTTATTATCACATAAACTCATTAATTTATTAACGCCAACATTTATCTTATCGCGCGTTAACGCATGTTGCTCGCATGCTTTTGTTTTGAAAAGTCTGTTCCTGGCTGCTGCAGAACCAGAAGAGAATTGGCAGGTAAACATGCAAAATAGCTAAAACAGACATGGAGGCGGTAAAGTTACTGAACTTTAACATTTCATTTTAAAGTTCTCCCAGATGGAGGATTCAACAGAAACAAGGTTATTTGTAACAACTGACAAGTTGAACTCCTCATTTCCTGTTTTAATGTTCTGATTATGGCTCAGGATTTTGTTGGTAGACTTTTTTTTTATTTTTCATAAAAAACAGGTTGACATTAATGCCCTGGCTGTGGCAATAAGCTTTATTTTTATTTGACATTTTTTAAGATGAGATTTACACTAAATATGTGTTACTGACAAGGCTGATGTTAAAAATGTTTGAACAACAAATGTTATGACACTTTAGTTCATACGGCAGCAGAACATTTAAATAAAAGTGACCTTTACACTACTTTTGAATTCATTATTTGATTTTGCGTATACAATGCAATTAATAGTGATTAATCAGGGAAATCATGCAATTTATTGCGATTAAAATTTTTAATCGTTGCCCAGCCCTACTTTTTGTAAACTTCTGAAAGGCACTTTTTCAGTTTGTAATTCTGATGCATGTATTTCCATCAGTTAAAGGAGCCTTTACTTTTTTATATCGGTAAGTAATGGACCTTATTTAAGTTGATGTCAAAAAGGTTTGATAAATTGACGAAAATGTTTGAGAGGCTTGCCAATAGTATTGATATAATATTATAATATAATAAAATATAATATAATAACTTTAGTTCATATGGCAGCAGAACATTTAATTAAAAATTCACTTTACACTACTTTTGAATGCATTATTTGATTTTGCGTATACAATGTGATTAATTGTGATTAATCAGGTAAATCATGCGATTAATCACGATTAAAAATTTTAATCGTTGCCCAGCCCTAATAGAAACATAAAACCCTTCAAAGCAAAACAGGAAGTTAACAAGACAGAACACAACGAATACAAGAAACAAGAACCAAACCGGGTCCATGACATTAGTTAGCATAAACTCACTAAAAGGTTCCAGCTGGGATTTGAACCAGGAACTCTCCTGCTGTGAGGTAACGGCTCTAACTAGCAACTAGCTAACCCTAACCCTAACCCTAACCACCAAGCTGCCCCTCATTCTGCCCATTTACCCCTTTTTGGATTAACAGGGGTTGGGTGGTGTCAGTGGCCTCCAGTATGATGGGAAAGATGCTTTAAAGCACACTCATATGCTGTATATGCTCTCAAACATGAGAAAAGTATTTTGCTTTTTTTGTTTTTTTCCCACCATATAAACAGATGAGAATCGTTTGATTGAAGTCTGTGCAGCCGACCTCATAGACATGTTGACAGATTTGCTCTACATAATCTTGTTATTTGCGTACACATCTGATTCTACCTGGAGTTTCATCTGGCAATTCTTCCCACCTTTGTCATCATCTTCACAAGGCTGTTCACCTTTAATCTATAAGCTCTCCTATCACGTTACATCGCTACCTCCCTCTCATGGATGGAACTTTTCACGTGCTACGTTTTAATTTTTCACCACGGCGCCTCCTGCTTTGTCTCGGGCTCCGCGACCTTTCGGACCTCAAGGGTCTGCGGCTAAACCTAAACAGGAGGCGCGCTAATTAATGCACATGAGAAGGCCCGTTAATCTGCTTGAGTCTGTGGGGCTGTAATTCCTGCAGCCAAACGCCCAATCAGCTATCTGGTCCGCTAGCTATGAGCCCGGCGCTGTAGCGCCATAAGCAGAGTTGCTTGCTAGCTCGTCTTATCCCCAAAGAGCTAATCTTCCTCTGAGCTGAGCGCTGCACTGTTGCGCTCACCTGCTGCTAACCGCCAAACAGCATGGCCGAGTGACTGGGAGCGCGGCGGTGAAAGGTCTACCCGCTGGAGTCGCTCAGACAGGAGGTGAGATGGCTCTCCGCAGATCCCCCTCCTCCACCTGTGCAGGTGAGTGTCACAGAAAGCTATAGGAAGCCTTTTTTTTTCTCTTCCCTTTGTGTGGCCTGTCCCTCCTGTACCTTCAGCCAACAAAAGACAGGACCACTGTAGAGTAACCTGCCTCTTCCCCGTTCCCCCCGTGCGTGCACGAGCACGTGTGCGATTGTCTGTACGTGTCAGGAGGCCGCGTGGGGGCGGCCATCGAGGTCCATGTCGGGTATAACGTTGCACGGCCGTTTTTTTTAATTCGGTTATGCATTCAGCCCCCGCTGCGCTAACACACCTCGTGGTTCTCAGATTGTCTCCTGGAGAAAAGTATTTCATCAAATCCAAAAACAGAAACGAAGCAGTTGTTCAGGACGACAGTATCTCAGACACGTGCTCCCTCACGGCGAGGCGGTAATCCGTGGACGTATACGCGGCTGCCTGGTCGTCTGCTGCAGGTGAACGGGAAGATACAGCTACGCTAACACACTCATAAACCCCAAATACCCGTGATAAACAAAGTATTCCATCCAGCAGGGAAGAAGAGCTAATTTCAGAGGAAACGACTGGTGCTCGTGATCGCACGAGCGTTTTACTGGGTTGTGAACGGACTCTGGGTCCCTCTGAGCTTCTGTGGTTTACGGTCAGTTCAGAGGAAACATGTGATTATCAGAAAAGATGATGCAACTTCCTGAGATCTTAGTGACATGCTTTGGTCAAACCAAAAAAAAAAAAAAAAAAAAAAAAAAAAAGCAAAGATACAACATAAATCCACTTTTACCTTACAGCCAGGGCTTAACACTGACACCGGCTAACTGGCCAAATGCTGGTAAAATTTAAAATTTGGCTGTGGCTAGTAGCAATATCTGTCTCACAAGCAACTTTGGCTGGTAACTTATTCTTTGATATGACACATCACAATAGTTGTACCAATTGTTTGTATTTAAAATGTAAATGCAAGAATATTGTGAAGAAGAAAAAAACTGACAGCAAAACTGTGGCTAGCATAAAGACTAAATGGCTAATGACTGAGGAAAAACACTAGCCACAGTGGCTGGTGAGCCAAAAAGTTAGCATCAAACCCTGCTTACAGCTTTGTTTAAAGCGGCTGCATGTACAGGAGATATGATGTGCTCTCTTTTGAAATCAGTATTACAGCGTCACGCTTCACCTGAGTTTGACGTTCGGCTGGAGACAAAGATACGAGAGCTCTGATGCCACAGGACCCTGCGAATCTGAGCGGTTCATTGAAATACATCGAGTCGTAGAGTACGCATAGAGGCGTACGCTAGAATTCAACATTTCAAGTTACTGCCACAAGCCGGAGTTTATTTAAACTGTGGTACTTTTATGTAACGCATACGTACAAACAAAACCTTCAACAGCTGGGAAACGAAAGTAGCTCTGCTCTCAACCTGCACCACCTTCATGTCAGCCTCGTAGCTCCGCCCACTCCCCAGAAGGACGACATAAATAATTAGGGATGCACGATAACTATTTTTTAAAACCGATACCGATAACCGATAACACACACATATACCTAAGATCATTACATCAATACTATGAACAAAATCAAAAATAGTTTGGACTTTTTAAATGAACAGATATTTATTTTTTCCAGTGAAAAACTATTGTCAAGCCTCTCAAACATTTTCTTAAAGCTATCAAACAAACCTATTTGATATCTCACATTAACTTAAATAAGGTTCATTACTGACTGATATAAAAAATAAAGGCTCCTTGAACTGATGGAAATACATGCATCAGAATTACAAACTGAAAAAGATTAACATTTAAAGGATTTTGACTTGTGGTTCCATTTAAATTAATACCTTTAATGAAACTAAATGAGGTTCAGTAGTTTTTATTTTTTATTTTTTTATCTCATGGACGCTTTAGATGAGGGAGAGCAGAGGGGGGAGGAGACTTGCTGCTGGCTTGCGCACGTTAGCATTAGCTCACATTAGCGCGATTTCAAAACTCCATGGAAGCGATTGTTATGTTGTAGGTGGCTAATCAGGTTTTACGTATTAAAGCTTGTGCTTCCCTCCTCGTAGAATTCACTCGGAGGATTTGTCACAAATAACCACCAAACTATCTTCTTCTGAAACTTTAACGAAGTTCCACGCCGCCATATTTGTTGTGATCAGCGCCGTGCTGCAGGCTGCATTCAAGGTGTAACGTAAATTCCGACGTTCCCTCGTTTGCTAGTCGTTCTTTCAGCCTTTTCTATTTTTTTAATTTTTCGTGTGTAACATGAGAGGAAATACTGCGAATATCGATTCAAGTCAGCAACTACTAAAATTATGACCGAGTTAACGAGTAGTTTTCTGGCATGAGGGGGTATTCTTGATTTTCCTTATTGAGAAATCGTTTTTCTGATTATGCCGACGTTACTTGAACATAACATTCACTGCCGGTCATTTAATACTTCAGAGGGAGCGAGACACTGCTGTGTTGACAAAAATATATATGTTATCGGGGCTATTTGTCGTGATATTGGACTTATCGGAACGACGTCATAATTTCCTGTTATCGCCCCGATAGTTATCGTGCACCCCTATAAATAATGCAACACAAATTACGAAATCCTTTTTTTTTTTTTAATTTGGAATATGTACTATTTTAAAGTGAAGTTTCATAAATTCTTCCCTTTCTTGATTTAAGGGGTCTCGCTTTAATATTTAGGGCAAAACTTGTGAATTCCAGCTTGAGACAAAGATCAAAAATGCCTCAAAAACAGACTTCACATCAAGTGGCTTCAAATCTTTGCAGCTGTACCAGATTAGCCTCCTCTCTCATCAGTGCTTAATAACATGAAACTAAATAAGACAGGGTTCTGGCAGAAGTCTCCATATAATCAGCGAGCGCCGGAGCCGAGACAGCGTGTGATAAAAGCATCAGCGTCAAGTCTTTGTGTCGTGCCGCTGCTGCCCATTATCTGCTCGCTGAAAGATGCCCTTTGTCTCCGCTATTAGAAATGAGTGTGAAAGTAGAGGCAGCATTTATCTAACACCATCCTTCTGAGGGACGGAGGCCTCCGAATTAAAGAATCACTCTGAGAAAAATAAAAGAGCTTTTCTCATAATGCCAGGCACCTCTCAGGAGATGCTCTACCTCCTTTTTAGAATAATTTGTGGTCTAAAAACAAAAAATATTCTCTATCTTTAGATATTTTCCTTTGCTTTTTTCCAACGGTAGCTTGGATTTGAAACCCCACACTTCAGAAAACTCTACTTAACAGTTTCAAGTACAGTCGCTGTGCCATTATTAATTTAACACAATAAAGCCAGACAGAAGAAGATCATGTGGGGAATACTAAGCACCCTCATAATTCAGTCACTTGTGGATCCACCTTCAGCAGCAGCTCTGGCCCGTTCTTCTCTACGGCATTGCTTCGGTTCGTTGAGGTTTTTAGGTGTTCACCTACCCTGCACTCACATCAGGTGTTTCTGGCGGTCCGTTGCTACACCTAGAAGGAGTCAAAGGCCTTTGTGGTCAGGACACTGAAGTTTGACACAGTCCTGCCCACATGCACAGTTTCATTAGCTAGCGCTAGCTGCAGTTATTGTTGTTATTTGCGTCAACAGTTGAAAAGTTGAACTTCTGATGGGAGCAACGCTTCCACTGCAGTTCAAATCTACAATTCAGTTTGATGTCAGCGTTCAGCAGCGCTGTGGATGCTACCAGCGGGTTTCCCGCCGCTGCATCTCAACTGATGTGAGGTCTGGACTTTGACTGAAAACCCGGATTCTCCCGTGTTTCTGTCGTTCAGAGGCAGATTTGGTTTTGTACTTTGGACCTTTGTCTTGTTGCGTGACCCAGTTACAAATGAACTTTAGGACAGATGGTCTCACCTAGGGCTGTAGCGATACACTAATCTCGCAATACGATACGATACATTTGGCTCACGATACGATATATATCAATATTTTTCTAACAATACATTTACATCATTTTCTGAAAGATTTTAACAGGACAAAGTGATTTTGGTGACATCTTGTGAGTGTTCCAATTTGTTTAAATTAACTGAACTGAAAGGTGGGTGACTGCAGACAGAGAGGAGAGAAAGGAGGCCTCTGATTGGTCAATTCTACATCCGCGTCATCGAAGAAATGAGGAAGTACCCACATCTGTACGATTCTGGTTCTCCACACTACAAAGACAGCACATATTCTAGTAATTCATGGAGGGAGATAGCGATGAATGTGGGTCTGGATACGGCCGAGACGGTGAGGAAGTGGAAAAACGCAAGAGATACGTTTAGTAAATTTAGCTAGTTCGTGATTGTCCCTCTTGCGTTAATAATAACATAGCGCAGACGCGCTTCAAAATTGAGCATAAATCAAAAATAACTGCGACACGTTGCCGCGAGAGCAAACACAGCCCTTAAAGCCGGCGTTTTCCACCACTGAATACGGTCTCAAATCCTGACAAATACAGTCTGGCTAGCTCTCAGTTAGCATTAGCTTGTCCGGGTGGTGACGTTTCAGGTGGGCTCGCCTCGCAGGTTGGTGGTATTTCCAGAGTACTTCACGTTTGTGTGACACAGCTTGCAAACCGCATACTTCTGTCTAAATCTTCACTTTCCTTTTTCTTTTTAAACCCGAACTGCTCCCACACATCTGCTTTTAAACACGCAGGCGCTGCGTTTATACTCGCCGCCATCCTCCTGACTGGCTCAGCTCTAGCTGGAAGAGAAAGAAGCTTCTGGATAACCTGTTAGAAACGCTCTACAGCGACGCTAGTGGCTGGAGGACTAAATGGCACCCGTGCGGGACACGGGGGTTTTGAAAGAAGCTTAGAATATCGATACCCGCGGCTGAAAAATCGATACTCTCTGGGAAGTAAAATATCGATATATATCGCAGAATCGATAAAATCGCGCAGCCCTAGTCTCACCTGTGTCTCTGCATACTCTGGATAGATTGAGATGGAATAATAAAAGAAGTTTATGGTTAAGTCAGTAACTGTAAAGCTGCCTCCTGTGCTTCACAGTAGGTATGAAATGTTTCTGAACCTGTTTCTTTACTTCTTTTTTTTTCTTTTTGCTCATGAATAATCTTTCTCACTGTAGAGCCTTGAACTCCACACGGTTTAGAAACAGGTTTTATAAATATTTCCACTGTGATGTGCAGCAACAGTTGCTTCTCTACGACCACTCCTTATGCCTTTCCCTCTTGGCATTGTGTTAATAAATAACATTTAATGCTTCAAATTAGCAAACCTCTGCTTTTCTAGAGGTGTTCACACCTGCTGATGGCCAGTTGATCAAGAGCTGATGATGCTCCTACATCCTGTGGAACAGTTAGGGGTACTTCGTACTGCCCACATGTGACTTGATTGTTAAATAAATAATAAACTATTAAAAGCATTTCTCTGTTGTTTTGGTCTGAGGTTGTATTTGCCCTATACTAAGCTCTGCTGCGATTACATGATATTTATAATGGTTTTATAAAAAGAAACACAGAAATGAAAACGGGGGTAGTCGCTTTGTTTATGACCACATGACAAACCGATGACAGGATTTCAGTGACACCCTGTTTTATATTTAAACGAGGGGGATTTTCTCATTCACTTCCCCTCCTACCAGACAGAAGCTGGCGACCTCCCAGTTACATGCCTCCCTTTCGTTTCTGCCGAGCTGCGACGCTTATGTCAAGTGAGCCGGAGGTGAACAGAAACGCAGGCGAACGGTCGCCACCGAACGTTTCCCTCGTTTGGCTCGAGTCTTACAAATCACAAGAACACGCCGCCCTCTTGACCTGGCCGACGGCGCTCGTTGTCACGCAGCGTGGAGCGGCGGCGTTTGATGGGAGAGATACAAAGTGGAGGCAGAGAGCCGCTGAAATGAGAACATGGTACATGGCCCGATGTGTTACTATGGCTACAGCTGTCTATATCCCTAAATAACCACACACACACACTAACCTTATTACAAAAAGGAAGAAAATGGCAATCTGTTGTCATTTCTGACAACTCAGTGGTAGGATTGAGAAAGAAAAGCTCCATCAGAGCTGCTTTGACTCCAGGTTTGAGGTTGACTGATACCTGCTGTTCAGGAGATCAATTTACATAACGAGAAGAAAACTCCAACAGGTTGCATTTAGACATTTGTGACTCCCGAAGGCCTGGTCTGCAACGGAAAATGAAACAAACAGAAAATAAATAAATTAGAGGGCTGCCATGTAGCCCCGGGGCCTCAGATCGTTGCAGGATGTTTCTCCACACAGATGCAGCTCACGGGGGGGGGGGGGGGGGGGGTGGGCGACGATGACTCTCCATCATCATAGATGTCACGGTGCTGGAGAGCAAGACACTTAACTCTATTAATGCTCCATCACAGCTGTTTGGTAGCTGAGATCAAGCACAAATGATGGGGGCTCGTCCCACGGTGGCGAGAGAGACACGATTCAGCCACAAAACGAAGCTCGAGTCACTCAGGTACGATTTACAGTCGTATCTTCCAGACGCAGTGAATCACTCCGACTCACTTCATGGATCATCTCTGGCGTCAGCTGTGGTCGTTAGTCGTCCACTGTTGGTCAGTTTGCACCTTCGTATGGGGTGCCGAATGTAAAAACTTGATTACAGTTTTCAAATTTTCAATATTTAGCTCATTTTCTTCACATTTAGCTCTTTTTACACACATTTAAGACATAAATTATTTAAAAATTTGGTTACATGTGAACAAAAATGAAATGTTAAATCTAAATCGACATCAAACGGGCGGTGTTGACGGTTGTGCGGGCTGCACTTCAAGGGGAAGTTCAGCCGGTACCGTCCCAATCATTAACGGTAAGTTAAGTAGTTTTAATATTAGCGTTCGATGTCTTCCACAGGCAGGGAGGCAGCCTCGTCTGAGTCCCGACTCTCCCTCAAGCCTCTTCCCATTGGTCCTGATCAGTGGTGTGGGCGTGGTTGTGAGACTTTACGGGGCATGGGACATTTAGCGTTTAAAATTTAGACTTAGATTTAACATTTAACATTTAGATTTAGATTTAACATTTAACATTTAGATTTAGATTTAACATTTAGATTTAGATTTAATATATAGATTTATCATTTAGATTTAGCATTTAAATTTAGATTTAACATTTAGATTTAGATTTAATATATAGATTTAACATTTAGATTTAGCATTTAAATTTAGATTTAACATTTAGATTTAGCATTTAGATTTAACATTTAGATTTAGATTTAACATTTAGATTTAGCATTTAAATTTAGATTTAACATTTAGATTTAGCATTTAGATTTAACATTTAGATTTAGATTTAATATTTAGATTTAACATTTAGATTTGATATTTAGAATTAGGTTTAACATTTAGATTTAGATTTAATATTTAGATTTAACATTCGACATTTAGATTTAACATTTGACATTTAGATTTAGATTTAACATTTAGATTTAACATTTAACATTTAGATTTAATATTTAGATTTAACATTTGACATTTAGATTTTGATTTAACATTTAGATTTAACATTTAACATTTAGATTTAGATTTCATATTTAACATTTAGATTTAGATTTAACATTTAGATTTAGATTTAATATATAGATTTAACATTTAGATTTAGCATTTAAATTTAGATTTAACATTTAGATTTAGCATTTAGATTTAACATTTAACATTAAGATTTAGATTTAATATTTAGATTTAACATTTGACATTTAGATTTAGATTTAACATTTAGATTTAACATTTAACATTTAGATTTAGATTTAAGATTCAGATTTAGATTTAACATTTAAATTTAGATTTAATATTTAGATTTAACATTTCATTTTCGTTCACATATAACCAAATTTTTAAATAATTTATGTCTCAAATGTGTGTAAAAAGAGCTAAATGTGAAGAAAATGAGCTAAATATTGAAAATATATCAGTTTGAAAACTGTAATCAAGTTTTTACATTCGGCACCTCATACCTTCGGCTCAACTGATGTCACATTTATTGTCGTATCTTGGTTGTTTTGTGTTTAATTTTGGTTGTCTTACATCTCGGCGTGCCTTCATTGGTATTTCATGTCTCGTGTTTATGATTTTGTGTCTCTTCATGCTCTTCATATTTGAGGTTTGTTCTCTCGTGTAGAGTCTCATTTTTATGAATTCACTTTTTCTTGTTGTTGTTGTTGATTTTGGTTGTTTTCCATCTATTTTTGACTGAATGATCATTTGTGAGTTTTACACATCTGGATGCTATCTGGCTGTGAAGCAGCAGAACCCGTCCAACCTGAAGGAGCTGGAGCAATCTAGTCTTGAAGAATGACCTAAATCTCAGCGGCTAAATGTGCAAAACTCACCGGCCCCGAGAGACCTGCAGCTATAACAGGGGCCACTCCGAGAAATGTGACATGTGAGGGGGCCGAACTCAGTCCCAAACAATGGGAATTAAAAAGCTGAGCGATTAACTGTTTGTGTTCATTTTTCTTTGACATTTTTTAAAAGTCAGTCTATGCAAATTACTCTTACAACACACCTTTATTTACTTTTAAATGAGTTGTCAATGAGGCATAGCGGGTGTCTGCAACCGTATGGAAGTATTTCTGTGCCATCTGAGTTTGAATACGAATTTTTAAAATTGAAATTTTTCAGCATCAAAATCAGACTTTGAATTTTAAAAAACATTAGATTTCTAGCACGGAATTTTTTTTGCCTCTGAATTTTATTTTGTTAAAATAAATTCAGTGTTAAAAAAAAACTGTTGTCTTAAAATATTCAGTTTTAAATGTTTAATACAAACAGCAAATAAAGTAAACAGACTCACCGCAGCACCATCACCTGAGTTTGCTGCCATGGCCGACCGGTCCGTCTTACTATCTGGGTGGGTGTCACATGACCAATGGAGCGTAACGTGATTGGCTGGACGTTGGCTGAATTGAGACAGGGATCGATTGCTTCTCCCTGGTGACCCAGATGTTGAGTCTGGTTCTTTTTTCACACTGAATTTTTTGAGGTTGAATTTTTTTTACACTGAATTTTTTTAGGTTGAATTTTTTTACAATGAATTTTTTGGGGTGTTGAATTTCTATGTGTGTTGAATTTTGAAAAACTGAATATTTTAAGACAACAATTTTTTTTAACACTGAATTTATTTTAACAAAATAAAATTCAGAGGCAAAAAAAATTTCAGTGCTAGAAATCTGATGTTTTTTAAAATTCAAAGTCTGATTTTGATGCTGAAAAATTTCAATCTTAAAAATTCGTATTCAAACTCAGATGGCACAGAAATACTTCCATACACCCCGATCCCAACAGCGATCCCAACAGCGATCCCAGCAACGATCCCAACAGCGTGCACGCATGCTTCCTGCGGTGCAGCTCAGCCTCGACTCAGACCAAGTTCTGTAACATCTGCAGTTTCTCAGATGTGAGGTAGGCGTCAGTAAGTCAGTTCTTCACCAAGGACTCACAGCTGAGACGTGTCCCCCTCTCCACACTTATATTTCTGAGACAGGGCCAGGGGACAACCCCCCCCGACCCCTTTGACCCTCTCAAGCTGAAACGCTGCATTTTTCTCTGGACGTTATGAAGGTGACATTTGCACTGTGACTTAATTTTCTAAATAAATGTCTTCCAGAGTCATGGTCCAAAGGAGCCGGCTTCAGCCGTGTGGCGACGGCGCTCAGCGAGTCCTCGTCCATCCACAGCGACGCCCTGTACCAGCTGGGCAAGGACTTCTCTGGAGCTGGAACGAACTCCTACAGCCTCCTGGAGCCGGCAGCCTCCAGGGAGGAGCCCTGGGCCAAGGAGCACCAGAGTCTGCTGCAGGTCTGGATCCTTCAGACATTTAGGATCTTTGAAGTTTAGACATTCGGTCTCGACACTTTTTGAGTTCATGCAAAAATACCGTATTTTCTGGACTATAAGCCGCACCTGAATATAAGCCGCACCCATTAAAATACAAACGAAATACCGTATTGGCCCGAATATAGGACGACTCTGATTATAAGACGACCCCTAGTTTTCAAATATCATGATGAATGAGGCTATTCATTAAAAAAAATAGTTTACAATTTATTATACAAAAACTCACACAGAGATAACATTCTGCTGTATTATTAAACATTTTAATGATTTCATCTTTTTTAGGTACTGTGGTACCATACTTAAGGTATGGTACATGTCAATGTTATTGAAAATCAAGGTGTAGTACTATTTAATAAACTGATCTGCTCCATGCGTTCACTGTGATGCTCCAATCGCTTACTGGTTACTTCGGTGCGGCTCCATCTAGTGGCGCAGATGTGTAATGACACTAGAAAAGTCTAGTCCTCGATTATAAGACGACCCCAGTTTTTGAGAATATGATTTCTAGAATAAAATATCGTCCTATATTCGGGCAAATACAGTATATATTTTGTCACATATAAGCCGCCGGTATCCAGGCTGAAAAATAAGATATTTACATCGAAAGATTTTGTACCATAAGTGTTTATTCATATACCTGAACTGATTTTTCCTCCTCCTGTGTACTGAAACCCCCCCACACAGCAAAAACATCCGGAACAGACCCGCAAAACGGACCTGTATCGGAGTCCACTTGCACTCAGTGCCGGATCCGCTTTGGACCTGCTGGCTCCACGCTGCGTCCGGTCCACATTTGCAATTAAAACCTTACCTCTGCGGCAGGTCCACTCAGAACCCTGAAGTCCGCTGGGGAACCAACAAACTGACTGGACAAACTGATAAATCCAGGTGTGTCTAAGTAGCTACAATGGTCAGACACACCTGGATTAATCAGTTTGTCCAATAATAACAGGTATTGATGCTCACAAAATGAATGTAGCGTAGCATAGCCAACATAGGCTACTTAACAAAAACAGAATAGCATTTAACTACTTGGTTTGTTTTTCTGTTTTTTTGCACTTCCTGCTAGAGCGCCCCCTGAGGGCTGAAGAAAAATTCTCTGTATAAGCCTCATGGTTTAAAGTAGCGGCTTATAGTCCGGAAAATACAGTAATCAATTTGTAACACAAAGCTAATAATGAAACATTATTGTGTCACGTGTTCCTCTATGTTGCATCATATTACGAGTTATCACACATTATGTTTGAAGCCTTTCAAAATAAGATGATAAGTACTCATTTCAGCTCTAAATCCATCCTGTGCAGAGATTATTTTGGAAATTCTGGACACAAAACCAACAAGGATACAGATAAAACCGGAAATAGACTTGATACATAACTGTCTTGGTGTTTATGCTGGAGGACAGGTGTCTCTGCGAGTTACATCAGAGAGGAGTCAAGGATGCTCCGTCTTTGAACACTGCAAAAAAAATGCCCACCTCTTTTCACATTTAAACGACACACGAGAGCAAATATACTTTAATGAAACTCATATAGAAAGAAAATTCAGGACAGGACTCATTCCCTAAGCAAACAGATCTTCAGGGAACGTTCCCTGAATGTTAATTAGAGGTTATGAAACTTTAAACGTGGAGAAATGTCCAGAGAACATTCCCTAAACGCTACAAAGGCTTTAACCTTTAGTGAACATTTAATGACGGTTCCCAGAAGGTCTCCCAAACGTTGCATTTTGAAACCTCTACGTGACCATAAGGCGGAGCCCTGGAGCGATTATCGACTATAAGGAGACGAGGCGCCTGCAGCCGCTATGCGACCATAGACTGTATAAGGAGAACTGGACAAAGCTTTTTTTGGGGCCACAGCAGGAACTGACTTCGATCAAACCCCAGTCAATGCAAAAATGAGAAAAATGGGCAGAAAAAATAATAAAGCTGGCAGTGAGATGGATACGCCAAACTGAACTCGGTTGCTTCAAGCTTCCTGTTTTAGCCCAGCGGGTCGCCGTTAGCTAAAAACATAAGAAGGGCTGTTTTTATGGGAATACAGGATTTTATATCTATTATTATTTTCACAATCATGTATGTCCAAGTGTTTATTTCCTCCAATAAGTTGGTTTTAATTAGTTATTTAATTCTACAAACACAGTCTGATCTCCTGGAGCTTTTATTTTGGTAATCCCGGTCACTGGTAGTGTGAATTTGCATAACAGTTAAATATTTAGTTTCACTCAAAAGGATTTATCTTTAGGTGTAACATTTAATATTTCAGTTTAAGAGTTTAATATATTTCCAAGTTAACAAATATGATTTTACATGTGCTTGAAAAGTCTGTTTTTTGAAAACACTGTTTGATGCTAAATGTGACAAAATGTTGCTGTTATTTTTTACCCAATAATAGACCAGTTCTGTTAAGTGGATCTCTGTGAAATTACAGAAGAAGCATCAAACCGTGTTTTTAGGAATCTTACCTGGAAATCCCAAAGGTGAAACTTGAAATACATTCAGTGCGTTTACATGGGAAGTTTAATTCCTCTTTAATTCAGAATTAAAGTTAAAGCCGAATAAAAGTTACCATGTAAACACTTAATTCCATATGAAAATGTCAATTCCGAATTAAACTTAATTCCGAAGTAAGTGGCTGGTTTATTCCCGTTTTAATTCCGAATTAAATAATTCCGCGGTCATGTTTACACTCATTCCTGTTTAAATTAATTCCCGTCTTTCTGCACATGCTCGTTCTCTTGCCCGTCTGTCGCGATGACGCTTATATTCCGCGCTGGGCTTGTTTTCAAAACAAAGTTTTAAAATGGCGGCACGCAGTAAATGGTGTTCAAGAGCAGAGACGATTTATTTAATAAATAGCTTGGAGGAACTGGAAATAATTAAAAGAACAGATGGCAGGAAACATAAAAATTGTGAGCTTTTCAAAGCGGCCAGGTTAAATGAAGGAGGTTTCACAGATAGAGACGCCACCCAGGTCAAAAATAAGTGGAATGTTGTTGCTAACTGAGTTAGCTAAGTTTGTTTTCTTCCGGTAGATGTAAAGACGTCCGCCCCCCCCATCCAATCAGAACCCTTCCCAACCCCCAGACCTAAAGCGGAGTTGGATAAAGCCGAACAAACGTGTTTTCCATTAAACCTTAATTCGGAATCACTATTTCCATGTAAACTCGAAGGAAAATAGTTTAATTCGGAATTATTTAATTCCTAATTATTAATTCCGAATTAAAAAACATCATGTAACTGCAGCCAGTGTGAGAGTTATAATCTTATACGACTGCTGAAATTGTGCAGCTATAGGAGCTCTAAAGCGTAACAGATGACTGCATCACCACAGATAGAGTTTTTCCAAAACCCGGGGCACCATGAACAGATGAGACCCCCAAAAAGCTAGAAACAGCCCTGCCTGAAGGGAACTGCTAAATGTTTCAAGGGTGTCACCTTCAAGGGATGTTCAGTTTCCCTAAAAGTTACAAAGCCTTTAATCCTTAAGGGAATCTTTCATGAACCCTCTGGGGACATTCTTCAGGGTTATAAAAGTTGTATTTGAAACCTCAACGTGACCATGAATATTCAGGGTAGATTTCCAGGAAGTTCACCTTTTGAGATTCCAGGTAATTATATATATGTACATGAATATATATATATAATACACTATTTTGCTAAATTATAAACAAGAAAGAAGGACAAGCTCTTATTTGAGGCATTACCTGTGGGCGAAGTGTCCTCCAAATAGAAACCACGCCCCCATTATTGTAACGGGACTCAGAGGCAGGAACGGAATCAGACGTCATTCAGAGACTGAGCGGCACCACGAACCCGCGCATCAGCCGGCACGGGCTTTTTTGCTTTTTTCTTTTATTTCTTACAGTGTGTCTGTTCTCACCAAAAGCGCCGGTGGTGCGCGGGCAGCCTCCAGATCTCACGGTCGGATGAGGAGTCTGTGATCAGGCTGCGCGCTCCGGTCCGACGGCGATGCGCGCTGACGCGCAGGAGCCGCCGCTCCTGCCGGACTAACCGGGCCGAGCTCAGGTGTTTCAGGAGAGCCATGGGGAGGACGGCGGTGTTTGCGTTTCACTGCAAAACCCGCCAACTTTCACTGCCGCTCATCCTCTCCTCCTCCTTCTTCTTCTTCTCTGACTGTCTTTAAAGCGCAACAGCATGCAGATACCCGCCGCCGAGGACAGGATCCCGGTAAGTGCGCGCACCTCTCTGTCTGTGAGTTTAACTCATTTTACACTCTGTTAGGAGCTCCAGCTTCCAATATAACACCAAAAACAAAAATATCACTACCTCTACTGCTATTACAACTATAATAACAGCAACAATATTATTAATAATATCTAATAAATGTGTCTGTGAGAGTGTGTGAGACTGTGGGAGAAAGCTGATTTACATTGTAAAAGCGCCTTGAGTGGTTCCTGGACTAGAAAGGTGCTTTATAATATAATCATATTGTTGTTGTATTAATAAAATAACGGAACCACCATAATCACTGTATCTTAATATACTGTAGTGTATACTGTAGGAATAATAAGTTTTTAGGAACTCTCAGGTTTCCTCCAGGGATTCTCTCCCTTTAAGGTTTCTTTACATTTAATAAGAGAAACACCTGTGTCTTCTTGGTTCTCCATCAACTAAACCAAATGAGACTCTTTAAGTCCCACAACCCCCGAGGGAAACTTCCAGCAGCTTTAAGACAGCAGTTAGTGATTGTAGAGCAGAACATGAGTGACACAGGTGTTCGTCGTAAACCTGCACAAGTGTTAAAACGACTGATTCAAAATCTCATGAGGAGTATTTGCTTTTTAGATCAAGTCTGTGACATTTAGGAGCCACCAGGAACAACCAGCTGGAGTAAGTTGCACCTTTCAGTGTGTTCTGACTGGACCTTTGTTGGGTCCAGTTTCATGCTGGAGATTCCTGTAGATTGAATATAAAAGATGGATATGCTCACTGTAAAAATAAAAAGGTCTCCAGTAGAGTCCCATTCAAAGAGCATCAACTTCTCTAAAGAAATATGAAATGACAGCATGTTTCCAGGTTGCTATCAGGTCTAGCTTCTGATATTTTTTGCTTGTGCACCTCCTGTTGCCTCACGGCTAGAAGGCTCCCGGTTTAAATCCTGGCTGGGCCCGTTTTGTGTGGAAAGCATGTTCTCCTTTGCGTGGTGGGTTTTTCTCCGAGTCCTCCCGTTTCCTCCCACAGTCCAAACAAACAACAACAATTACCTGCTTAGATAGCACCTTTCTAGTCCAGGGACCACTCAGGGCGCTTTTACAACGCAAGCAGCTTCCTCCCGCTGCCACACATGCGTGTTAGCTTAACTGGTGATTATACAGTAAATGACCCTTAGGAGCGACTGTGTTTATTCATGGAAATGTGGCTCTGTGATGGACTGGAGATCTGTCCAGGGTGGGTATAGATAATAGATGGATGGTTGGATGTACCAAAATACAATCACTTCATACATTAAAAGCCAAAGTCAAGCCTTCAGAATGGCAGAAACCAGTGGGAACAAACCAGTAAGTGATGTCAAAGGCTACCTCGGCGGTTCTGATCAGTCTAGGAACGTTTAATGACTCGTGCTGACAAGTGACAATTATTAGCCCACAGTCCAAGTCCATGACTGATACAGATTTAAATCAGCTGGACTGAAACAGACTCAGCATCTGAAGAAGAACGTAGGCATTTAACACGCAACCTTGTGAGTGTAAAGTATTAATGAGCAGGTATCAAACTAGAGGGGATGTGGTAATGATTAGAGGGCTGGTAAGAGCTACTCATAACGTTATCACCTCATTGTAGTGCTGGGCTATATGGAAAAAATCATATATATATATCTCAAGATATACCATAATAAAGTATGTTTTCAGTTATTCTCTGAAAAGTTTGACAAAAATTTCATTGCTTACTTTTCAACTTTATTTTGAAAGGACATTTAGCTGAATTGTATGGAAGTATTTCTGTGCCATCTGAGTTTGAATACGAATTTTTAAGATTGAAATTTTTCAACATCAAAATCAGACTTTGAATTTTAAAAAAACATCAGATTTCTTGCACTGAATTTTTTTTTTGCCCTCTGAATTTTATTTTGTTAAAATAAATTCAGTGTTAAAAAAAATTGTTGTCTTAAAATATTCAGTTTTTCAAAATTCAACATGTAAAGAAATTCAACACCCAAAAAATTCAGTGTAAAAAAAAAAAATCAACATCTCAAAAAAATTCAGTGTAAAAAAATTCCATTTCTAAAAAAAA
This sequence comes from Hirundichthys speculiger, assembly GCA_018398805.1. Taxonomy (NCBI): domain Eukaryota; kingdom Metazoa; phylum Chordata; class Actinopteri; order Beloniformes; family Exocoetidae; genus Hirundichthys; species Hirundichthys speculiger. Next base: position 187,099 of record JAGFBZ010002282.1, on the reverse strand, counting down.
AAAATGAGTGTAAAAAAATTCAACCTCAAAAAAAAATTCAAAGTCTGATTTTGATGCTGAAAAATTTCAATCTTAAAAATTCGTATTCAAACTAAGGTGGCACAGAAATACTTCCATAGAATTGTCACAAACATACATTTTAGTGCAGCAAAAACAGGTAGGTACAGAGGTACAGTAGCTTTCACATTTTTTTTTTAAGCGCACAACAGTTTCTGAGAGGAAAAACACATTTTTGCACTGAAGATCAGCTATAAAAAATAAACACAAATTATTTTTCAACTTTCTGAAATCTGTAACCTTGTAGTGCAAAGTTTGCAAACCAATATAAAGTGTCTAAAGTAAACATCAGGGGTGAAGAGAACTCTGTTTAAGGCATTAACCATGAATAAAAGTGCAAACATAAAAGGCTACTTTGTAGAAGTAGATATGATTCTATCAAATTTATCGTTGCAGGTTATTTAATTACATATTTGCTGTAATAATTGATAAAATTAGGTTAGAAACGATAGAAACGATAGAAGAGAAATGGCACGACGCACCCTTTTATATCGTCCCCACGATATGTATCGTCATATCGCCCAGCACTACCTCATTGTGATAATTGGGAGTTGACATGTTCCAATCAATATTTCGCCCCTGACAGTGACGTCACATATTTACCCGATTAACCAGATTTGAAACTGAAAACCACTCGGCGCATTATGATCACATCTCTACCCCAAAATACGCCCGGTTTGATCTTCCCTTCTACTATAAATAACGACCGACAACCATTAACTATAAAAGCTGACTTGAAACAGGCATTTGTTGCAGTAAATTCATCAGGAAATCTGACACCAGTCCCATATTTTAGAAACCAGTCCTGCTTCCATCATGGCGGTGTATGTAGCGCCTTCCCTCCTGCGTCGTCCGTGTTTAGTCTCCCTCTATACCTTCCCTCCGTCTAAATAAAGACTAAAACAGTCAAAGGTGAGCCGACTGCCCACTCTGCTGCTGAAGGTTCTCACTTCATTGTTTTTGAGAATCTGCCAAAAGCCACTTGTGTTTGCTCGTGCTGAGATGTTTAGGTTCATTCAAACGGTTGTTACGTAACTCCCCTGCTGCTCCAAGGTGCCGTCTTTAAACTGTTTGTATCTGATTTGGATCCCGTGTTTGTTTGAGAAATAACATTTCTGTGATCTATGTTTGGTAGGTTTTTCACCCTCTTCTGGTTTGTCATCAGGTCATGGGACCGACGTCGACGCCCCAAGAGAGCAGCGAAGGCCTCTACTTCAGCGACGGGCGGCGGAAGGTCGACTACGTCCTGGTTTTCCACCACCGTCGGCACAGTTCGATACGAGCTTCTACCAGCGGCTCCCTCTCGCGGGGTCAGGTCCGTCGTCTCCAACGGCAACTTTCCTCAGACGGTGGACTCGGCGGCGGCGGCAGAAGGGGGAGGAGCTGGCGTTCTGAGAGGGGAAGCAGCAAGTGTCGGCGAGGTGTTCATGGAGCTCAGAAGTGCGAAGGGGAGCGAGTCGATGGAGCCGGCTGACCACGAGATGCAGCTGATCAGACAGGAGTTTGAGGCCAACCTGCTGGAGGCCGGTCTGGAGGTGGAGAGAGAGCGGGAGGTGGGTGTGAACACGAACAGAACCTCGGTGTTCAGCGCCAACATGGAGTAGAAGCTTCATTCAGATGGTACAGATGGTAAAAAAAAAATGCCACTAAGAATAGTTCTAAAGCTCATTTTTTGTTATTGCTAGGCCACATCCTGGACATTATGGAGCCCCGTTTGGGTCATAATTCAATGAATAAATGAGTCTATTATTATGAAATACAGGCGTTTATTATTATGAAATACGTATCCATTATTATGAAATACATGTTTATTATTATGAAATATTTCCCATTATTATGAAAAAAAAATGTAATTATTATGAAATATATTTTTATTGTTATTTAATCTTAGTTTAATGCAAAATAATTTATTTCAGAATGGCTTATTTTTTAATCTAAGAATGAGTTTTTACATAATGGCTTCGTTTTTCATAAGAATGAGCTTTTACATAATAATGACATTTTGCCAGTGGGCGGGGCCAGTGGTTGACCTGCACGCTCATTGGCTGATCCTTCTCCATTCTACGCTCTGACATCGACTAGTTTTGGCCGTGAGGTCCCGTTAGCAGCGGGCCGCGGCGTCATCAAGGTGCGCTCCTAGTCCGATTGTAGCTATGCTAGCTTGGACTGAGCTACGGGAAACCTTGACGTTTCTTAGTCGATGTCAACTTTTAACCGTAAACTGAGGTGCATTCTGCCACCTACTGGCCTGGAGTATATACATTGCACCTCTCGCCCACTATCAATATTCACTGTTCTGTTGCTTATGCCTGAATGAAAGAGCAGCCAATCACAAAAATGGCTCCGCCCTCTCTGCTGTGATTGACACACAAATCATTCTTATGAAAAACGAATCCATTATTATGTAAAAGCTCATTCTTATGAAAAACTAAACCATTATTATAATAATGGGAAATATTTCATAATAATAAACGCCTGTATTTCATAATAATAGACTCATTTATTCATTGAATTATGACACAAACGGGGCTCCATAGGACATGTGATCTATAGAGCAAACACACTTTAGCGTGTAAGTAGTTTTAAAGGTGGAGTAGGTGATAATTTAAAATGGGATTTTTTTGGTTGAACGTGAAAGACATTGGTCATAAGTGCAGGCTGATGTTCAGTTATTTTATTTGCATAAAGGGAAATGAATTGTTTCCATTTGTGCCAGTCACCTGGACTATGCAGGAGTTCTGGTCTCATTCTCGCTCGGCGGTCGTGACCGGCGTTGCAGGTGGAGCCGGAGCTGCTCTGGCTGAGAACGAGCCGTAAAGCTAAGCTAAAATGAAAGTAAAATGTTGGTGTGGTGTTTCCTCAGCGGCGACGGCGACGGGTCGTGTGGTTCTGGAGACGTGGTTTTTGACGGAGGTTTGAAGGAAGAGACGGAGCATTTTGGTTTGCTGTACTTTCAAAGTTAATTTGATTTTTTGCAGATTTTCCAGGCATCGCTAACTTCACCTGTAACGGGAACTTGAAGCTTTGATCGTGGATGACAGGACGACATGCAAAGAACAAAGAGAGACCTGACAAGAGTCTGGATAGAAACTATTCTTATTAAAGCTTTTCACGGCTTATAGACAATGAAAAATGGTACATTTTTTTTTTATTATCTGATGTTGATGCACATTTTCCATTGTCTATAAGCTTGGTATTGATTTAATATTAGTAATTTCTTCTGTTCTCTCTGTTCTATGCTGTCGCTGGGACAGTTTTCTAAGTTGCAGCTGTGTTTTTTCCACCTTTAAACTTAGAAAATCCTTTTAATCTGAGGCTGTTAAAGACGGTTGTGTATTATCCAGAGTCTGGACGAAGACGCCGCTGTCAGAGTGTGTGTCATGTGGATGTGCTTTTTCAGTTTCATGAAATTCTGGAAAAATAAGAGAATTCTTGGAATAATGCAGGTGTAACTTCAGAAACAGGTGACTGATGGTCTGTAAAACGGCCGCCGACCCGGTTGACGCATTCGCCCCCAACGAAGTCCTGAATCATCCTGCACGCACAAACTGCCATCTCGATCTGAAGAGATGTCAAACGGAGAGATTTCCACTACAGATGAAACAGTCTGGGGGTTCTGTAACACGCACCGATTTTCCACACTTATTTTCAGTATATTTATCGCTTTGGGTTGAAATCAAGTCTTTTCTGATGCATACTTAAAGTCATGAGTAAAAAGTTCGTACCACCTCCTTTTTATGTGTAACAATTAGGGGTGCACGATAACTGTCGGGCCGATAACAAGAAATTGATGACATCATTCCGATAACTCCGATATCACGACGAATAGCCCCGATAACATTTATATTTTTGTCAACACAGCAGTGTCTCGCTCCCTCTGAGCCTTGAATAACCGGCAGTGAATGTTATGTTCAAGTAACGTCGGCATAATCAGAAAAACCGAATTACTCAATAAGGAAAATCAAGAATACCCCCTCATGCCAGAAAACAACTCGTTAACTCGGTCATAATTTTAGTAGTTGCTGACTTTAATTGATATTTGCAGTATTTTCCCACATGTTACACATAAAAAAGAGAAAAAATAGAAAAGGCTGAAAAGAACGACTAGCAAACGAGGGAACGTGGGAATTTACGTTACACCTTGAATGCAGCCTGCAGCACAGCGCTGATCACAACAAACATGGCGGCGTGGAACTTCGTTAAAGTTTCAGAAGAAGATAGTTTGGTGGTTATTTGTGACGAATCCTCCGAGTGAATTCTACGAGGAGGGAAGCACAAGCTTTAATACGTAAAACCTGATCAGCCACCTACAACATAACAATCGCTTCCATGGAGTTTTGAAATCGCGCTAACGTGAGCTAACGGAAGCTAATGCTAACGTGCGCAATCCAGCAGCAGTCTCTCCTCTCCCTCATTCCTCTCATCTAAAGCTTCCGTGAGATTAAAAATAAAACTACTGAACCTCATTTACTTTAATTAAAGGTATTAATTTAAATGGAACCACAAGCCAAAATCCTCTAAATGTTAATCTTTTTCAGTTAGTAATTCTGATGCATGTATTTCCATCAGTTCAAGGAGCCTTTATTTTTTATATCAGTCAGTAATGAACCTTATTTAAGTTAATGTGAGATATCAAATAGGTTTGTTTGATAGCTTTAAGAAAATGTTTGAGAGGCTTGACAATAGTTTTTCATTGGAAAAAATAAATATTCATATCAAAAGACAAAACTATTTTTGATTTTGTTCATAGTATTGATGTAATGATCTTAGGTATATGTGTGTTATCGTTATCGGCCTTTAGGAGCTGAAAGTTATCGGTTATCGGTTTTAAAAACAGTTATCGTGCATCCATAGTAACAATATCACAAAAGCCATCTGAGTACAGTGGGTCTTATCAAATACTTCTTCAGATGAACAACATGTAGCCTTTTTCACTCTGCCATTATTTACTTAACAATTACAAAAACACAAAAGTACCTATAACCAGTGTCATAGGATTTAAAAGTGTTAGTTTAATCATCCCTTGATAAATTAATCATCAGCAGGTGAGAAAAATTCGATAAATACCAAGGTGTTCTTTTTTTTTTTTGGCAGTTTCCTGGCCTGAAGCATTCAGATGTGTTAACACAATGCCAAGAGGGAAAAGCATGAGCAATGATTTTAGAGAAGCTATTTGTTTTTGCCACTCATCAAGCTAGAAAAGGTAATAAAACCATTTTCAAAAAGTTTTTGGAAGGTCCAGAAGAAAGTATTTTCTGTTCCAAAAAGAACATGGAAGTATGACCGAGGTTTTCTAGACTTTCTAGACTTCTAGACTTACACAACGATGTCATAAGGAGATACATATGAGACCACAGCTGCTTGGCTTTAATGTCCAACATGCACGGTGACAACCAAACAGCATTTTAGCATGTCGGACTCTCTATAGGTCGAAAGACACATTTTATTTGACAAACTCATCATTTTTATGTGTATACTTATAGAAAGAACAAGGCACGGCAGGATATAAGTCTTTAGATGATCAGCAGTCATGTGATCTCACAACCTTCGGGTATATTTGTTGTCTCTCACGAATCAAAAAAAAAAAAAAAAAATTTAATCACGATTAATCGCATTGTATACGGAAAATCAAATAATGAATTCAAAAGTAGTGTAAAGGTCCCTATTATTTAAATGTTCAAAATCAAAAAAATTACAAAGTGAAATTTTATTTTGTTTTTCATTTTTTTAATCTAATACAAATAAACAAAAAAAAAAATTTTTGTTTGTTTTATATATATTTCAATTTTAGACTTGGATCAAAAATACAAAATGAAAAAACAGGCCACAGAACTGAATTCGTTTTTAATATATAATTGTCCGGTTTACGTGAGCCAGAAATGGCTTTGTGCAGCAGTTCAGCTAGCATGGCGGCGCTGGAATCACATACTAGAATAATATTTGCAATATTGTGAAAATCTGAATAAAAACTCAGCTCATAAATAGATAGAACGGTTCTGCAGCAGCCAGAAACAGACTTTTCAAAACAAAAGCATGTGAGCAACATGCGTTAACGCTCGATAAGTAAATGTTGGCGTTAATAAATGAATGCGTTAACGCGATAATAACGCGTTAACTTGCCCAGCCCTAGTTAATATACATAGAAAATTAATGCACTGAAACAAGTTACCCTTTCTTTTATCCACACCTTTGCCCGTGGGTCATCTTTGGCAAATTTCTTGGATTTTTCAAAAGCCTCACCCATGTGTGTAAGTCCCGGTAAATTCTCTGCTGCTGGCTTGCTCATGTTAGCTTTAGCTCACATTAGCTCACGTTAGCGCAATTTCAGAACTTTCAAAAGCGATGGTTACGTTTCAGATGGCAGATCTGGTTTGACGTATTAAAGCTTCTGCCATTTTTCCCTCCTCATGGAATTCGCTTGGAGCATTTGTGACAAATAACCAGTTAGCTATCTTCTTCGGAAACTTACCATACGAATGCAGGCTGCATTCAAGGTGTAACGTAAATTCTTCCATTCCCTCGTTTGCTTGTCGTTCTTTTGGCCTTTTCTAATTTTTCATGTGTAACATGTGGGAAAATACTGCAAATATCAATTCAACTCAGCAACTACCAAAATTATGACCGAGTTAACGAGTTGGTTTCTCGCATGAGGGGGTATTCTTGATTTTCCTTATTGAGAAATCGTTCTTCTGATTGTCTTTACACTTAAATATAACATTCAGGTTATTCAGGTTTTCAGTGGGAGCGAGGCACTGCCGCGTTGACAAAAATATATATATGTTATCGGGGCTATTCGTCATGATGTCGGACTTATCGGATGATGATAATTGGTTTTCGGCCCAATAATTATCGTGCACCCCTAAAAACTACAATCCGCTGTGATTAAATTATCTTTATTATGTTTTTATACATAAAAAAAAAAAAAAACATAGGATTATAAGAGAGGGGGTACTACCTTTTTTGAACAACTACATCAAAAGAATTGTAAAATTCCTAAAATTCCTGCTTTGGGAATGTTAATACTTAAAATATAAAGATGGACCCACTCCTGCGAGCTAGCTTGTCAGGAGAATGTGTCCAACATTTTGGATCATTAGAAGGAATGCTGATCAAACGCAGTTTCAGGTTATTCCTGAAATTAATCTTCAGCTCTTTATTTAATGAACAGAAGACGTCAACAGACTTTCAGAAACATCACTCCTGACGTGTCATATGTGGAAATGGATGTGGAAGCTCAGTATAAGGACCAATGTGGCTGAACGTTCTGGAGATATAATATTCTAAAATTGTTACGTCCACTTGGATATGTTTGTATTTTTGGTGACAGGGAGGAAAGTAGTGTTTTTACATTTAAATGGGAGAGCTTCCAGATGTCATTTTTTCCTATAATACGTTGCACAGGTTAGCTCATTTAGATAAACAACACAGCGGCAGGTTAAATCCACCTGAATAGTCCAACGCACCGTCCACTTCCAGGCACGTCTGAAAAACTAGGACTTGGTTTCTCAGATTTGGTAGTAATTATTCTATTAAAAGCCTCTTTTCTTGAAAAAGTGGTATTTAGAGTGTGACAAATACAGCTTGTATCCAAGGGCAACACACAAAGAGGTACAACTTGGTGTATAAGCTGAGCCAATTCTGCGGCCGAGCAATGGAGTAAAAAAAATAAAAAAAATAAAAGTGCTGATAAGTCATTCAGCCTCGTTCCTTCATCTAAAAACGCCAGAAATCCTTCAACTGACAGTATTTACTCCCAGTATGGACGGACATGTTTGGCCTGGTTTTGCCTTCTTTCATTCGGAGTGTGTGCACGTTCCAAACTATTACGCAACATTTATACAGAGGGGTTTTCATGAACTGGGTTTAGTGAAACTCTTCTCCAGTAGACCGAGTGCTTCATTTAGGAGACTTTAACACTTCTGCCTGTAGTTAGTTAGTTAGAATTTATTGTCATTGTACACATTATAAACATACACAACGAAATTCCGGTGGTCTGCTTCAAAAATTGTGATTCTGACTTCAGTTGATCTTTTCAATGTTTCTAAACATTATTTAGACACTCATTTTAAATTTATTTTCTATGTGACTGTATAACTACTACTACTATAACGATTACTGCTACTACTTCTATAACTACTACTAGTACTACTGTAACTATTACTACCACTGCTACTGTAACTACTACTACTATAACTATGACTACTAATACTTCTATAACTACTACTACTACTTCTACTGTAACTATTACTACCACTGCTACTGTAACTACTACTACTATAACTATGACTACTAATACTTCTATAACTACTACTACTACTTCTACTGTAACTATTGCTACCACTACTACTGTAACCACTACTACTATAACTATGACTACTACTACTTCTATAACTATAACTACTACTACTGTAACTATTACTACCACTACAACTGTAACTAATACTTCTATAACTACTACTTCTACTACTACTGTAACTATTACTACCACTACTACTGTAACTACTACTACTATAACTATGACTACTACTACTTCTATAACTACTAGTACTACTACTGTAACTATTACTACCACTACTACTGTAACTATTACTATTATAACTATGACCACTACTACTGTTATAACTACTACTGCTATAACTATTACTACTACTACTACTTCTATAACTACTACTACAACTGTAACTATTACTACCATTACTATTGTAACTATTACTACTATAACTATGACTACTATTACTACTTCAATAACTACTACTACTACTACTAGTACTACTGTAACTATTACTACCACTACTACTGTAACCACTACTACTATAACTATGACTACTACTACTTCTATAACTATAACTACTACTACTGTAACTATTACTACCACTACAACTGTAACTAATACTTCTATAACTACTACTGTAACTATTACTACCACTACTATTATAACTACTACTTCTATAACTACTACTACTACTATAACTATTACTACTACTACTTCTACTACTACTACTACTACTACTACTACTACACTACTACTGTAACTATTACTACTACTTAACTATGACTACTACTACATTTATAACTACTACTACTATAACTATTACTACCACTACTTCTATAACTACTACTACTACAACTACTAGTACTACTGTAACTATTACTACCACTACTACTGTAACTACTACTTCTATAACTACTACTACTACTGTAACAATTACTACTATAACTATGACTACTACTGTATTTTCCGGACTATAAAGCACACCTAAATATAAGCCGCACTCACTAAAATTTAAACGAAATATATATTTTGTCACATATAAGCCACACCAGACTATAAGCCGCCGGTATCCAGGCTGAGAAATAAGATATTTACATCGAAAGATTTTACCATAAGTGTTTATTCATATACCTAAACTGATAACTGTAACACGGCAGTAAAAGTGCTGATCAAACAAAACAGAAAATCCATTGATGGTCATTTCATGGTTTCACTTTACTCCTGTACCTGTGTACTGAAACCACCCCTCACAGAAAAGAAAAACAAATAAAAACTACATATTCAACAGATATTTCACTAGAACTAAGTAATTTTCACCTTGAATTTAATGTTTATGGACAGCAAACAAAATAAAATAAAACTATGAAAGGTCAGATGTTAAAACTGAGACATTTTCGTAGTTCATGGAAAATATCAGCTCATTTTGACTTTGATGGCAGCAACACATCTTAAAAAAGTTGGAACAGGTTGATGTTTATCATTGTGTAGCATCTCCTCTTCTTTAAACAGCTGTCTGTAAACATCTGGGAAGTGTGGAGACCAGGAGAATGTTGTCCCATTCTTGTCTGATGCAGGATTCTTGCTGCTGGACCTTTGCAGCTGGATATTTTCTTTTTAATGATGTACCAAATGTTTTATTTATTTTATTCAGAGCTGACTGAGAGCCTGAAGATCACATGGTTTCAATTTTGACCTTTGGCATCGTCCTTTGTGCACAGACCTCCTGATTCTCTGAATCCTTTGATGAACAGTACATAATCTTTTTATGTACTGTGGATGGTGGAATCTTTAAAATATTTGTAATTTTATGTTGAGAAACATTTTTTTTCCAACTTTTTTGAGATTTGTTGCTAATATCAAAGTCAAAATTAGCATATGTTTTCCATGAAATAGTAAAAAGTCTCTGTTTCAACATCTAATGACTTTAACATTGTGCGCTCACATACGGCTTCTATTTTGCAGCTTTAACTTTCATTTGTGGATTGTATAAGTGTATAAGTACTAGTTATAGAAGTAGTAGTTACAGTAGTAGTGGTAGTAATAGTTACAGTAGTAGTAGTTATAGTTATAGAAGTAGTAGTAGTCATAGTTATAGTAGTAGTGGTTACAGTAGTAGTGGTAGTAATAGTTACAGTAGTACTACTAGTAGTAGTAGTTATAGAAGTAGTAGTAGTCATAGTTATAGTAGTAATAGTTACAGTAGTAGTGGTAGTAATAGTTACAGTTGTAGTAGTAGTTATAGAAGTAGTAGTAGTAATAGTTATAGTAGTAGTAGTTATAGAAGTCTGTGGGTTTGTGATTGTGAATAAAATATGGGTTTATGAGATTTGCAAATGTCCCAACACTTTAGGAACTGGAGTTATATATCTCGCAGAAAGCCCAGAACATACTTTAAAAGTTAAATTCCTAAAATTAATTCCAAAAACTAACTACAACCCAATGTAGAGCAGCTAAAATAGGAATTGAAATTGAAAGTGTCCCCAAACCTGAGCCCTGAGGTACTCCACAAGTGAACCTCACACTGTGGGGTTGAAAATGTCCAATAACTGTTCTAAAACAAACTGTTAAATAGGAATAATAATACCACTTAAAATAACAATATCAAAGTACTTATTTATAGTTTAAGATGTTCCAATAAAATCGAATGGTCAAGGGTGTCAAACAGAGAACATAAGTCTAAAAATACTAAAATCAAAGTCTTCCCAGTGCCAGAAGTGATCAGCATTTTAAGCAGCGCCGTCTCTCTACTGTGGTTGGCTCTAAAGCCAGACTGAAAGGTCTCAAATAATCAATTTTGTTTAAAAATGCAATAGCTTGTTCAGTCATTTTTATCTCAAGGACGTCGGCCGGGAACTGCAGCTTTGAAATGGGTCTGTGATTCTCAAAAGCATTCTGATCTGATGATCTATTTTAATTCTAATAGTCAACCACTCTGGGTCTGATGCGTTTTTGGAGTCTAAATCATGAGAGCCTGAGCGTTTCATCAGATTTGAATTATTCCCACTGTAGCCAACACAGCTGCAGTTCTGACCTCTTTGTATCTATTTTACTAATTCAGCCTGAAACGGGTCATTTTGTTTTGACTAAATTGCTCTCGCTGTGATTGCATGTTAAGTGGCCCCCTGTACTTCCATGTGTGGCTCTGGCCTGGTTTTTGTTTTGTGTGTGTGTTTGTGTGTGTTTGTGTGTGTGCGGTGCTGATGCTGTCTTCCTGTTTAGCCTCTAACAGGAAGAGGAACCGTTCGTCTAATTTCAGTGAAACCTCACTCACCTGTTGCAGTTTTGTTGTCGATAAAACATGTAACGTAGGAAGTAGTGTGTCATTGATTAAACTGACTAAACAGAACTGTTTTTTTTTATCACAGCGTAGCACCGTATTAACGTTTAGCATGCCTATAATACCTGTTTTAGTAAATAAATGGGGGTGCATGTGTGTGTTAGCTGGCGGGCAGCCAGCTGGCAGTGTGTGCCGTCTGCAGGCTTGTATTAATCAGATTGTTGACATGGCGGCTATGGAACCTAAGCCAGGATGAGATCAGCTGACTGACTGATAGCTCCTTATCTCATCTCTTGCTTTAAGGGCTGAACAAATCTGCCGTTGAGAGCGGAGGAATACTTGTATTCCAAATTACTGCACTTTATTTGGAGACAGTCCGTTAAAGTGGGCTAAAGAGATAATTATACTCTCTCCATCCATGTGTGGTGAGATGTGACTGTAGGAGGTGCTGGCAAAGAGCACAAACGATGATATCTGCAGGTTTTCTGCTCATTATTCACTCAAATAAGATGGTCCATGTGCAGATATTAGCGATGTGAATGCAGAATGCAAAGGTGCTGATTAGAAGTAGGCGGAGCCTCTAATTTGTAATAAACGAGCTGAGATGAGGACAGGCTATTTGCCTCTGACCTGTTAGTGTACGGTGGGATTAAGTGTGCGCCAAAAGGGTTTAATGGACAGTGTAGCACTTTATGAGGGATTAAGGTTAATCTTGAAGCTGCGTTAATGCAATTCTGGTATTGAATAATGGACTCCAAATCGCACAGAAAATCTGATAGGGTTTTGAAATATTTAGCACATTTGGCAGCTGCACACATCTGGCACACGGAGTCCTAGAGCCCAATTTGAAATGTGAAAAATCTCCGCGGCCCACCGAAACCTTTAATCACAACTGTGATCAACATACAGGACTAGAAGCTTTGTTCTGATATTAATGTAAAGGGTCAACAAATAAGGTGATATTAAGTTAAGATGACAGTAGAATAACACTTAACTGGTTTGTTTTGTTACTTCTTAATGTTTTTAAATCATGTCATTAATATTATACAGTAATTAAAAACATATTTTAAAAAGATAGAGGATTTAAAACATATTTTTTCAATTTTAATGACCTCTCACGGCCCACCTGCAGTACCGCGACGGCCCACCAGGGGGCCGCAGCCCACACTTTGGGAATCACTGTCCTAGAGAAAGAAAAAAAAAGGAATTTCCATTTCACTTTCTCTAAATTTGAAAAAATCCTGAAATAATACATGGGGATGCCAGAAGCATGGATTCATTTGCAAAATGAAATATTGTGTGTAATTTTGCACTTTTTTTCAAATTATTTTCCTCATTATTGCAACGAAATAGTCTGGATACTCTGGATTTGACGTTGATCTTCGGAGGACTGTATGAAAGGAAGCGGAGGAGACCGGAGTGATGACCAGTATCAATAAAAGACATTCAAAATGGCACTGGGATTGATCCAAGGTCTGATTATTACTCTGCCGCCATCTTGGTTGTTTTGAGCACCTTCCCTCTTATTACTGGTTCAACATATCCTGTACTGGTGCACATGGCTGTGAATGGGATGGTTTCCAGAACCATTTCATGAAGTGAAGGGGTTCGGCTGGTAAGGGAGGATGTGGAGAGAAACTTCATATTCATTATGAAGCAAACTTCTTTTTGTCCTGCTTGTGCTCAACCTGTTTGACTTTAGATTAATTGCATGATGGAAACGCCAGGACGGCTCAACTTGTTGACTGCGTCTGAGGATTATTCAGTGACCTACGATCTCTCAGGAACATCCTCTTATACAACACTTTTAATTAAATCAGAGCAACAGGTTCATTCAAGAAGTGAATGGGAATTTTAAGGAGTTTAGTGTGAGGTGTCTGTGGACACACAGGAAGCAGGATCAAGTGTTTCGTGGTAGGGATGAACGATAGCTGTTTTTTAAAACTGATAACACACACATATACCTAAGATCATTACATCAATACTATGAACAAAACCAAAACCAGTTTTGACTCTTTAAATGAACAGATATTTATTTTTTTCCAATAAAAAACTACTGGCAAGGCTCTCAAACATTTTCATAAAGCTATTAAACAAACCTATTTGATATCTCACATCAACTCAAATAAGGTTCATTACTGACTGATATAAAAAATAAAGGCTCCTTGAACTGATGGAAAACATGCATCAGAATTACAAACTGAAAAAGTGCATTCCAGAAGTTTACAAAAAAGTAAATATACATAGAAAATTTCTCCCTTCTACCCATTTCACCTTTACCCGTGGGTCATCTTTGGCAAATTTCTTGGATTTTTCAAAAGCCTCACTGATGTGTGTAAGTCCTGGTGAGTTCTCTGCTGCTGGCTTGCTCACGATAGCGTTAGCTCATGTTAGCACGATTTCAAAACTTTCAAAAGCAATCGTTACGTTTCAGATGGCTAATTGGGTTTGACGTATTAAACCTTGAAATTCGCTTGGAGCATTTGTCACAAATAACCAGCGAACTATCTTCTTCAGAGACTTTAAAGAAGTTCCATACGATTGCCGCCATGTTTGTTTTTATCAGTACGCTGTGCTGCAGGCTGCATTCAAGGTGTAACGTAAATCCCTCCGTTCCCTCGTTTGCTAGTTGTTCTTTCGGCCTTTTCTTATTTTTTCTATTTTTTTATGTGTAACATGAGGGAAAATACTGCGAATATCAATTCGATTCAATATCAATTGATTTTCCTTATGGAGAAATCGTTTTTCTGATTGTGCCGACGTCACTTAAACATACCATTCACTGTTGACAAACATGTATATGTTATTGGGGCTATTTGTCATGATATCAGACTTATTTAAATTACGTCAAAATTTCCTGTTATCGGCCCGATAACTATCAGGGTCCCCCTTTGATCTCATAACTATCGGCCCGATAATTATCAGGACGATAAGTATCGTGCACCCCACGATTGTTCGTAATGAACAACTGTCCACAAATGTGTTTTAATGGACACTCTCCCCTCCACACCTGCCTTTTTAGTTTTGGTTTACTCCTGCTTTCTTTGTTTTTTTTGGGGAAATCCTCATAATCTTTAAAAAACAAAACAAAGAAAACAAACTGATAAATTCGGTATCTTAGTATCATTGAGGGGGCCCAGCAGTTCAGCAAGGGCACGGTTTCCATGGCAACCTGTTCTGATCATGTCATAAGTGGCTGAAAGCACCGACAGGAAAAAAAAAAACATGTTCCTGCTCTTTTCAGGGTCCCCCTCTGATCTTATAACCAAAGATCATATTTTCTTTTTCTGTTTTTACGTCCTCTCGGGGAACGGCGGCGCAGGATGAGTCTATGTGGCAGGTTCAGGTGTTTCTCTGAGACGTTCGCTGTGACATGATATCACTTCCTCATTGGCTCCTTCGCTGACAGTTTCAGCACCGTTTTCTAAATCCACAGCTGTGACAGGATCCAGAGCTCACATGCACACAGACGAAGCCATCTGTCGACACGCTCGAAGCCTTAAAATGCAGCATCGCCGGTTCAGGGCGGAAACGCATCACTTGTAGCTCATTACTGTTATGATATTACGTTTAGAAATAGCCTAAAGCCGCCATTCTCAAACTCAAAAATATACGGCCCAATTTGAAATGTGAAAAATCTCCACGGCCCACCGAAACATTTAATCACACCTGTGATCAACATACAGGACTGGAAGCTACATTCTGATATTAATGTCAGGGGTCAACAAATAAGGTGACACTTGTCATATTAAGTTAAGATGACAGTAAAATAACACTTAACTGGTTTGTTTTGTTACTTCTTCATGTAATAAATATTTTACAGTAATTAAAAACATATTTAAAAAAGATTGAGAATTTAAAACATTTTTGTTTAATTTGAATGACGGCCCACCTGCAGTACCACGACGGCCCAGCAGGGGGCCGCGGCCCACACTTTGGGAATCACTGGCCTAAAGAGTAATATACCTAATAATAACACCGTTTAGCAATAATATAACCTTTTTGTACGAAATGTGAAAGCTTATTGGAGTGTTACTTTTTTTTGAGTCGTGCGTGAAGTTTTTGAAATGAGTCGTGACATTCGACCGAGCAGCAGTCAGGTTAGAGGATGTCCATTGTTACTACTAGAAAATGAAATAACTTGCTGCATCGTTACTTTTATTGAGCTCTGCATGAAGTTTGCATAACAAGTAAGTAATCCTCCTGGCCATTAGGAAGGGCGCACTCACTGGTACGTGCACGCAGTCGTAAACACGTACAGATGGACGTGCAATTTACATGACTGTCAAATGTAAACTGTGTGTAGTTTCCAAGATTCTTTCCAGGAAGATGTCTTTACAGCTGCTGACATCTGGGCTGCTAACATAAAGCTTTTGTCATGATGACGGTTCATTGGATTATTAGATCAAGTTTGTCCTGTGAGGAGCAAACACATCCAAGGGGAGCACGGTAAAAACAACTCTCAGTGGCCACTGTTACTCAGAATGGATAAATCACTGTCAGGGCAGTTGAAGTGCACCATCTTTTTGAATCTGAAGACTCTGGAGCAGCCGAGAATGAGGAGGTCACGTTCACATTCACGGACATTACAGATTTAAATGAATGTGACGAGTAAATGTGACCTCTTTACTCTCCCACCTGTTCTAAAAGTAGCAAGACTAGTTTCAAGACTTAAGACCTGTTCACTTGGGACCAGCATGACCTTCAGAAGTAGCCGTTCTTACATTAAAATGGTTCGGGGAGATAGGGAAGTTACATTAATTTTAATTGGTTAAATGAAGTCATAGGATTTCTGAAAATGATCTCGAGCAATTATTAGTTACTTTAGTCAAATTGCTCACAGTTCATATAAATATATATGTAATGTGTGTGTTTGTGTGTGTGTGTGTGCATGAAATTGGCCAACATCAAATGGAGCTGCCATTTGTAGCCTCCACAAACTACTGATACAGGCAAAAGCCAACACAAATACACAATTGCACAAAGCCTCACTCTGTCACGTCACGGGACTGGGTTATCAAAAATCCCGGACGAGCCCCCATTTAATGTTACACATTACACATATGAACATTGAGGAAGTCTTTAGGTATGAAAGTGAAATTGCATGTAAAAAGCATGAGTATGGTGATCTGTGTTGGATTGGCAGCTGCTGCAGCTGCTCCTTCAGCTTCATCTCTCAGATGTGGGCTCTCCTGTCTCTCGTCTGTCTCACCCTCTCTTTTTTTTTCTTCGCAGTTCATCCAGCTCCTTCACTCTCACCTCCTCCAGCATCCCACTCCTCTTTCTCTGTAACACTCAAAAAACTGAATTTAATTAACTATGGACGTTGCACAATTTGCAACATAATTTTGCTACACTAGTTAATGTTACCTACTTGGTTGTGTTACGTACCTACGCTGTAGGTGTGAACCCTTCACCGTAGATGATGGGATTCCCTGACATGCACCTCTATCCAAATGTCTGAGAAAATGTGACTGACAGAAAAGAGCGATTGGTGGCGTATTTACAGAGCGACGTAAACAGGAACACACAAGCCTGAACACTGCATAGCTGTAGGTGTGTAAATCAACCTCATGTCAGAACCAGAGACGCTGTGACGGGAGTCAGAATTAATCAGCACCACCGTTAAACTGGTAGCCCAGTTTAATACTCAGACATTGTGCTTTGTCATCTTACCTCAGTAAAAGATGATCTATCACAAACTTCATCTTGCTCTTATGATCCAGATATACGAGTCCGTGCACATCAGTTCATCATTGAGCTGCTCACAGTGCACAAAGCTGTCCAGATCCAGCCAGCTTAGGGCCTCAGCTTGTTTTTCAAATAAAACTGCATTGTTTGATGTTGTGGATTAGTAAAAAATAACTGGCCTCATTATTATTGTTTTAAATTATCCCGCAGTGCTAGCTTATTAAAATTCCTGTGTTTTACTGGGACACTGCGGTTTCATCCACTTCCTATTTGAAAGTCTATTAGGTGCTCACTCGAAAACATCTCTGGTTGCTTAAAACCTCCATTAAAAAAAATGTAATGTTTTCTAAAAAGCCAGTCTTTTATTTATTTATTTCTATCTGTATTTTATTGTTGATAGATTTCTATTGGTAATCCTAAAACTTACTAATAGACAGCTTCTTCTCTCTAAGATGAACAGGAAGTACAACTTTGGTTCATTAAGGTGAATCCGGATAGAAGACTAACACTGAATACCAGTCAATCAACAAATCAAATAATCAATCAGTCAATCCAATTTATTTCTAAAGCATTTTGAAAACAACACCTGTCATCCAACTCGTACCAAAGTTTGGGAGCAGCGACTGAAAAAGCTCGGTCACCTCTTAGTTTAGTGTGTTTTTGACACGACT
The DNA here is from genome assembly GCA_018398805.1 of Hirundichthys speculiger. Lineage (NCBI taxonomy): Eukaryota > Metazoa > Chordata > Actinopteri > Beloniformes > Exocoetidae > Hirundichthys > Hirundichthys speculiger. Next base: position 169,131 of record JAGFBZ010002282.1, on the reverse strand, counting down.
CAAAGCATTTGGATGGACGAAGTAGGTCATTTATATAAGAATGTACAGGTAAAGATTTAAATACAAATACAAGGATTTTCAAACAGACATGGTCGTGTACAGGAAGCCAGTGACGGGAATGAAGCGCTCTCGTTTACGGACACCAGTTAAAAAATCGGGCAGCGGCAGAATATCCAGATAAATGCACAAATACAAAAGCAGGATGCCACAGACAATGATGAACTAAAGAAGAGAGAATTACTCCACAACAAAGACAGAGAGATTGATAAACAGAAAGTGCTGATTTCAAATTGTTGCTGCTTAAAATTATTTCTACAAGCTGCTGTATCAACAGGTGTGCTCGGTTTTTCACATCTGCCTTCTGGCTTAGTTTTAGTTCAATAATAATATAATGTAATATTTTTTTTTTTCTTCAGAAGTTGTACTTAATCTTGATTTTATTTGATCATTATTATCATTTTATTTTATAATATCCTGCTTGGCGCTGGTTTGGACTAGAGACTTGACTATTACACAGCTCACCTTTTACCAGTTGACAACTTGGATGGGCTCAAGCAGACCCCTGGTACCCTGAATAGGATTAAAGACAGTGGATAGATGGATGGATGGATGGATGGATGGGTGGGTGGATGGATGGATGGATGGATGGACGGATGGATGGATGGATGGATGGACGGATGGATGGGGGATGGATGGATGGATGGATGGATGGATGGGATGGATGGATGGATGGGATGGATGGGATGGATGGATGGATGGATGGATGGACGTGGATGGATGGATGGGATGGATGGATGGATGGATGGATGGATGGGGATGGATGGATGGATGGGGATGGATGGATGGATGGGGATGGCGGGGATGGATGGATGGATGGATGGATGGATGGATGGATGGATGGATGGATGGATGGGATGGATGGATGGTGGATGGATGGGGATGGGGATGGTGGATGGATGGATGGATGGATGGGGATGGATGGTGATGGATGGATGGATGGATGGATGGATGGATGGATGGATGGATGGATGGATGGATGGATGGATGGATGGATGGATGGATGGATGGATGGATGGATGGATGGATGGATGGATGGATGGATATAACCTCATGAGTAAAACTAGAACTAGAAGAACATAAACATTCTTCTCTAAATGACTATCTGCTTGTGTCGTCTCTTATTTTCTCGATTGCTCATCACTTTATTTTTCTGTACATCCGCCCCAACAGCCAACTGATCATCCTGTCAACACCCCCCCCCCCCCCCCCCCCATTGAAAAGATACCCCTGGCTGCGACCTAGTTAACCCCCTACAGAGATAAAGAGCTAATTGGAAATCCTGCTACTAATTAACCTTCTCCAGGCTAAAAAGTATTTATATCTTCGGCTTTTTGATGGAGCGATGAGAAGAAGGGAAGAGAGAGTGCGGAGGGGGGGGTTGAGAGGGGGGGGCAAAAAAGATAAATGTTGATGAAGCAGGTGATAGAGGATGGTGGTAGAAGATAAGGACAAAAATGGAGCAGCGAACCAAGTCGGAGAAAATGAATAATTCATTTCTAATTTCTTAAATTTGTGGCTGATGATGAAGAGCCGTTAGCAAACCAGCACATTAAAGGTGCTGGTTCACAATGATAAAGCAGTTTACTGCTACATTAATGTACTTATGCTACATACACCAGGTTAAAGCTGAACCTAAACCTGTTTTATGACACAACATGACAGGAATGTGCTCTTTTCCCTCAGATCTTAAAAAAGGTGGTAGAAATCTGAACTAATGATACCTTTGAGCACCAAATGTAGTAAGAAAAAGAATATTTAGCACAAGCACGGAGCAAAAGGTCAACTGTTAGAGAGTGTTGATTGCAGTTTTCAAGGCTGGACGAAGATCACTTCAGTTGAGGGGAACTTATATAGCGAGTGGCCTTCATGTCACACAGAGACGGGAGGAGAAACCCTAAAAACCACGAAGACGATACCGCAAAACAAACTGGAATCTGTTTGATCAGGTAAAGAGATACGTTTCCTCCTTTTGCAAGGAATTTGGTTTATTCAGAAAAACAATATGCAGATGTTCTCTGGAGTCAGCAGACCTCAGCAAAATAACATAATGATAATGAAAGTGCTTTGCTCGAGCTGCAATCAGTAGAATACATGAACTTATGAACTAAAGGATCTCCTTCACAAAAGAAAAAGCTTTTTTGTAATGGTAATTAGGAAATGGGAGGATCACATCCTCACTTCCTGAGACTCTGCTTTCTTCCCATCAGCAACAAGGTATATTAAAGAAATGTGGTGGTGTTTGGATAAACACTTGGGAATTGGGGATGCATGATAACTGTTTTTTAAAACCGATACCGATAACCGATAACACACACATATACCTAAGATCATTACATCAATACTATGAACAAAATCAAAAATAGTTTTGACTTTTTAAATGAACAGATATTTATTTTTTCCAATGAAAAACTATTGTCAAGCCTCTCAAACATTTTCTTAAAGCTATCAAACAAACCTATTTGATATCTCACATTAACTTAAATAAGGTTCATTACTGACTGATATAAAAAATAAAGGCTCCTTGAACTGATGGAAATACATGCATCAGAATTACTAACTGAAAAAGATTAACATTTAAAGGATTTTGGCTTGTGGTTCCATTTAAATTAATACCTTTAATTAAAGTAAATGAGGTTCAGTAGTTTTTATTTTTTAATCTCATGGAAGCTTTAGATGAGAGGAATGAGGGAGAGGAGAGACTGCTGCTGGATTGTGCATATTAGCATTAGCTTCCGTTAGCTCACATTAGCGCGATTTCAAAACTCCATGGAAGCGATTGTTATGTTGTAGGTGGCTGATCAGGTTTTACGTATTAAAGCTTGTGCTTCCCTCCTCGTAGAATTCACTCGAAGGATTCGTCACAAATAACCACCAAACTATCTTCTTCTGAAACTTAAACGAAGTTCCGCGCTGCCATGTTTGTTGTGATCAGCGCTGTGCTGCATGCTGCATTAAAGGTCTAATTTAAATTCCGATGTTTCCTCGTTTGCTAGTCGTTATTTCAGCCTTTTCTACTTCTTTTTTTGTGTGTAACATGTGGGAAAATACTGCGAATATCAATTCAAGTCCACAACTACCAAAATTATTACCGAGTTAACTAGTTGTTTTCTGGCATGAGGGGGTATTCTTGATTTTCCTTATCGAGTAATCGTTTTTCTGATTATGCCGACGTCACTTGAACATAACATTCACTGCCGGTTATTCAAGGCTCAGAGGGAGCGAGGCACTGCTGTGTTGACAGAAATATAAATGTTATCGGGGCTATTTGTCGTGATAACGGACCTATGGGGATGACGTCATAATTTCCTGTTATTGGCCCGATAGTTATCGTGCACCCCTATTGGGAATGTAATGATACTGGATATAAATGTCATGATGAGCAGAGGGGATGGAGGAGCCAAACGCAGGAAAAAAAAGGGAATGATTAATTAACAAAAACCTAAATCCAAGGCAGGAGCAGGGAACGGAGACGGGTAGAGAACATCCAGGGGGAACATGATGATAACCAGGGCAAGAAAATAAGGAAGTATACAATCAGACGGACCAGCAAACACAACGGGAGTGACAGGACTGATAAACACAGAGGGACAAACAAGAGGCAGATGCAAACAATCAGGATGACAAGGGGGAGGAAGAAAAGCAGAATAAAATGAAGACAAGACAGACCTTCAAAGTAAAACAGGAAACAGAGTAGATGAGAGACAGAGAGTGACGCCATCTTGACACAGAAGGAAACAAAGGAAAACCCAAAAGTGCCTGCCAGGGCTGACCAGACCATGACAATAAACTGGTCCGTGAGAGGATTTTGTTGGTGCAGCCGGTGCACAGTGACTGGACCACATGGGTGGACCAAGCAAACCCTGGTTCAAATGGCAAGACAAGCCAAGGCGATCAAAAATGCATGCTTGGTTACAGTGGACGACTGAACCTTACATCTAAGAGGAACACCCTCAATGCAAACCATGATGCCCTGTTGCATTGTGTGAAACTGAGGCAGACTTGAAGCACACCAGCCCTGTATCCATGTTTGGGCCAGTGGCTCGGTGGGAGCTCATACATCCTTTGACAGGTCTTTTGTTTGTCATCCTGATGGGTGACATGTTACACTCCTCACTAGCATACTTAGGTGGAGGAGCTGGTTCAAATTGGCGGATTGTACCAGTATATGGTGTTACTGGTAATTCTGTTAGTGTGGTTGATTGATTTCCAAGATCTAGACTCAGTGAGGTAGTCCAGGTTATACATAGTATAATCAATCACTTTTCAGTCAGCATTGACTATACGGACTTCTAAATCCTCTGTAGTTTATCACACTTAGGAGTGTTTCTAGTCATGGCGAGTAGACCCCAGATAGTACTAGTCATCCGTATTTGTTTTATCAAGTTTTAGCAGTAATTTAATAACTACCTTTATTGGTCGATGTAAAACAGCAGAAGTACTGTGACCATGAACAAATATAATTGTTGGTCCATGTTTGGATCAACCACATTTACCAGAGGATAGTTTTATTTGTCTCACAGGGTATAACCCAGTGTTTAATCTTTGCTGGACCAGCTCCTCAAACAAATCAGGGCAGACTTTAAAAGTATTCCCACTCCTGCTGTCCCACAGTCTAGACATCTGAGTTGCTCGCACACATTTGCTTTGAACTTGTTGTAGTGACACACTCAACTGAGCAAACCAGGCAAAGTTGACTCTAAAACTAAATTGACAAGCATGCATGAGTGCGACCAATTTTTGTAAATCAATGACACCCCAACCTGGAAACAGTAGCCACATCCCCCCGCAGATCAGCAGTGGGCAGCAGTGATTTTTAAAAAAAAAGAAATGTTCAATGGACATAATTTGATCTCCAAACTCCCTTAAAGCCAATCTGATGGGTCCCATTGGCACCTGTGGGAAACGATCCACAGAGACTCCAGTTTACACCCACAGGGCCCAAAGGATCTGTTGGTACCATCTAGAGTATTTCTTTGTCCAGACCCTGACTGGTCAGAGCTCTTTTAAAAGCATAAAAGTGATGGTTATATTCTTATGGAATTACTTATGAGGTTCAGAACGTCGACATTCTTCCTCGTTTTATCCTTCCCATCACACCGATTGTGTTTTGGATCTATGTGGTTTATGCTCTGCAGCATTGCAGTAGTTCGCCATGATGTTTGAAGGTAGAAAATGACGTTAAATGAATGATCTGTCTTGCTTATTTTGGCTTGTTGCCTTCTGTGTGGGAAGTGATCGTGTCTGCAATAAGCCCCAAGATGTGACGCGTCACGTCTGGTGCTGCCACCTGGTGGACAAAAATAGCAGCACTGTCGCGGTACTTGGGCAGACTCTATTGAGCCTTTTAATTATTCTGTGCTTTTATTTTTGGTTTCAAAAACCAAGAGCGCACTGTGTATGACGCCCTGTACCTTTTTACATCCCAATAAATAACAATCAAACTTCTGCCACACAAGGAGTCGGGTGTTTGACGCAGCTTCTCCTTCTGCAATAATGGATAGCGGCTCGTTAACGACGGTGAAATTTCTGTTTGCTTTGCATCAGCGTTCCTGTCTGTTTGACAGAAATAAATATCTTGGAAGAGCTCTTAGTGTTAGAGCAATCTTTCCGGATGACCCGTTTGTCATGTTGCTCTGCGGATTGGGCCCATTCATCACCGAGACGAACATCGCGATGAGGTCAGCAGCTGGATTTTGAAAGATACGATGATGTATTTTTGCGCCTCCCTGTTACCTTAAACTGTATAGCACAACATTTGAATTCCAACTTTATGTGGTAGTTTTTATGAATAATGTCTCTGATATTCAGGAGGGCTAGCTGCTAGTTAGCATGTAATACAGAGAGTAGCCTCTCTGTATTACATGCTAGTTAGCATGTAATACAGAGAGTAGCCTCTCTGTATTACATGCTAGTTAGCATGTAATACAGAGAGGCTACTCTCTGTATTACATGCTATCTAGCTGTATTACATGCTAACTAGCATGTAATACAGAGAGTAGCCTCTGTCCACAACCGCACAAATGCTAATTGATACCAGATTCTTCCACTGTCTCTGCTACTTCTCTCCTCGTTTCATTTATGAGGTTTGTGCCACAATATGACTACAGAGTCTGCTCGTATAAAATGGTTCGATTGCCCACATGTACGATTTTATTGACCAGCACCTTGGCCGTGTAGCTGCACTTTGATTGGCTCACACCTGTTCAGCAACACGTGATGTCACCTCATTCAAAGTGCATGGACACCGACCCCGTTGACACCTCCAGCAGGGGTCAGGGTGCTTCTTCTGCCAAAAACCAGTGTTTTGTCTTGTAATTTTAATGAAAAAACTCCATGTTGACGACAGGACGTAACGGCTGTTTCACGCTGTACCAACTTTCTTCATGTGCAGCTTGGAAGTTTTTCCATAATGCTGTTAACAAAAAAACAAACAACTGGCACTGACAACATACCTCTGATCACAGAGCTGCAAAATAACAGTTTAGTCTGTCCAGACTCAAACCCTATGCTTCCATGAGAGATGTCAGCTAATGCACATAAAAACGTTAAGACTAATTTATAACTTCACACTATATTCCATTTGTGTGTCTGTTTTATAACAGATGCATTTTATCCGAAGCTGGTTGAAGTCCCTGTGTGGGATGAAAGACTGAGAGAGATGCTAATGTAATATAAGAGGAGTAATAGTGACAGTCAATCAGTCACTGACGCTACGTTTAGCCGCCGCAGAAGGTACAGTAATATATGTGAGGGGGGGGGGGGGGGGGGGGTGCTAAGGGGGAGTGAAAGATCTCAGGAGAGTAGGAGTCGAGAGAGAGGAGAAAGGGCATCGTTTCAGGTTTCCACCGTTGGCCGTGCCACCTTTCTCTTTTCACTTCCCCCTCTTACAGAAGCTGCTGGGGGTCTGAGGAAGCTAAAGTTACCTGGCTGTTACCTGGCTGTCATCACCTGCTGCCGCTGCTGTCTTTCATTTCTGGTTACGTTTACACGCAGCGCACAAGCCAAAACTCCAAAAGGGCTGTTGTTGTAGATTTTAGAAGAGCTTTTACCTCCTGAAATATAATCTTCATCAGCAGAACAAGCTCGATTATGGTTTTCGTCTGACACGCAATGCGTCATTTTGATCGACAACAGAGTGAAAATGTGTCAGAACTGCAATAACAAAGCAGCGACACAAACAGCTCCAGGCTTTGCTTTGGGAACCGAGGCTACATCTATCTTTCATAAATATCAGAACGTCGCCGGCCAAGCTGGTTGAGTGGGTCAGAACAATGACCAGTTGTACCTGACACATTTTAAACATGATGTTTAAAATAGAGAACAGCTGATCGGCGCCTCTGTAGCGCCGGTGTGACGTCTGCAGCCCAGAAACAAGAGTTTAAGTGAAGAACAGCACGTTTCCCGCCTGTCCTGATAAAACAAAGTCTGCTGTTTTGGATTGCGGAGCGGCACTGGCAGATGGTCTGGAAAAGCCATTTTTAAACAGCGGACGGTTCCAGCCATGTGATCTGGTAATGTTTCATAAAACAAAAAAGGGGCACGCAGTGATTTTCAGGAACCAAACCTGTTTGTGCAGCTTTCACCTGCTGCATTTCCAGCCGCCCCCCGGCTTCCTGCATGATGGATAAACTGTAAGATATATAGATTATATCTAGGGATGTTCCTGGCGACTAATTTCCCTGTCGACTAAACGAAAATTTTAATTAAGACTAGTCGACTAGTCTAAAAAAAAGGAAAACACTCAGAAAACAGTGAAAATTTCTCACAATTTATTGAAACATCGAAACAGAATTTGAAACATTGTCCCAAAAAATATTGTGTGTAACAAGAGTTCTTTAAGCCTTTAATCACAATGTTCAACAACCATGTCGGATTTTAAATGCCGCTGAATTATGAGACACTTTGCACCGTGCAGTATGAATGAATGTGAACATGAAGGCAACTCAGTCAAACGTTAACCACCAAAATAAATAAATTGCCTCTGACACATTGAATCTTGCAGATTATCCGACAAAAATTATTGCTTTAATTCACTTTCAAGTTAATAAAACATCTAATTTATAAATAAATTTCAACCGAAACGAGCAGCATTTGCACCGTGCGGTATGAATATAAACCCTGCACATCCGACAAAAACTCACTTAAAGTTAACAAATAATGTAACATCTAAAAAAGATAAATTGCTGCTGAATTATTAAGCTCTATGCGCAGTTCAATATGAGTGTAAAATTAAACAAACATCTAAAATCTCTCAGACCGGACGGGAGAACACGTCTCCAGGTAAACAATGTCAAATCGGCCTGAGTGCGGCTAGCACCGCTAGCATCAGCACTGCTAGCATCAGCACCGCTAGCATCAGCAGCCGTCGTCTCGTGCAGATTAACATCCAAATGCTTGAGTCGAATGTGGTTGCTCATTGCTCCAGTCCAGTGATTGTATGCCAGTTGTTTCTGACACAGTCTACATACTACCTTGTTTTCATTTTCTAGATTAAAGTACCGCCAAACCGCGCTGGTTTAGCGAGACTATCTTCCCACCGTGCCGTTTTAAAACTCCAGTCTACTCGAGCATTGCTGTGGAGAGGAGACTGCTGTCTGACGGCTCTGTAGCTCCGACTAGTGGCGGGCGGCTGTATGACAGTTAAGCGGCCTTGTACATGAATAAAACACAAACTGGTTTAAACGACTAATATTTCTGGTGCCGACTAGAAAGTGGGCGGACGTTTAATCGGTAGACGACTAATCGCGCGCATCCCTAATTATATCCTCCCATGACTTCCTGTTTGGTTCACAGGTGAAGACCCACGGGCCCAGCTTTACTCGGATCCATGCACCGTGGCCGGTTCTGTGCAGGGAGGCTGAGTTTCTGAAGATTAAAGTCCCGACCAAGGCGGTAAGATTTTAATACCTGCAGCAGTTCATGTGAATCAGATGTTGTTTTTCTAAAAGAGAGTTTTTTGTGCATTTTTGTTGTTCTTGTAGTGAAAGACAGACAATGTAGTAACAATACAGTCGTTACAAAAATGAGTACCTCCCCCTCTTTAAATCCTGTCTTTTTCCTGTTTAATAACACAATAAAACTCATGTGGTCATCTGGGTTTTTAGGATAAGAGCATACTTTTCAGCTTTTTTCACCTTGCTAATTTTTATTTAACATAAAAAAAGCCAAAAGGAAGAAATCATGGTACCAGGTATCCGTTGATGAACCGATCGTAGCGGTTGCGCAGACCTCTGTAAACGCAGATATTTTGCTGTTCTGGATCGTTCGGGTGTGTCTCAGATCAATGCCAAGAGATAAAGACATAAGCAACGGTCTTAGAGAAGCAATTGTTACTGGAGAGGGTTAGGAAACCATTTCCAAACAATCTGGAGTTCAGTGTTCCAGAGTGAATAAGATTGTAAAGCATTTAAGACGGATGTTCCCCAGAAAGGACGTCCCAGTAGGTTTAACAGATTTAATCAGAATGTACATTAACTAGAAAGGTACAAAATGACCTGAGTGCTGCATCATGGACGCTATGTGCTCTCTGAGAATGTTAAATATTAAAAGTTCCTGGCAGCAAAATTAGATAAAGACTAGAAAGGCTACCAGGAGAAAGTCTACTTCAGTCCAAAAATAGCATGAAAGAGGTTTACAAAACTGCATCCGAACTGGAGATGTTTGGCCTTAATGCCTTGCATAATGTTCGACAAACAACCAAACATACGCTTTTCTGAAGCGATCGCACATACCCGGCATCAAGCATGTTGGCAGTAAAGTTATGATTTGAGGTTGTTCGGCACCTTGCAGTCATTGAATTGACCATAAACTCTAAAGCCGAATATTTTAGAGGCGTGGGAGAGATCATCTGACGAGCAGCGAAAGTTTGGTGGAAGCTGATCCAAAGCACACCAGCTAATTACATCAGAATAGCTGAAAAAGAAAAAGGAACAATTTTTTTTGACAGGCATAGTCAAAGTTCATATCTCTCTCACACCTAAAACATTAATGAACTGAAGCAGAGTTGGAAAGAAGAATTTCCTCTCTGATATTAGAGACTGTTGAAGTAATAAATTACTTCTTCTGGTTATTGCTGCTAAAGGTGGACCGACAAGCTACTTGGGGTACTTGGGATTAAAGACATGAGCTTTTCTTTTTGGTATATAATGGTCATAATGGTATGGTTTTCTCACGTTCTGGCATAATAAATAATATTAAAAAGAGGGTATGCTAACCTTTGGACATGATTGTTGGCTTTGACTGGAAGAAATGTCAGATGCAGTTAAATCATCCAAATATCAGTGTCAGATTAAGCAATCAATAATCTTACGAAGACAAATCCGGTAAGGCTCCGTCAATCTGCACCATACCAATATTTATACAAATAATGCATCGTTTCATTTTTTAACTCCTGTTCAGCATTAGAAAGATTATCTTCTCAGAACTGTACTGTACAGAGTCTAACATGTTGGAAGATCACTGTTTTTTTGTTTTTTTTTTTGGTTTTCCCAGAGTTATGAACTGAAAGAAGAAAGTGGTTTTGGCTCCAGGATGAGCACAATATGGAGGAAAGTGAAGCAGCCGTTCCAGCCGAAAATATCCCACCAGGACCACGGAGCCACCAAGTTCCTGTCACACTGCTTCTCCAGGGACAAGCTGCACCTGTAAGAGGCCATCCATCCATCCATCCATCCATCTATCCATCTATACATCCATCAGTCCATCCATCCATCCATCCATCCATCTATACATCCATCCATCCATCCATCCATCCCTCCATCCCTCCATCCATCCATCCATCCATCCATCCATCCATCCATCCATCCATCCATCCATCCATCCATCCACCCATCCATCCCTCCATCCATCCATCCATCCATCCATCCATCCATCCATCCCATCCCTCCATCCATCCATCCATCCATCCATCCATCCATCCATCCATCATCCATCCATTTATCCATCCATCCACCCATCCATCCCTCCATCCATCCATCCCTCCATCCATTCATCCCTCCATCCATCTATCCACCCATCCATCCATCCATCCACCCATCCATCCATCCACACATCAACCCATCCATCCATCCATCCATCCATCCATCCATCCATCCATCCATCCATCCATCCATCCATCCACCCATCCATCCATCCATCCATCATCCATACATCCACCAATCTATCCATCCATCCATCCACCCATCCAACCATCCATCCATCCATCCATCCATTTATCCATCCATCCATCCATCCATCCATCCCTCATCATCCATCATCCATCCATCCATCCATCCATCCATATACATCCATCCATCCATCCATCCATCCATCCATCTATCATCCATCCATCCATCCATCCATCCATCCATCTATACATCCATCCATCCATCCATCCATCCATCCATCCATCCATCCATCCATCCATCCATCCATAGGTTGGTCTACAATGATATATAATCTCTTTGAGTAATCCAAAGACGGTTTCCAAAAAAATTAAAGACATAAGGAAAATGGAGGGAAAGAGTTAACCAGTCCCCATATGGCTACATCTCAAACGTCTGCTCTTGCATTTGTAGAGGATGAAAAAAATCACCCTGCAAAAAGAAATCTGAGAGCTATAATCAACCCTAGTTATGAAGATGGAGACACAAGAAGAGGAAGAGGAGACTGATCGGCGTGGCGTGCACGGACACCACAGCAGACTCTGTACTGGTCTGTTATGGTGAACGGATATTTGAGTCAAAAGGAAGGACTCTGATCCATGTTCTTGGTCTCACCTAAGGTTCAGGAGGTTTGGGTAATGACCAAAAGAACAAGACTGCAAATAAATTCAAAGCAGGGTTGCTGGACTCTCTTTGAGAGATTGGGTGAGAAGTTAAGTCATCCGAAAGGGACTTGGATGTAAACTCCTCCACATCAAGGGGAACCAACTGAGATGGTTTGGGCATCTGGTTGGGATGCTTCCTTGACACCTCCCCATCGAGGTGTCAAGGAGGCATGGATGGATGGATGTTGGCTCAACAAGATATGAGCCCTGATTGACACATTATTCACTGGTTGTATTTCTTTCAGATACAACATCACATCTAAAGACACATTCTTTGACAACGCCACAAGGGGCAGAATAGTAAGTATTTAACATGTTAATCTGATGTTTCTGTTGTAGTTTTGTCCAGGATTATATTTTTGGTCTAATTATCTTAAATTTCCCACAGGTATATGAGATCCTGAGACGGACGGTGTGTGTACGAACGTGTCAAACTATAGGTGAGGACACCAAGCACCAACAACCAAACCCACCTCAGAGTTTGTCTTGACCTCGGTCAGTTAATCAATAACTGGTATTGACCGTGAGCATCTGGCAGAAGTCAGGAAGTTTTCCGTCATGTTGTTCATTTTCTAAAACGGTTGTACAAAACATTACCTACTAAAGTGCCGTCTTTATAGATCATATGCATCTGATGATGTTCAGGCCTTTTGATCATCTTTCATGGATATGCTGTGATACTGATCACTCTACAATATACGGCAGTCAGTGAGGATAAAGTGAATAAACCTAAAACCATAATACACCTGGATGGTACACAGTAGTATCTCTGATTTTGTGCCTTCTCTTTGCTTCGATTTAATGTGACAAACATGTTCACCACAAAAAACATTATTCAGATTATCCCGTTTTTTTTTATTACTAGCAACAAAATGCAGCAGCAGTAAGGATGTAAACAAAGTCTACTGATACCCTAACATAGTATTATTATGAAGATTACAATGTCATATACAAGTAACAATAGACTTGTGGTAAAACTAGACAACACTTAACATGAGTTTCTTTCATCACTATGAATGAAATCAAGTGTACTTTCATAACAAACATGAAGAAAACAGTAGCTATCTTCGTTTTTGGCTGCTCCCTGTTTGGGGTCGCCCCAGTGGTGTGATCTGAATGATGGATGCCCTTCCTGACTCATTAGATCGGATTTTAACCTGATGAGGAAAACAGTAAAGTCTCAAAATGTGTAAGACATAAATGAAGAAGTGGAATTATGACCCTTTTGAGCTTTTGTTACCGCCCTTAGTTTGTTCAATCTGGTTCTAGCTTTAGCTTCAGATAGCTAAGTATCTGAGCCATAGACCATGCAAAGGGAACAAGACAAGCCCCCTGCGATGCTGTAAATAGGTTTCTGAAGGGTAGCTTTGAAGTCAGTTTTCTCAAATCCATAGGAGACGCCATGTTAGCAAGAACTGACTCCGTCCAAACACAATCAAGGGAAAAATGGATGGAACTAGCAAGCCTGACAGTAATCTTCACAAGATACCTCTTCCAGCTTGGCCTAGCTTGTGCTGATCTAAGAAGCTAACTAACGTTGCCTCCTGAATATTAATGAATCTGTCCTTGTTTCGGATATTGGTAACAACATCTGAGACTAGTACTGGCAGAGTGCAAATTAGCACTATATGGACTGTGGCCTAGTTAATCCAGAACTAGCAAGCCCATCTGCTTGCGATATAGTCCAAAATGAAGGAGGTCTTTAACAACTTAAACAAGGTTTGCACAAGGGTAGATCTGTGTTTCCATTCTAGGACATTATTCTCTAACCCGGGTCCTTGGAGGCCACTGCCCTCCATGTTTTAGATGTTTCCCTGCTTGTGTCGACTTCAGCGAGAAGCTAATGGAGGTCCGTTCATTTGAATCAGCTGTGCTGAAACAGGGAAACATCTCAGGCAGGAACCGGATTGGGGAACTCTGATCTAGCGGTGTCCAAACAAGTGATATGATTCAGAAAATGGAAAAAAAAAACATTTTTAAATGTACATGAAATCACATAAGCTACTACATCAAGAGTCACTTTACAGTATTTATCGCTTGAGTTAGCCTTTAAATAAACTCAGACCAGAACCCAGGTAAAACTTGCCCTTTTCAGACTTTTGACAGTGTAGTTTTCTGCTGGAGAGGTGTTTTTGAAGTCTTCTATCTTCTTCTTTCTTAGTGTGATTAAAAAATAGACTCGGCTCCAAAGCTGTCTTTAAATGCATATAAAGTTTATTTGCAAAAAAGAGGCTTTAAAACAGACTGATCAGGTCTGGGTCTTCACAGATTCGAATTGATGGAAGAACAAAGAACATATGCCAAGAGACATTACTTTATACCCATATCCAGATCTAATTACAAACATGTATGGTGTAAATCACACTTTTCTTTGGCAATAACTTGATAGGTTGTGTCCTGTTGACAACGAACATCTGGTGTCTCCGATAAGAGTCCGATCAAAGGATGTACTCCCTTTTCTCTTAATTTAGGGACCTTCCAAAAGCTGTACGCGCTGGGAAACATCCTTGAAAAACATCCTTAAATTGGACTGGACAGAACCCAGTGAACTTTTAGAAATAAGGCCTAGACTGCCAGGCCTTTTTAGCTGTTAAAGCGCTGTTACAGAGTTGTGCTTAAACTTCATAGAAAGAGGTAAATATCATGTAAATATCAGGTATATATCAGACACTACAACAGAATCTCCTAACTTTGCATTTGTATCCTTTCTTCTTCCTGTGAACTAGCTTTAGACTCACTACTCATTTTACTGTCCTGTTAGGACTTGTGGAGTCCCAGTCCCGAGATCATCCCCTCAGCCTGCATGTCGACATTACGATAGCAGCTGGTTCGTATGTTGGAGGAGAGCAGTAGACTGGAAGCCATGGCGGATTTCTGTGGCAGCGCTTTAGTCCTGTTTGGCTCTTCCCAGAAAGAAGGCTTTGCTCATTAACAGTTCCTTCAACCTCAGATAACCTCGAGGGCAGTGAGCAATTAAAAGTACTTGGTTACTTCAGCAGCAGTGTCAGCTGTCTTTAACACTTGTGAGCAAAAACTGTATATCTACTGTATATCTACTACTGTTTGTAGACAAGATAAATCCCCCGTGGGGAGTTTATTAATTGTTATCATTTATACCGGCATTCCCTTACTGTTGACAGTATATATATTTACAATTTAATGACTGAGAGATAACAGTTTCCTTTAAATTCACGAGGACCACCAGAGCCACAAAGGACTGGCAAACGCCCATTTCATTTCCAGAGTCCACCATATGTCCATTTGGCTGGTTCTTCACAGCAGACGGTCTCAGCCAGCGGGTACTGATGGAGCTGCAGGGGTAGAAGGTTGCAGAAAATAAAGTTTAACCGCTCCTTATTCTTTCCCCTTCCATCCTGAGTACAGAGGAACAAAAATGTTTTAAACGCACAGACATGCTCCATCTCCTCTACAAGTGGGTCATACGTCCTGGGTCGGGCTGACATTGAAGCAGTGAGCCTCTGGGAGACGTGGTCGTTTCTGGCTGGTTGAGCAAATGTTCATGCGTTTGGATATATATATATATTTATATATATTTATAGATCAAGATGTGTATGCCAGGTCATCTGATGTGATGCATCACTGGCCATCCTGACATTGACTGGACAGGCCCTCACTTCACATGTGAGATTTTAGAGAGACGAGAGACGGCCCCCCCCAAGCCTCGTCCCGGTGTGTCCAACACTGAAAAACTCTACTTAAATGCAGCTTCAGTCGATGAACAGTCACTGCTGCAGACCCAGGTGGTAGAAAAAGAGCGGCAATATGAATAGAATTAGCAAAAATGCTGTTTAAAACTGTTTTTTTATTATTATTATTTACATTTTTTTTAATCTGTTGTCTTATTGAGGTTTGAATACTAATAAAGGAAATGCTCTGTCTGGGTTATCTAACGGCTTCGTCTCTGTCTTTTCCAGGTATCAGCACATTGATAGCTAAAGGCGTGTATGACGCTGCCTTCCCTCTTCACGATGTAAGTCTGAACTGTAAAAGTCCCACGAGACAAGGGATTATTTTGATGTGTTGCACTATTATTTCATTTCATGGAGTGGATCACTGGAAAATTAGTCATAGTCAGTTGGTTTATCGTTTTATTGTGTTGAGTACTGGCTGCATTTAAGCAAGACTTTCCTCCATTTCCAACGTCAGTTAGGACTTGCAGCGCTGAGAATTTCCGTGAAAATGTTTGTGAACTTCCAGAGTCTTATAGCTTTCTGTCTCGGTTATAGCTCAGTAAAATTTGTTAACTTAGAATTTTACAGCAGTTGTTGATCTTTGTAGACACAACAATCACGCTGAGTCTCCGTCTTTACTGGCGTATTTTTGTTCCGTGACATAAAATGATGCTTTAACCTACACATTGCTAACCTGTACTAGCAGGTTCCACCCTTAAAAGGAGAACAGTTTTGATCCGTTGCAGACACCCTTTCAGTTTGTAAGAGCATTTGGAAAGAATGACATAGTAGCACATGTCATTTTGGACTGTATCGCAAGCGCCTATTCGTAAAAGAAGTTAATGTTAGGTGTTAATTTACTGACCTTTATCCTGCAGGTAAACTTGTAATAAAGTACAAATTTATGCATAATTATGTGGCTTTTTGATTGACACCTCCATTTCAGTCTGTGGTGTTAAGCTCGGCCAAGGCTATGCTAGCAGCAGATGGGTTTGCTAGTTCTGGATTAACTAGGCCACGGTCCTTATAGTCCTAATTTGGACTCTGGCTGTACTAGTCTCAGATGTTGTTACCAATATCCGAAACGAAGACAGATTCATTAATATTCAGGAGGCGACGTTAGTTAGCTTCTTCAGTACAAGCTAAGTACAAGCCAAGCTAAAAGGGGTATCTTGTGATGCCTAACTTAAGATGGGTATGCTCCACCTTACTGTCAGGTTTGCTAGTTTCATCTGTTTTTGCCTTGACTGTGTTCGGTTCACAGCTTCTTGCGGGTAGCTTTATCCTTCCTCCCAAGCTTATTTCATAAAACCACCACCAGGAGATAACAAACAGATTTGCCTTAATGATGGCAGGAACAAGATCACTGAGATGAACTTTGACTTGACTTTGTTGTTCTTGGTATCAGCTGTTTTCATTAGACAAAAAAAAAAACACAATCTGCAGCCTCTGCTGTCTTTCATTGTTGATTAATTTAATCTATGCAGTTGATTATCGGTCTGAGCAAGAGAATGTGAATCGGACAAAGTCGTTATTAGCACGTCAGACTTTTTAAAAAAGCTGGTTTTCATTTCATTGGTACTGGTGTATCTTAGGCTATTTTTTTTCCATTATGAGTGTTGATGGGTTTTGAGCTACTTCAGTTCCACGACTGTCGTCCTTCGTGTTCGCACTCATGATTTTTCACCCTCTGATCTCGCTCCTCAGGGCGACTACAAGGTCATCGGACACCTTGAGGAGCGGAACGACAGACAGGTGCACAGAGTTCATTTCCAGATATCTCTCTCTGTCTTTGGCTTAATCCTGTATTTTTCTCCCTCCCCCTCCCCCCTCCTCCTCCTCCTCCTCCTCCTCCTCCTCCTCCTCTTCTCCATCTGTCTTTCCAGTGGAGGAAAAAAAAAATAGTTCACCACCACAAGCAATCATTTGTACTTCAAAAGTGGTCTGAATTGATTCGGTACAGGCAGTTAGATAGAAAAGCCTCTTAAATAAAAGCCTGCTGTATCAGACATTTGAAATAAAAATTGGAAAAGAAAGGGGACATGCGTTTTTTTTCTGAATGTGTTTTTGCCTCTTTTTGTTATTCTCTCTGAGTGAGGCTCTTCCATCTGCCCATCTGTCTAAAACTGGCACAGACTGGACTTTGCATTGAATAGATATTTTTGCACAGCCGGAGCTCTTTTGAGGGGCATAAACAAACATTTTCATTTAAAGAGTAATGAGTCCCTTTACTAATGTTTCAAGCAGTCGTGATCTGCAGCCTGACTAAATAGTTAAACCACACACTTTGTTTTATAAAGGCCTTAACACACTGTCTCCATCCTCTCTTACTATGTTTCACTTGTCTTCAGGATAAAGTTACTTACACTGCAGCTCTATAGCTTCATCCACTGAGGTTTGAATCGACCAATCACAATCTTCCTGCCTCCAGATCAGCTGTGCCTCCGAGAATCATTTTTCGACTTACAACATGACAACATACACCCACACCAACTCTGCATCTTTTTCTCTCCGTGTGCTCTCAGATTCTGCACGAAGAGTGGGCCAGATACTCGGCCTTCTACAAGTACCAGCCCATTGATCTCGTTAGGTAATGTGACCGCACTGAACGACGCCCTCCAACTCTAAAGCTGCGCTGTGGTTACAGGATGTCTTCCAGTGCACAATTGTTTCACTGGCCAGATGCTTTCCTTTGAGATATGCTTTGCTCACAGGCCTGTGCAAGTTATATTAGACTTTGTCATATAAAGAACTGAACAAACCCCCCCTGTGACGCTGCTAGTAGGTTTTCTGAAGAGTATTTCTGAAGCTGTCTCTTTACCTCTCTGCACTGCACTTTGGCAGTTAATGATGCCTGAGTTGTCCCTTAGCTCAGTTATCGCATCAGTTATCGCAAGTTAGCTATTTTAGCTCGGTTGGCTCAGATCATGCTAACATGTGCTGCCAGCTAATGTTAACTTAATTCTGATGAAAAATCTGTCAATGCACCCTCATTTCTGATGTCGCTACTCAAATGACATCCAAAACCAAGTGCTGCCGGTGCTAAAACAAGAACAAGGTCGCTCACTGGAAGACCAGGCTGCTTCGGCTGCTGCCTCTAGAGGCAGTTTCAAGCCGAGCTTTGGTTAGCCCCGGCTAGCAGACTTCATCAGGGGCTAACAGCGCTACATATGGTTGCTGATTGTTATAGTTAACAGCCCAACAAGCCACAGTGTCTTTAAAAGACAGAAGAACAATTATGCTCTGTTAGGTTTTAATTCATAGCTAAAAAGTAAAGTTTACTGGAAGTGGAAGCTAGTGTCAGCTTCCTGTTTATTTATTTATTTAAAGGACAATGTGCAGGTTACATTAAAAAGATGGCTGCACCAGAGTTAGCCACAAGCTAATTTCCATCTGTAGTCCTTGACAAACAAAAATAGTACACATTAGGGTTTACAATAATGACAGTATTCAAATGCAAATACAAAAGACTACTGAACAATGTCATGAAACCACAATAAAAAGTTAACATTTAAAGCACTTAGTGCAAGTACAAAATACAGACTGATTAAAATAACATAAATTAGACTAATTGAACATAAAATAAGGTTGGGTCAAGATAAATAAATCAGAAAATCCAAATGCCATCTGATGGTACCCACAAGGGTACCATCAGATGGCCAAATACCCGTCTGGTATTGTCAGTGAGAACAGGACTGACTATCCAAAAGCCACTTTTTGACGGTTTGACACCACAGATGTTTTTTTTGTGGCTCTAGTGGCCTTTATTGACAGTGCACTTGACAGGAAAGTGAGGCAGAGAGAGTTGGGAAGACATGCAGCAATGGGTCGTAGACCAGTAGTTGAACCTGCACCACTGCAGGAGGACTGTAGCCTCTATACATGGACTACCACCGAGCCAATGATATGATTTTACATGACGACAATTTTACCTGATGAGGTACGTACTGAGACCGCTCTGAAGAGGTGGTCTCGCTGTCGGCAAACTCTGCTGTGGTTCATTTGTGGTATGAAAGCTCCATGACCTCGGACTGACCCAGCTACGATGTGTGCAACACATGGTTGAGCTAAAGAGGCATCCATAGTCTGCTGGACAGTGCATTGTGGGTTGCCGAGGGAGAATGTAAGCAATGGCGACAGAGGCTAATGCTAGAAGCCAGCCATTTTGTTCATAAGCTGTTCATCTCATCAAGAGTAGTAAGAAAAATATAGTAAAAAAAAACGCACAACTCTGGGTCAAGAATGTGTATTTGCTGCATTACCATGGTTTTTTAAGCTCTTGACTTTAGGCCAGTTGCCAAGATTTCTATAGACCAATGGCAGCACTCAGTGTTGTCACATGATTTGTAGTGCGGCGTTTGGGCTAGAGTGGAAACACGAACAGAGCTGAATGAAAAATGACACAATCCGTGCGTGTACATGGGAAGTTTAATTCCTCTTTAATTCAGAATTAAAGTTAAATCCGAACAAAAGTTACCATGTAAACACTTAATTCCATATGAAAATGTCAATTCCGAATTCAACTTAATTCCGAAGTAAGTGGCTGGTTTATTCTGATTTTAATTCTGAATAAAATAATTCCGCGGTCATGTATACACTCATTCCACTTTAAATTAATTCCCGTCTTTCTGCGCATGCTAGTTCTCTTGCCCGTCCGTCGCGATGACGCTTATATTCCGCGCTGGGCTTGTTTTCAAAACAAAGTTTCAAGATGGCGGCACGCAGTAAACGGTGTTCAAGAGCAGAGACGATTTATTTAATAAATAGCTTGGAGGAACTGGAAATAATTAAAAGAACAGATGGCAGGAAACATAAAAATTGTGAGCTTTTCAAAGTTGTAGCGGCCAGGTTAAATGAAGGAGGTTTCACAGATAGAGACGCCACCCAGGTCAAAAATAAGTGGAATGCTGTTGCTAACCGAGTTGTTGCTAAGTTTGTTTTCTTCCGGTAGACGTAAAGACGTCCGCCCCCCCCAATCCAATCAGAACCCTTCCCAACCCCTAGACCTTAAGCGGAATTGGATAAAGCCGAACAAACGTGTTTTCCATGTAAACCTCAATTCGGAATTACTATTTCCATGTAAACTCGAAGGAAAATAGTTAATTCGGAATTATTTAATTCCAAATTAAAAAACATCATGTAACCGTGGCTATTGTAATTTGGTGCTCACCGAGGAAACACCAGAGTCACCAACATGTGAAAACGACCCGAGTCGCTTTTGGAGCCAGCACCTAGTGGTCAGTTGAGAAACTGCAATTTTCTTCATTTCCTGGATGGAGTCTGAAACGGGAGCGAATTTACATGCCCTTTTGTATCTTAAAGTTAGCTGAGTCAATACTTACAGTGAATCACATGGATCATACAGGTCATTAGGAGATGAAAGCCCCCTGAAACGTATTAATTGTTATAAACTGGACTTAAACCGGGCCTAGGATGCTCTACACTTTCTGTTCCGGCCATTTAATTGTTGGAAGCAATGGAAGCCAGTACAAAAAAGACTTCATACCATGTGAGTTTTAAGAGTTAAATATCTTCTCTAAACTCTCACCTTCACCTCTAACATCTGACCTTTGACCCACAGGAAGTATTTCGGGGAGAAGATCGGCCTGTACTTTGCGTGGCTCGGCGTTTACACCCAGCTGCTCATACCGGCCTCCATAGTGGGAATCATCGTGTTTGGCTACGGAGTGGCAACGCTGAACACTAACCTGCCCAGGTACACCCCCGCAGGAAGCGGCGGCACAAATGTCAAGTTGCACCACTGCATATGAATTTACGGGAAAAATTCATTAAAAAGAAATCTCATTTTAGTTTGAGCAGATTACCAGAATGCAGAAAATTAGGGTCTCTTTCCATCTTTCCACCTCCATTTTAGTGCGTGCACTCATGTTCATACACCGACACAGCACCCACACACACACTCACACACACACTCACACTCGCACACACACCACACACACACACTCACACTCACACTCACACTCACACTCACACTCACACTCACACTAGACAGGGATTGCCCAGATACCTGCTGTATCTGGCTTTAGTCACGGTTGTGTGGGAGGCACACAGAAGGTTCGGCTGGCAGCTTGTGTGAGAGTGTCATGAATTCAGCCTACGCTGACGATGAATAGGGTCAAAGTACAAAAGCTGGATGGTAGTTATGTGTTAAAGGTTCCATTCATTCCTCGTGCTTAAATGTAATACGAGCAACTCTGAGACGGCGACCTCCGCTGCACGCCGTGTACGATTAATCCGTCTGACAGTGCGACTTCAGTTCTACTTCTTTTCTCCCACCTCAGCTTGGAGATGTGTGACGAGCATCAGAATTTCACCATGTGTCCCCTGTGTGACGGCGCCTGCGACTTCTGGCATCTCAGCACCGCCTGCGGCACCGCCAGAGCTTCGCACCTCTTCGATAACCCCGCCACCGTCTTCTTCGCCATCTTCATGTCTCTGTGGGGTGAGGACACGTGTCTGCATGAGTGCAAATTTTTACAGCAATCGAGTTCGTAAAGGTAAAGGTTTCCTCAAAAAAAAAATTGTATATTCTGGTACAAGGTCAGCACTTTATTTACATTTTGTTCCATTTTTTCCTAAAGTGGGTGGGCTTTCCAGGGAATATGGCTTGGAGCAAATCACACGGGGCAGCATTCTCTTTGAGGAAAAAAAATAGCAGGACTGGCCCAAATACCAGTTTATGAGCTCCAGAGCTTTGACAGACGATTATAATCTGGAGTGTCCATTCTGTCAGCAACAGTCCAGATAAAATCAGCTTCACAGGGACGACTGAGAAACATTAGCTATGCACATAGCCTAATATTTAGCAGCTATTAATTTTTCTTACCTTTCTGTAATTTATTTTACGACCCGGTAAGGACAAGATGAATGCAATTTTTGTTCTTTATAGACCTTTTCGGGCCAGCCCCCCCGGAAGTACCCCGTCCGCCATTGCTGGGTTGTGCTACAGAGCGACACTTTCACCGGCTCGCAGATTAACCAGTGTTTTTCTCTTTCTACAAATATATATTTTTATAATGTCGAGTCGGTCGAGTGGGAATACATGTTCCGTCATAAACTGTGCCAACAATGGCGTGAAAATTCAACAATGGAAGAAGAAAGTATGAAATACACAAGCCTTTACTGCACGAAGACTGCCTTGTTTTCAGAACAAGAAGTTAGGAAGACGTGGGTGAAAAATATCAACAGAAAGGACTTTGTTCCAAATGAATACAGCCGGGTGAGTTTTCGTTAACATTCAGTCTCGTACTACTCATAGTCTCGCTGAGAGTCCCGGACGATTCTGGCCGAAAGAACAGCAGTATGAGGCTACTGTAGCCCTCGGCACTAGCACAAGCCCATAAATCAATGAATGAATGAATGAATTAGGAGAATGATAAAATAAATTAAATATAACATTAACACATAGCCTAATTTACCGCTAGCGTTAACGTTACAGTAGCATAATCTTTATGGCTTGTTGATGTTAGTTATAGCCAGCATTGCATTTTCCACGTATTCCCACAGTTTTTAGTGTTTGATTATGGGAATAGATCATGCTATTTCCATAACCAATCATTAAAAACAGCGATAAACTACCTTCATCTGTAACTGGAGGCCACTGCCTAACATCATCAATCCAAGACATGTCTGCGTTATCCGTAACAGATGCTCCACGCTGCTGTGTTTGGGTTAGTTGGTGGAGAACCGCACACTCCAGTTATGGCGGGACCACAATTTTCAAGTCGAAAAGGTCTATACGTTATTATATCATGATGCATAAAAGCTCTAAATTGAGAGGGAATACTTTCTATAGTAGCCAACACTTGCTAAAACTAGACTAAGCATATTCCTGGACAAACCGTGGTGGGATTGCTAATACTTCGACAGAGGCAGCGCTAATGACGCAACCATTCGCTGTAGGATGCGACTCACAGAACCCACAGTTCATTATGGCAAAGGATGATGTCACACTATTTAGGGTCGAAGGAGACGGATGCAGATGGATGCTTTCAACATACATTTGTGAATCCACTGAGAAAACCCACTGAAACATTGTGAGAAACAGTTTGCTTTGTCCAAAAAGTTGATGGCCAGTCTGGGACCCACTAATCACTTCTGAAAAAGCTCGGTGTAACATTTGTATTCAGAGAGCAAAAGCTGTCAACGTACTGTCAGGTTAAAAAAAAGGAGTAAATTATGGACTTCATTGAGAATCCTGCTCCTATTTTGGATTACAAAGCATCGATCACAGAGCAAGTTTTTGTCATTTGGAGGCCTCTAGTAAGAAAAGTACAACCTTAGGGAGTTACATTGTGTGAGTCCTTTTGAAATGTAAGGGAGTTCTGCTGAGTGCTGAGAAGCCTGTCGGAGCATGCCCACCAGTTGGTTTTAGCTTAGCTGGTTTAGCTTCTGCTAACCCAGGATGATCATTCATATTACTTTATATTAATTACTTTTCTTTGTTGTCTCCGGGAGCAAAAGCTGCGCGCCACCATGGGCTTCAATGTGGATGGACCAGCCAAGACTCTGTATAACTCCATTTCGAAGAGTGCTGAAGGGATTTTTGATGGGCAGTTCGGCTCTGTAGTGGTGGTGCTGTCGGTCTGACGTGCTGAGCTGTTGCTGGACTCAGCTAAAGGCACTTTGCTCTGTTGGCTGAGCCAAACTGCTGATGTAAAAACACTTCAGGATTCTTCCAGGTGGAACTGTACTGGGACCTGCAGTAAATCATTCTGGTAGCGGGAGCTCCAGCCTCTAATCTTTCAGTGGTAACATGGGAGGACTGGCACAGTTAGCATGGCAAGCTAAACTTCTTCCTCAGATCCTTTCAGACCCTTTCTACTTCAATTAACACAACATGCAAGCACAGCAAAACATATTCTCTAAAATATGGCCATGATCCCTTTTTTATTCAAAGCTCAGAAGTCAATATAATGCTAAGTAGCTCTGTTCAAGTGTCATAGCTAACAGGAGAGCCGATGTCTAGCTGTCAAACATGTCAGTGAGTTCTCAGTTGTATCTTCGCATTCGTAATTAAGAAACCATAAAATTGTACTTCGCATTTATAATCTTTTAAGGTTGTTAATACAGTACATCCCATCTTGGTATTCCCTGATGGTGTTGGCTTCTTTCAGCAAAATAATTTACATCATCGAAGAGTAAACCTTGCTCAGGGATGGTTTTAGGCTGTCTTTTGCAGAATTTAGGGATCTCAACCATATCGATCTGTACAATATTAGGTGAAAGGTTTCAGTGTGATGGCTGACAGCTATTTACAGAAGTGTTCATGATGAATATCACCACACATATATTTTAATCTGTAAAATATATGTGACTCTGACTCTGACTCTGAAAAGAACATAGTTTTTTTAGTCAACATTTGCCAGCTTCTGAATCTGTGATTTCAATCTACTATATTCTTGGCTTAAACATATGCAAATTCTTTATGTTAGTGGAAGAAGAGTGACATCACCAGCTCTGTTGGACAAATCAGACACAGCACAATGTTGTCATTAACCGTTGGACTCTGTCCTTCCATCTGTCTTGCCACTTAAAGTACATTTTCAACTGGTACCACATCTGCTGTGGTACCAGGACCACGAAAGTCAGAAAAATGGCAAGTCGCGCCAGGGGCTCAGGGGCTCGGTCCCTCCCACAACCCCCCCCAACGACAGAGGGGGGAGCTGGGAGAACTTTGAAGGCCGAAGTGGAGAAGGGTTCCATGTGACTAGCAGTTGAACATGGGTCAGTCGGTCCTAAGGGATGGGCGAACGCCGTTCGAAAGCGCGGGGCGATGGCCTACGCTGCCCCCGACTTGCTATCGATTTGCAAAAAACTGTTCCAGCAGTAGATGAACTGTCAGAAATGGGGTCTTTACCATGAAAATGGGGATGACCTGCTGTAATCATTCAGGAACGAAGGAAATAGACTTCTGTAGGTTTGAAGGCAAAGAGTTTTAATTCTGGCTTTAGATGGTTTTTCAGGTCCTCAACAGTCCGAGTTCTTTTCCTCCGGTTTTTTTCTTAGTGGACTAAACATGTCAAATAAGTGACAGTTCTGGATTGTGACAGGTCAAGCTGACGCTTCTGAGAAGTGTTCTCTTGTGATTTCTAAAACATGACTTATGTCTGCTTTTATTGCAAGGCTGCCTGAGGGCCCAAATGACACAATTCACTGCTCCTCAGTGATCCGTTTTGAACCCCCCGCCATCTTTACTCATCAAAGACTCAACTGAGCTTCGTTCTCTTTTCAGTCAGCTTCTTTTGGGAGTCATGGTTCTAGAAACTAAATTAACTAATTTAGCCTAAGACTGAATTTAACTAGATTTTTACTGTATGATACAGATTCTGAAGGTGTCTTATCAGAAAGCTTCACATTTATTTGCAAGAGTTTGATTTAGTTATTCATGGACATTAAAAATTTTTTTCTGGACAGTCCATGTCCTTACATTGTAATTAACAGGAATGTGAGTTAAACAGCCCATCTCTCCCCAACACATGTTATTTTACCATTGTAAAACAATAAAAACCAAAAAACTAACTTCTTTTTTTTACATTAATTTGCTACAAAAAGTTATCTGATCTTCAGCTAAGTCATAACAATAGACAAACACAATGTGCTTAAGCTGACTGTTATAATTTCTTGTATCTTTATGAAACACAACTGTTAAACAGTTACGGTGCCAGAGAAAGAAATAAGTGATCCCACATACAGCTTGGTGGTTTGTCTTTTCGTAAATAAGTCCAAAGCGAAGGAACGAAGTAGAATACTCAGTGAGGTAAAGAAGAACCCACAAGATATCAGTGGACCTGGCAAACATCTCCATTTATGAGTCTATCCTACGTGCCTCATCAAACATTGTGACAGAATGACTTAGAATGGTAAACGGACTTCACTGATATGGTATTTGGTCTCCAAGAAAAAAAAATGCTGTGAAACTACAGTTGCCAGTGACCCCCCCCCCAGAGAATACTTCCCAACAGTGGTGGTGTGTATGGCGCAAAAAGGACAAAGCTTACTAACATCAAAATATTGTCCCAAAAGTGAAGTATGGTGGAGGGGGCATCATGATCTGGGCTTGCTTGGTTTGGATGATTTGGATCTGGTGATTGAAATTGATGATTTGATGGGCGTGTTCCTGGTTTTGCTTGACACAGTACGCGTACGCTAATGTTGCTAATTACCAACAGTTCTGTTTGTTTTTGTCGTTGTGCAGCGGTGCTGTTCCTGGAGCACTGGAAGCGTCGGCAGATCAGTTTAAGTTTTAGCTGGGATCTGACGGGCATCGAGGAGGACGAGGTAAAAGCTCAACATTCAGCTAAATCACGCATGAGCCGTGCACCAGGGTCATAATAGTTTTGGATTTTCCATTAGTTTTAGTTTTTATTTAGTTTTTAGTTCAGTTTTTCCAAATTCAGTTAGTTTTAATTCGTTTTTAGAGCAGTTTTGCTAGATTTTATTCGTTTTTGTTTCGAAATACTTAGTTTTAGTTTAGTTTTTATTAGTTTCAGTGTTAGTTTTAGTTTTATTTTGGAAATTAGGGTTGTAATTTTGGTTGGAGTGAAGCACTGGACTTTTTGAAGGCTGTCGAATCACATAGTCGTGTTTACATTCTGGTCTCAATAAACATATTTATCAATGCGTCTTCCCTCTTGTGGTGTTCCTGCGTATTTACTGACCAGCAGCTATCTGGTCTCCATGGAAACAGTCCATTATAGTTGCTGTTTTCTCCCGTTCCTTCCCAACGCTGACTGGCCTGCAGCTGTAGCTTCTCTTTCCAGGGGGCTAGCTTAGGCTAGCTTATCCAGCTAGTCTTGGTTAGCTTCTCTTTCCAGGGGGCTAGCTTAGGCTAGCTTATCCAGCTAGTCTTGGTTAGCTTCTCTTTCCAGGGGGCTAGCTTAGGCTAGCTTATCTAGCTAGTCTTGGTTAGCCTTCTTGTGTGAGCTTTTCAAATGGACTTTTAGATTTGTGGGTTTTTTTCTCCTTCAGAAGTATTCCACACATTGTATCACCTGCTTCTACAACAAGGCTCTTATTTTTATCGTTAACACAGTCATAGTCAAAGAAATCCCAAATAGGACTGAGACGCTTTCTCCCAACTTTTGGCACAGCCATCACTGCTGCATTTTTTTTTTTTTGCGGTTGTTGTTGTTAATAGATTAGAAAGTTAGTAGAAAGTTAATAGATTTCAAATGTTTATGAGGAAAAAAAATTACAAACATGAAAACGAAGGACGTTCTTGATATTATTATAGTTAATTTTAGTTCGTTTTATAAACACATAATACAGTTTCAGTTAGTTTTCGTTTTTTTTTATAAACTTGTTTTTATTTTATTTCAGATAACGAAATGTTTTTTCAATTCTAGTTTTCGTTAACGATAATAACCTTGCTGTGCACACATGAATGCATCATCCCTGCTTGTTATGATTGGTTTTTTTAATATACTGCCATTATTATTCTACTGTATTTACACAGTTATACACACACAAACCCTGTTTTTCCTCAGGAACACCCGCGACCAAAGTACGAGACCATCCTCCTGCAGAAAAGACAGAAGAAGGAGAAAAATATGAAAAAGAAGAAAAAGAACGAGGTAGGAAGAACATTAAAGTGCTCTTCCTGTTAGCTGTGACTTTAGCAGTACTAATGAGAAACAGTAATGACAGATTTTATTAACCTCCTGAGGAAAATAAGACATTTATTCAGTTTATGGGAGGAAATGATGGCGCTACTGCAGAAAGTTTTCCTGGAACCAGATAGTTCCTGATCGTGGTGTTTGTGTCGCATTTATTAGCATAATAATCTAATGGCAGAGAATGATCTAGATTCACTGTATAAAGTGGGTCAGCCACACTGGGTCAGCCCACGTACAGTTGCAGCAGCGGCTGATGACTTGCTGCCACTGCCAGAGTGAGGCGGGAATTTACAGGATCACGGCAGCGTCGTCCCACAGAGGCTTTTCTTTCCTTTTCTTTTCTTTTTAAATAGGTGTCACGCTTCTGTGTGCTTGATTGTGTCTGGAGAAAAGAGAAATATTCTCTGAATCCTCTCAGGTCAGCCAGCTGTGGGGAATACCAGAGGTTTAGGTGGACGTCTGTCTCTCTGTGTAACACATCATTGGTTCTGTTGGACTTCTTCATGTTGGCCGTTCAGCACATGTAATCAATTTAACACATTAATACATAATATACTGTTTGTTTTTTTTTATTCATGAAGATTAAAGGCTTAATAAAACCATATAAGTGCTTAAAGCAATCCGTGTGATGCGTCCCATTACGTTGGAAAACATGCTTTTGGTTCCAGACACATTAAAACATTCCCGAACTGAACAACAGTAATCCTGAACTGGATAACAGAAAAACTGAACTGAGATGAGTTTGGACCTATAAAAACATTGGTTTGTTTACATCTTCACTTTGCTCGCACAATGTTCTTTATAAGGCAAGTTTATCTGTAGAGCACAATTCGTACACAAGACAATTCAAAGTGCTTTACAGATACATAAAATGATATGAAGGCAAACAGAATCATTCAATAAATTATAAAAGCATAAAATAATAATTAATGAATTAAATTAAAAATTGAATTAAAAATGAAGAGTGCAGATAAAATCCTTTCAGTCTATTCTCTGAGTGACAGGA
Organism: Hirundichthys speculiger; assembly: GCA_018398805.1. Lineage (NCBI taxonomy): Eukaryota > Metazoa > Chordata > Actinopteri > Beloniformes > Exocoetidae > Hirundichthys > Hirundichthys speculiger. The sequence continues at coordinate 139,929 of JAGFBZ010002282.1, read as the reverse complement.
AGCCAGAGACCTCAGGACTGGACTAATATGGTTGTATCTCCTGGTTCTAGTCAGGACCGGTGCAGAGACCTCAGGACTGGACTAATATGGTCATATTTCCTGGTTCTAGTCAGGACCGGTACAGAGACCTCAGGACTGGACTAATATGGTCGTATCTCCTGGTTCTAGTCAGGACCGGTGCAGAGACCTCAGGACTGGACTAATATGGTTGTATCTCCTGGTTCTAGTCAGGACCGGTGCAGAGACCTCAGGACTGGACTAATATGGTCATATTTCCTGGTTCTAGTCAGGACCGGTACAGAGACCTCAGGACTGGACTAATATGGTCGTATCTCCTGGTTCTAGTCAGAACCGGTGCAGAGACCTCAGGACTGGACTAATATGGTCGTATCTCCTGGTTCTAGTCAGGACCGGTGCAGAGACCTCAGGACTGGACTAATACGGTCGTATTTCCTGGTTCTAGTCAGGACCGGTGCAGAGACCTCAGGACTGGACTAATACGGTCGTATTTCCTGGTTCTAATCAGGACCGGTGCAGAGACATCAGGACTGGACTAATACGGTCGTATTTCCTGGTTCTAGTCAGGACCGGTGCAGAGACCTCAGGACTGGACTAATATGGTCGTATCTCCTGGTTCTAGTCAGGACCGGTGCAGAGACCTCAGGACTGGACTAATACGGTCGTATTTCCTGGTTCTAGTCAGGACCGGTGCAGAGACCTCAGGACTGGACTAATATGGTCGTATCTCCTGGTTCTAGTCAGGACCGGTGCAGAGACCTCAGGACTGGACTAATACGGTCGTATTTCCTGGTTCTAGTCAGGACCGGTGCAGAGACCTCAGGACTGGACTAATATGGTCGTATCTCCTGGTTCTAGTCAGGACCGGTGCAGAGACCTCAGGACTGGACTAATACGGTCGTATCTCCTGGTTCTAGTCAGGACCGGTGCAGAGACCTCAGGACTGGACTAATATGGTCGTATCTCCTGGTTCTAGTCAGGACCGGTGCAGAGACCTCAGGACTGGACTAATATGGTCGTATCTCCTGGTTCTAGTCAGGACCGGTGCAGAGACCTCAGGACTGGACTAATACGGTCGAATTTCCTGGTTCTAGTCAGGACCGGTGCAGAGACCTCAGGACTGGACTAATATGGTCGTATCTCCTGGTTCTAGTCAGGACCGGTGCAGAGACCTCAGGACTGGACTAATATGGTCGTATCTCCTGGTTCTAGTCAGGACCGGTGCAGAGACCTCAGGACTGGACTAATATGGTCGTATTTCCTGGTTCTAGTCAGGACCGGTGCAGAGACCTCAGGACTGAACTAATATGGTCGTATCTCCTGGTTCTAGTCAGGACCAGTGTAGAGACCTCAGGACTGGACTAATATGGTCGTATCTCCTGGTTCTAGTCAGGACCGGTGCAGAGACCTCAGGACTGGACTAATATGGTCGTATTTCCTGGTTCTAGTCAGGACCGGTGCAGAGACCTCAGGACTGGACTAATACGGTCGTATCTCCTGGTTCTAGTCAGGACCAGTGCAGAGACCTCAGGACTGGACTAATATGGTCGTATCTCCCGGTTCTAGTCAGGACCAGTGCAGAGACCTCAGGACTGGACTAATACGGTCGTATCTCCTGGTTCTAGTCAGGACCGGTGCAGAGACCTCAGGACTGGACTAATATGGTCGTATCTCCTGGTTCTAGTCAGGACCAGTGCAGAGACCTCAGGACTGGACTAATATGGTCGTATCTCCTGGTTCTAGTCAGGACCGGTGCAGAGACCTCAGGACTGGACTAATACGGTCGAATTTCCTGGTTCTAGTCAGGACCGGTGCAGAGACCTCAGGACTGGACTAATAAGGTCGTATTTCCTGGTTCTAGTCAGGACCGGTGCAGAGGCCTCAGGACTGGACTAATACGGTCGTATTTCCTGGTTCTAGTCAGGACCGGTGCAGAGACCTCAGGACTGGACTAATACGGTCGTATCTCCTGGTTCTAGTCAGGACCGGTGCAGAGGCCTCAGGACTGGACTAATACGGTCGTATTTCCTGGTTCTAGTCAGGACCGGTGCAGAGACCTCAGGACTGGACTAATATGGTCGTATCTCCTGGTTCTAGTCAGGACCAGTGCAGAGACCTCAGGACTGGACTAATACGGTCGTATCTCCTGGTTCTAGTCAGGACCGGTGCAGAGACCTCAGGACTGGACTAATACGGTCATATCTCCTGGTTCTAGTCCGGACCGGTGCAGCAGTGTTCTGGATGTACTGCAGCTGTCTTACAGCTGGTTTAGAACCAGTGATCAGGTCGTTACAGTAGTTTAACCTGGTGGAGACGAACGCATAGACAAGTCTTTCTAAATCTGGTTTAGACACTATTCCTTTGATTCTGACAATGTTTTTTAGATGGTAAAAAGCTGCTGATGTTATTGCTTTAATGTGGCTGTTAAAGTTCAAGTCTGAATCCAATATTACCCCTAAATTTCTGACCTGATTTTTAGGTTCTAGAGAGTCTCAAGGTGACTGATAACACTTTCTCTTTGTTTCTGTGGGCCACAGACAATGATTTCAGTTTTGTCTGAGTTTAGCTGGAGAAAGTTGTTTAGCATCCACACACTGATCTGTTCGATGCAGTGACACAATGAATCTACAGGCCCATGTTCTCCTGCTGTCAGTGACACATAGATCTGAGGATCTGCATAGTTGTGGTAGGACACATTACAGCTGTGTATTAGCGGCCTCGATTGAACAACAGGGGTCCCAGGATTGACCCCTGGGGAACCCCACAGGTCATGACCATTTGGTCTGAGACACAGTTACTGATTTCATGACTTTGGGTCATTGGGTCATCTGACGTTGTCCCAAGTCCTCACTAGAACCTACTTCGATGTCATCTTTGCGGTGTATTCAGGGGCTATATTTATTTCACATTTACTGACATTGTGAGGAGACACGACAGGTGTTTTTTGTTGGCTCTGAGTGTATGAAATCCCAGGTAGCCAACTCTTTTACATGCATCCCCTGCTAGCTAACAGCTCCGTGGTCTACTTGTGTTGGTGTTTGTTGGCTGCATATGTTGGGATCATAAAACAGGGATTTTAAGGCAACAATTGTCCATGATGTTACTATGCAGAAGACATTTTGCAATACAGAGACATTATTTTTATTACAAATTTGATATTAAAAGACTAAAGAGTTACATAATTTGTTGAATTTTAAAACATAAAAGGATAAAGACATTTGTTTTTATTTTACAGCTAAACTGGGCTAAAAAGCTGATCTTGAACAGGATAATGCAACTAAGTAACAAAATTATAACCATCATCAACCTGATAAAGACTTTGTGAGGTATAAAAAGTTGACACAAAATGGTACAATCGTGACTTATGAATTGGGGTTTGAGATTAGGTGTGACTTTTTGATGAAATGTTCATAATGAATGAAACTCAATGCAATCTCCTAATAAGGTCAGACGTATAAATGTTTCTGTGTGCAACATATCCCTCTGTCTCGTAGCCAGAGAAGCAGGAGGACGGGACAGTGACAGGGAAGGACAGATGGAGACTAACGCTACTTTCAGCCATGGCTGCAGGGATACCGGTAACCCCTCCTCTCCTTCACACCTCCTCTTCTTTTCCTCTTCCTCTTCTTCCTCCCTACCTCATTCCCTTCCCTTTCCTTTTCCCCTATGCCCTATTTTCCCTTTCTTCTCCTCTTTCCTGCAGGCTGCTGTCTATCTGTTCTTCTCTTCCTGTCCCATCCTTTGGCTTCTACAGTTTCAGCTTTTCAGGTATTGATTTTTGCAACTTTAAGTGTGTCATCTTCTATCCTAATGTACATATCTGATGATCGCTGCTACAAACCCAAGTTTAGTATTCACCATTACAGTTGACATTACAGTTTGGGTGCCAAACATAAGTGATATTTTGAGATGTGGATAAAACTCAACCAAGAAATGAAATAAAACATCAGGTTCAATTTAATTTGAGGGAAAAATTGATTACTCTTAGTAAGTGTTGTCTAGCTTTTGTGGTTTTCTGACACTACAATTGGAAAAAACTCCCCCAAAGTAATTTTGTACTTCCGTTTTGTTCCTCTGAGCTAGAAAGTTCTTTTGTGATGCTTTACTCATGTTATGTGACAAAGCTGTGTTTTCTTCTGCAACAATAAGTCTTTTCAAGAGTATTGGTGATGGATATCCAGAACCTCTTTAATTTTTAAGGTTATTTTCTATTTTAGTCCGTCATCTCTCAATGATGAAACACTTGAGTTTTGCCGTCTAGGCTCTGATCTAATTAATTCCCACTTTTTAGGCATGCATTGAGATATTGGGGGTGATGAACATAACCGAACCTGCAGGAAGCTGTAGGTTAGAGGCAAGACAAATGAGAAGCAATGTGAGAGACAAGTACCTCCTGCTCCTTAAATAGACCTATGAAGAGGTTTAAATAGAACTATGAAGAGGGGTGAAGGCTGATTTATGCTTTTCCGGAGCAGCTAGACCAGGCCTCTACACAGTCACTGGCGTTAACGCTTGTGCCTTGATGTTTGCTTCGCTTTGTAATTACACCACCAACCACTAGAGGGCAATGAAAGTTTGTTTCTGCTGCACTGCAGCTCGCAGTGGCGAGTTTCCTTTTGTTTGTTTCATATATGTAGCTCAGACAGAGCAACGGAGCAAACAAAGTACATTCTAAGTGAGTTGACGATGATAAATGTTGAGCAGCAGTTGATTTTACAGACACTGTGGCAAACTATCGTTCTGCCCGACTTGAAGAAGAAGAAGTAGTGGCGGGAAATTCAAAGTTGAAGAAGAAGAAATGCACCAGTCACATTTTCTACGGTCCAGGTCGACGCAGTTACATTTATAGAGGGTGGCATAGCTAACCCTAACCCTAACCCTAACCCTAGCTACGGCACAGTTTTGACTCGGCCTTGAGAGCTAGCATAAAACATCCCTCAAGATGTCTGCCTGAACCACGGGAGCGGCTCATTTCTGCAACCACTCCAGCTGTCATTAAATTTAGTCCATAAAAACACTAAACGTAGAAATCTGCAGGAAACTGTCACAAGGCCAGCCCCTTATACGTGGAGCCCGCCATGTCTGAGGAGTTTCTGAGAGGTCATTGTCATGGAAAAGCAGTGGGTTAAAAACTTAAGGATTAAACTTATTTGATTTATGCAAAGCAGTAACTCTTCCTATTGCACCTAAAAAATTATGGCCAAGGAAGTTATTTCCTGCAGAAGAGTGAATGTGACTCTCTTTTCGTGATGTAGCAAAGTGTTTTAATTGCAGTTTAGTGAAATATTCCTTATTTGAATCAGCAGAGAAAAAAAGCACCTCATGTTTATGTATAAATGTTTTTGTCATATATGAACATTTTTATGAAGTTGATGTGTTTCCATTAGACATGTTTTTTATTTGCAAATCTAATTTGCACAATTTCAAAGGTAATAAAAATATATCTACTTTATGATGCTTCTACGATAAAAAAGTGAAACATCCTCAAAAAATTGAGAAAGTAAAAGTTGTCTTCCATTCAAGAATGTATGATTTCCATGATTTCTCAGTAAAACATGTTCCAGGTGTTCCATATATACATACATACATATATATATATATATATATATATATATATATATATATATATATACAGTCATGGAAAAAATATTAGACCACCATTTTTTCTTCAGTTTCTTGTTTATTTTAATACCTGGTACCACTAAATGTCATCATGTGACTAAAACAGACAGAAAAGAAAACACTGAATGCATAAAAGCAGTGTTTTTGAGTTGTTGAATAGTTGGCGATGTGCTTTTTATTTTAGTTCTTCTGCACAGCTTTCAATCACTTCTTCACTCTCTGCAGATTGTGTTTTAGACTGAAATGGGAATTTGTCTCTATCATAAATGGGACCAGAGGAAAAGGGAACTTCACCTGAGCTTTTTAAGAGCTTGCTACTAGCTCAAGGTGCAAAGTGCACTGTGCTTTGAGACTATTTTTTCTATTTTGTTGCAATACATCTTGGAATTCAAATGGATACTTTTGTGGCTTTTATGTGATGGGTCTATGCAAAATTGGTGAATTGAGAAGTTTTGAAAATTATGGATAAAAAATATTAGTAATGCCTGCATGTAAATTCACATATCAATCTCTGTAGACTCTTGAATGATAACAGTTGAACTTCTCTTGTGTGTCACTGTAAGTCTGACGCACCAAGTCACTGCGATATTGGCCAGATCTTCAGAGAGAAACTGCTCCAGCTTCTTCAAACTATCAGGGATCTGCTGGTAGACGACAATATTGAGCTTTTAAGAGATTCTCAACTGGAGTGAGGTCTCGACTTTGACTTTGCCATCCTGGAACATGAAATGTTTCCTCTTAAACCACTTGGTGTTGGTATGAAGTACACGTCGGGTCCCAGTTCCAATCTTCTAGTGGACTGAAATAGCATTTCCTCAAAAATACACTTGTATATAACACCATACAGAAATGTTTCTATTAGCAACATTCCAGGGCTTGTCCATAACAAACATTGCTGCACCGTGACGCTGCCATCATCATGCTTCACGGTGGGGACGGGGAGATAACGAATCATGAAGTACATGCAGCAATTTTCTCGATGGCCAAAAAGTTAGACTTTAGTCTCATTTGATCTGAGTAACTTCTTACATATGTTTCATGCGTCTCCAACATGTTTTATCATAGTCCAAAAATGTTTTTTATTTCTTTGAAGTAATAATTTCTATAAAGACAATCTTTTTGGAGTCTGGACCCTGTAGTCTCTACTATGGAGTGTTGCAGTTTATGAAGCCTCTTTGACCAGACTTGCTGTTTTGTAACAGAGAATCCTGCTGACTAACGTCCCAAAATGTATGTGGTTACACTATATCACCAAAAGTATTCACTCAACCGTCCAAATCATTGGATTCAGGTGTTGCTGTCCAGTTGTAAAATGTCAATGCTCCTAAATATTCCACAGCCAACTGTTAGTGGTATTATCACGTCAAATCACAGAGTGAGGTCAGCGGACGCCTTAGTTCCAGTGAAAGGAACTCTGAATGCTTCAGCAGACCAAGACATTTTGGACAATTCCATGCTTCCAACTTTGTGGGAACAGTTTGGAGCTGGACCCTTCCTCTTCCAACATGACTGTGCACCAGTGCACAAAGCAAGGACCATGAAGACATGGATGGAAGAGTCTGGTGTGGATGAACTTGACTGACCTCCACAGAGTCCTGACATCAACCTGATAGAAGACCTTTGGGTTGAATTAGAGCAGAGACTGAGAACCAGACCTTCTGGTCCAACATCAGTGTTTGACCTCATTAATGTTCTTCTGGTCAAAAATCCCCATAAACACACTCCTAAACCTTGTGGACAGCCTTCCCAGAAGAGTTGAAGCTGTTCTAGCTGCAGAGTGGACCCACGTCATATTGAACCGTATGGATTAAAAATGGGATGTCACTCAAGTTCATGTGTATGTGAAGGTGGACCAGTGAATACTGCAGATGGTTTCCTCTTGGGGATTTTTAAAAATTATTATTGAACTGAACTGAAGTGAAAACTGACAACTATGAAGAAAAATGTAAAGAGATATAGCAAAATGTCGTTGAATCAACGTTGAAAGAAGTGTCAGCAGTTGATATTGATTCAACGTTGAAAGTGCAAAGGATGGATTCCACCCTTCTTCAACGTTGAGGTCATTGACGACGTTGATCCAACCATCATCTAAATTTTGCTATCTGGGAAAAAGGGGGTTTTGTTCTGCATTCCTGCCATATTGTTTTCAAGCAACACACATCACTGGGACTCCATAATACGTCTCATGTAAAACAAGACTTGACAGTCAGACATGACAAATAGACAATGCTAATGAGAGATTTATTAGCCCCTGTGGGCTCCTTCTTCTGGATAATATTTGAAAATGTATGAAACACACATGCAAGAAAACAAAAGATAAACGCATTCTCTACATCTTCACGCAGACACACACACACAACGTTACACCAGGAGTCAATACATCCAAAACATTAAGGCGGGTCACAATCAGTGCGTTTACATGGGAAGTTTAATTCCTCTTTAATTCAGAATTAAAGTTAAAGCCGAATAAAAGTTACCATGTAAACACTTAATTCCATATGAAAATGTCAATTCCGAATTAAACTTAATTCCGAAGTAAGTGGCTGGTTTATTCCCATTTTAATTCCGCATTAAATAATTCCGCGGTCATGTAATACACTCATTCCTGTTTAAATTAATTCCCGTCTTTCTGCGCATGCTAGTTCTCTTGCCCGTCTGTCGCGATGACGCTTATATTCCGCGCTGGGCTTGTTTTCAAAACAAAGTTTCAAGATGGCAGCACGCAGTAAACGGTGTTCAAGAGCAGAGACGATTTATTTAATAAATAGCTTGGAGGAACTGGAAATAATTAAAAGAACAGATGGCAGGAAACATAAAAATTGTGAGCTTTTCAAAGCGGCCAGGTTAAATGAAGGAGGTTTCGCAGATAGAGACGCCACCCAGGTCAAAAATAAGTGAAATGTTGTTGCTAACCAAGTTAGCTAAGTTTGTTTTCTTCCGGTAGATGTAAAGATGTCCCCCCCCCCCCCCATCCAATCAGAACCCTTCCCAACCCCCAGACCTAAAGCGGAGTTGGATAAAGCCGAACAAACGTGTTTTCCATGTAAACCCTAATTCGGAATTACTATTTCCATGTAAACTCGAAGGAAAATAGTTTAATTCGGAATTATTTAATTCCTAATTATTAATTCCGAATTAAAAAACATCATGTAACCGCAGCTGTAGCTCTGGGTAGCATGTCCTTTGGGTATGAAACATGATCATTTTTTGATATTTTGAATTATTTCAGCCTACTGCACAATCCAACAGTCCTAATGACTGCTTAAAGGTGTATTAATCCATGATGGGAAAGAGTCCCAACTAAAGCACCATCTGTTCCGATCAATAAGCTGGATAAACACAGAATGGTTGAGGGTTTGACATTCACTGACCGCTCTTTCAACTAAACAGTTGCATTTCAGGTACAGCTCTCATCATTTTATCCTTTAATTGTGCCGCCACTGACGGATCACAGATGTGTCTTTTAAGTCACGACATAAAAATAATATATCTTCTGTGCTGAATCTCAGATGCCTTCGTCTCTCCACCTGCTCGTTTCTACTGACAAACTTTGCTAAAATTGACTGCTGCAGATAAAAACTCCAAAGAATTTTAACTGAGCGCAGATGGAGAAAATGAGACAAACACACAACACACACAAAAAAAGAGAGGCTTAGAAAAGTGGAGGGATGGAGAAAAACAGAGGGAGGGCAGATGAGTGGGAGTGATGCATGCTGGGCAGGAAGCCAGGGGTAAGTTTAGTGACCATCACTATGGCGACACAGAGCTCCCTCTCACACACTTGAACCATTGAGTTTGTTACCTGAGACACCGAAATGCACCGTAAGTTCAAATCTGGAGATTATATTTCAAAAGCGAATGTATACGTATTACACTTAATCCTGCGAGGCTTTCTAGAAACGGTGAACCAAAACGGCTAAACTGCAGTAAATTGTAAGTCAGTGTACAAACCACGGGCTGCGTGATAAATTTCTTGTACAGCTTTATTAACGGAGGCCAGGTTTTATCTGCTGTGACAGACGAGGCACTGTCAAAACTTTTCAAATCATCCTTTGAACTAGGGCACATCTGTGCTAATAGCGTGAGACATGCTGTGGAAGATGACTAGGGTTTTTTTTTTTAATTTAATTTTAAACTGTTGACAAAAGAAAAGCCTGTACAAGCACATGCAGACCCCGGTGATTACAGTGACATCAAGTCTTTGCCGCACTGCTGCACACGCGGTATTAGATCTGTGTTGTTTATATTTATATCGTCTTGTGATACGTAGATGTGTTCACAGTGGTGCATCAGGGCCTTGTTGGGGAGAAAATAAACCTGAAATTCACTGAAAAAACTTAGACTTAAGTTGTAATTTTGCAAAAAATGAAGTGATAATTTTTCTTTTCTTTTTATTTTCTTAAAAAAAGTGCTAATGTTTCAAAATAAATGTTTAAACAGAGAAATGTATAGTGTTTACAGCAGACATTCCCAAACTTCAGAATACCAAGGCCCAATTTAAAATGTGAAAAATCTCCGCGGCCCACCGAAACCTTTAATCACAACTGTGATCAACATACAGGACCAGGAACCATGATCCGATTTAAATATTAATATATTAAGGGGTTAACAAATAAGATGACACTTGTTATATTAAGTTAAGATGACAGTAAAATAACACTTAACTTCTTAATGTTTTTTTTTTTAAAATAATGTCATTAATATTTTACAGTAAATAAAAAACATTTAAAAAAGATCGAGGATTTAAAACATTTGTTTAATATTAATAATCTCTCACGGCCCACCTGTAGTACTACGACAGCCCACCAGGGGGCCGCGGCCCACACTTTGGGAATCACTGGTCTAGTGCAGTGGTTCCAAACTTTTAATACAATGGTACCTCTACTTACGAACGTATCTATTAAGGAAATTTCCAGCTAACGAAAGGCCTCTTCGGAAAAATATTGCATCCATATACGAAAGAAATTCCAGGTTAGGAAGGCGAAAAATTTCAAAATACGCGCCGCTACTTGCAGCGCCCAGAGTTTACCGAACGTAAACATACTTGTCGACAAACTCTCGGTTTGAAAGCGGTGCGTCCGAGCTGCTCTGTCATTGGCTATCGCTTAGCATCTTCCTGGCATCCCATTGGCTAGGAGGGCCCCTTGTCTGTATGAGCGTAGCCCAGCAACCCAGGTAAACCAACAATTTTTATTCTTTAATGTACTTTATTCTTTACATTAGTATAATTGTGCAATAATCTAATTTTAACATGTATTTCTTACAGGTTTTTATGTCATTTCATGTATTATTTATAATTTATATAAAATTATGTCTGACTTTTGGGCGCCTTGGAACGGTTTAGGCCATTTATACGGTAAAATGCGTTTCTAATTACGAAATTTTCCGTTTACGAAATGACTTTTAGAACAAATTAATTTCATAAATTGAGGTACCACTGTACTCCGTACCACCCAAGAAACTGTTTAGCTCTCTGAGTACCAACATGATGACAAATTTTAAAATATAGCCATATATGCCTTCTCAATTAGCTTTAAACACACAGAGATGTTTATTCTTTATTCTGGTTATTTATTGTTGCCTGAATTGTTACGTTACTGAATCAGACATTTACAACTCTGTCCAACAATTTTCACATACTCATACTCTCATAGAGAGCAAAATAAACACACTCAAAAGTTGTTACATCTGCACTGCAACTGAATATGCAACAAATATTTTTTAAAGGACAATTTTAATTATCTTAAGCTACACATTTCGTTTGAACCGTATTTATAATGCATTGTATGCTTCTGATTTTTTAAAAGTGAAAATGTGAAAAAAAAAATGTGGAAAGTCATGACGTACCCCCGCGTACCACCAGAGAGTGCTCGCGTACCACTGGTGGTACACGTACCACAGTTTGCGCACCACTGGTCTAGTGCATATGGAGGACTAATTTGAAAATCTGCTCCTGACCACAGAGGTTCAGCCACAAGAAAGTTCATGTGTCACCGTCTGGTGGGAAACTCAACACAGTGTCTCTCTAGTGGGACAAAGTGTTACAAAAACATTTTAGACCGTCCCGACTCACGAGCACAGTGGTGTCAGTGGCTCTTTTGTCAGGACAGCAGCTTACTACTCTTAATTTCTTCCGTTGTGAAAGGAGCTGCAGTTTCATGGTTGAAAAGGGAACAAATGTCCTACCTCTCTGAGGCCTTTTGACAAAACCAACTGCTTTCATGAAGGTGTTGAGAAAATGTGTCAAATTCCCATCACAGAAACAAGAGCAGAGGCTTATTAGCACTCAGTATTTTAATGTGGTGCAGTTATACTGTCATGTACTTGAGCCATCACTAAGTTGTTATTTAATGTTAATTGTAGATCTTACTCTAGATCAGGGGTGTCAGACTCATTTTCACTGAGGGCCACATCAGCATCATGGTTGAAGGGCCAGATTGGCAGCATGAATGTAACAAAATGCAATGTAAATCAAAATAAATTAAACTACACCTTATTATATTATTAAATAACTGTTTCTGTATTTATTATGTATTAAAATTTCAAATATTTAACTCATTATTATATTAGACTCTGGGTTTGTGGTTGTAAACCTGCTCTCGCACAGGTGATGTTTACAGAGTCCGCTGCTATGGTAACGGACTCTGTAAACATCACTCAGAGAATCCATTACCTTGATTTCAGAAGCAGAAGTGGTTCTTTGTTTTTCTTGTAGGCTAATTTTAGCATACTTAGCTCTGTGTTTGTTGTCAAAATGCCAACGTAGATTATACTCTTTCACGACTGACACCGCCTCATAACACAAAAGACAGACTGTTTTTTCACCTTGAGGTACAAACTTGTATTTGTTTTCCCGTCGTTCATGAAACTGCCTTCCTTGTGCATCAATTTCTCTTTTCTTGGGCATGTTGGCGTTAGGTTTTTCTGAAGTCCATCAGTTCTCAAAATCATCTTGATGTCTTGCTCATGGTGAGATACTGTTATCGTTGTTGGTGATGATGAAATGCATTGTGGGAGATGTAGTTTATTGTCAATATGCACTTTAAAGCGGTGTAAGCTTATTTAAGTCTTAAAATATTGGTTTAGATTTTAAGCCAATAATGCACAAGCTCTCGGGGGCCACATAAAATGACGTGTTGGGCCACATTTGGCCCGCGGGCCTCGTGTTTGACACATGTGTACTAGACGTTACTGCTACAAAAAAAAAAAAAGCACCTTGGATTTCAGGACAGTTAGCGGTTCCTTCGTGGATTTAATTGCAAACAGAGATTCTGGACCCAGTCGTGCAGCTTTGTGCGACAAAAACAAACCAATCTTGATTGTGCGGTTTAATTACTCTAATTAGCCCCTCTAAACCAAGCTATCATCTTCCAAGGTGTAATCTTCTTACCGCACAGACGTAAGGAGGTGCCGGGGGAGTTTCTCCAGCCCTAATAGTCTGCAGATCTGTGTCAGACAATAGAATAACTTAATGATACATTTAGTTTGTCATTATTTATTTCAAGGGTATAAATGCAACAGTTAGGAAACGACCTTATTAGTGGACTGATTAAAAACAATGGTTTTGGCTCAGCTCAGAGAATGAGAGGAAGGTGGATGATTAGATAAAAGGAGAATAGAAGCTGTGACGGGGTCTTTGTCGTTAGAGCTTTGTTGCGTTTTCCTCGATGGACCCTAAAAGCCAAATATAAAACACCTGACCCATTTACTACCTTCCCTGCCGGAGGCGTCCCCACCAATAACACACCGAACATCCCTGACGGACTTTCTGTCGTTCTGTTTCAGGTCAGTCAACCCGTACGAGTGTGTGTGTGTGTGTGTGTTTGCTGTCAAAAGGCAGTTGGATGTGTTTAATATGCAAATTAAAGAGACAAATATGTTGATCAATTGTAATGGTTGATTATTTAGCAAAAAAAAAATGTGCTGAGACGGGATTCAGTTTGTGAAAGGGTCATGTATGATTCTTAAGAAAGCTGAAAATGAGAGGCGTGTGGTTTTGTAAAAAAGAAAAAAAAAAAAACACTGTCAAGTTTAAGGTTTTATTCATCAGGATGTTTGAGACAATCATCTAGTCCTTATAAGTCTTTAAAATAAGGTAAACACAGGCTCAGATGAACAACAACACCGAACCAAAATGCAGAATTGGTGAAAAAAACGAGGACAACCTTCGTGCTTCTACGGGTATTCAGAGAAAACCAGCTTCAGATCAAAGCTGGAGTTTTTAATCAACCGCACTTGATTATTTAATCACTAACAAGCATGAGTGCCTCCATAAAAGGAGATGTTTGGGCAGTTTCAGGTGTGTGTAATAACACAATGCCACATAGGAAAGACATGAGGGGAGAAAAATCTAATGTCCCATCACATCAGTCTGGGAAGGAAATTACTACTTATGGGATGTACTTAGTTTTTCACACACTTTCTGCATTCTGACTCTTTATTAGTTAAACCATTTAATATGTTGCTGTTCATCTGAGGTTTTACTTACCGAAGTTTATGACTTGTTAAAAAAAACAAAACAAAAGGCCAATAATCAATTGGCAGACAAACATCCGTGCACACTCCTCTAAAATCATACAAAAAAAAGAGAAATTCTCCAGTCTTTCTTAAATATTGAGAAGCAGGTCTCATCTTTAAAGTATTTAGAAGACCTGTTCAGTTTCTACATGAGCATTTACAGACGTCCAGGAGAGTTGAAACATTTGCTTTCCATTGGATTTTAGGGGAACTGTGATGAACAAGGTCGTAAAATAAGACGGTAAAACATCCCATAATTTGTTCCAGCATGGTCATAACATGGTCACATACAACGTCATGTGTAACATGAAAAGTTAGAAAAAAATACCAAAGAAAACATTAAATATTATATATTGATTTAATTTACTATGTTCAGTTTGTCCTTGATTTGAAAATATGATATTCTATAATAAGATTTTCCACGTCCGTGCAGCCTTTATTGTACAGTGGCAACATGTCCACTAGGTGGTGCTGTTGCATTGGACCTGAACATCCCGGATGTTCTGCCTCTGTGTGAACTGAGGTCCAGACAGATATCAGTTCTCTTGCTTTGATTTGATGCGAGGATGTCGGCTTTTCTATCTTATTTTTAGAGAGCAAGAATCCTGTTACACACAGATTGTCTAATACTAGAATCTGAAACATATTATCTCTTCTTCCTCAGTCATTTTTCTGCTTTGTTCACCTTTTAAAAGATGTTTTTCTTTTACTTGTCTTCTGTATAAAACTATAACCTTTGTCTCGCCTGCTAAGCATCAAAATACAGTTTTAAAATGTTTGTGATCGGTCTAATTCTGTCATTGTTTTATTACACAATATAAATGTAATCATTCAAAATGAATTCTGTTCATCTTTTCTATGTTTTCTCTTGATCTGGGAATCTTTGGTTTGCTAAACCATGATAATAAATGTCTTTACTGTCTGTTTTCTCTCTTGTCCTTTTCGAACATGTTGAATACGTCGTAGCTGCGATTACTGATTACTTGTAGGTATATGTGGTGATTGTGAGAATTGATTATTTTTAATATATACGTATATGGTGACAGGCCACATGTTCCTGCTTTAAATGAGCTCATATTCATGTAAAAGAGAAAAAGAACTAAAGAAAAATAATGAATTTCTGAGTCATCAGAGGTTTCATGTTCAACTGAAACGAGACTTGTTAGCGCATCGCAGCTTTCTGAGAGCAACAGAGTATCTATCGACTGTGAACAAGTAATTATCTCACTACATGTGGGTCATCTGTGTGTTTGAGACTCAGGAATAAAAACATTTGTTTCAAATTTGTTTGTTGGCTGCAGCCTGTAAAACCGGTCGACTTGTTTTGTTGTATTTTTCTGTTGAAATGTGGTACTACGTCGACGATTTGCTTTACAAAAGGTGGAAATGCTGGTGTCAGGACCACTTTTACACCAGTTTTACAAAGAATAAAAGCTTCATTTTTTTTTTTTAAATGATGAAACGTATCTGAATAACCCCAGTTTGACTTCCTTCCCTGCTGTTTACTCCCGTCTGTCCTTTCTGTTAGACTGCAGTTGAAAAGTTGACTTGGAAAGACCGTCTTCCTGGATACTTCATCAACGTTTCCTCAATCCTTTTCATGGTGAGCACCAAGAAAATCAGCTTAGTTCTGCACTTTCAGTGAAAACACTGTAAGTGGAAATGTCATCAGCTCATGTGCTTAAATTAGTAAGTGACTGATCTAATGCAAAGTCATGTTTTAACTATTTATCCCAGCTGATGTCACCGTCTGACAAATATGGCTGAGTAATGGCTGTTTTTATTTCCCCCTGTATTTTCTTTCTTTTTTTCCCAGTTTGGGTTGACGTTTTCTGCGGTTTTCGGTGTGATCATCTACCGGATTACCGTGTCAGCCCTTATGGCCATGAGCCCCGATCCAGAGACCAAGTCCAACGTTCGGGTGACGGTGACGGCTACTGCAGTCATCATCAACCTCGTGGTCATCCTGATCCTCGATGAAATCTACGGCGCCGTGGCGCAGTGGCTAACTGAGCTAGGTACAGAATTTCATGTTGTCCAACCAAACGCAGTGTAACTTGTAAGTTAAATAAACCCAGAAAAACAGAACAAAAAAGCAAGTTCAAAGCCTGCCTCAACTAAGATATTATATGTTGACTAATGCTGGTTTATGTTAGCGGTCCTAATGTGAAGAAAAAAAAAGTTAGACATTTTTTGAGTCAGAGTCAATACCATTATACAAGTCAGTTTTATTGATCTGTTATACTCCAGTAAAACAAAATCAAGACTACTGGAACAGAAGCGCCCCACCAGAATCCAGAATCGCCGCTTTGAATCTCTGCCATTAAAGCCAATGAGAATCACTGCATCAACGCTATTTTTCCGCTGGGCTGCTAGTAGATAACATCAGTTTACACGTAGCACATCGAGTTGGCAGGAAGACATCCAGCAACATTTCAAAATAAAGCAACGTTAACAGGCTCCGACTCACTCACCAGCATTATGTCAACCCGCAGGGACTTTGTGCATATGTCAAAAAACAAAGAAGAAGAATTCATCGCTGAATGTCTTGTTCTGTTTTGAATTATACAGTAAAAATAAAAGTCTTTAAACGAGCAGACTCCCACGCTACGTGGAGTGGACAGCGCTTGATTGGCTGGGAAATGAGGTCAAAGGTGCTTCAAAACCAGACGATGGTGCTGTTCACATTCTGTGGGACTCTGGCTTTAAGATTAAGTCCAAAAGAATGTGGACGGGAAGTGGAATGGAAGTGGATTTGAAGTGGAATAAAAGTGGATTTAAAGTGGAATGAAAGTGGAATAAAAGTAGAATGAAAGTCTAAAGGAAGTAGAATGGAAGTGGAATAGAAGTAGAATGAAAGTGGAAATGAAGTAGAATTAAAGTGGAACGGAAGAAGAATGGAAGTGGAAATGAAGAAATGGACTGGAAACGTGTGAAGTAGAATGGAACGTGGACCCGGAAGTAGCCTGGCCGTGGCCCGGCCGTAACCTGGCCGTGGCCTGAAAGTGGAATGGCCGTGGCCTGGCCGTCGCCTGCCCGTGGAAGGCCGTAGAATGGCCGTGGCCCTGAAGTCGAATGGCCGTGGAAAGGAAGTAGCCTGGCCGTAGCCTGCCGTGGCCTGGCCGTGGCCTGGCCGTCGAATGAAAGTGGTGGCCCTGGAAGTCCCTGAGCCGTGGCCCCGAAGTGGAATGAAAGTGGGCCGGAAAGAAGCCTGGCCGTCGCCTGCCCGTGGCCCGGGTAATGGCCGTGGGCCGGAAGTCCCTGGCCGTGGAATAGCCGTAGAATGGCCGTGGCCCGGCCGTGGCCTGAAGTGGAACGCCTGAAGCCTGGAAGTAGCCTGCCGTGCCCGGCCAGTTAATGGAAGTGGAATGGAAGTAGCCTGGAAGTAGAATGGTAGAATGAAAGTGGAAGGAAAGTAGAATGGAAGTGGCCTGGAAGTGCCTGAAGTGGAAAGTGGCCGGAAGTGGAATGGAAGTAGAATGAAAGTGGAAGGAACTAGAATGAAGTGGAATGGAAATGAAGTCAGTGGAATGGAAGTAGAAGTGGAAGGAATGCCGTGGAAGTGTCCTGTGGCCTGGCCTAGCCTGGAAGTAGGAAGTAGAATAAAGTGGAAAGGAACTAGAATGGAAGTAGAATGAAAGTAGAATGGATGCGAAATGTGACCAATAAAGTCAATGACAGAGGTCACACCAGAAGGTCACACCAGAAGCGCCCTGCAGCAGCCCAGATGGTCAGGTGATCTCGAAACCTTCAGGTAAGTTTGTCATCTCTCAGGAAAGTGACCAGCAGTCAACGTCACACTGCTCAAAGTCACCACCTGTAGGACTGGAGATCGGAGCAAAACTGCTTCAAAACTGGACCATGTTGCTTTCCATAGTCTGTGGGACTCTGACTTAAAATGATTTATCTTTGGTTTAGCAACCAAGTAGCTCTGGTCAACCATTAAAAACAGTAAAATATCCTGAGTTAATTACAGAAGTGTTTAAACGCAGCTATTTTCATACAACTGGGTCAAGTGTGCTTCTTCTCTTCTGGTCTTCATCCTCAGCTAACTGTGTCTTGTTTGTATCCGTCACCTAAAAGACAGGATAGTTCTGTAAGTCCTTATTTAACTCAGTAAAACAGCCAACAAGTAATTTCAGATTTTTGAATGTTGTTTATTCAAACTCTCCCATCCAATACCTCTGATGAATCATTAACAGGTGAATTTTAGAGGAGTCAAGAACAACGAAACAAGCAGTTCTTTGTTTGGTTCGCATATTTAAGGAATGATAAGGGTAAAAACATTATCCATGAGCCTTGTCAAGGAAATAAGCTTTTATATGTGCGATCATGTGTATTTGTCAGTAAATGTTGGAGAATAAGAGAGTTTTTCTGCTTCTCGGTGGACACGCTGATAAAACTTTGATGTCTTCACGCACCAGCTGTCCCATCAGTCATCTCAAGAGGTTTCACCCACATTTACATTCATATTTACAACCTCGGAATAAGAGGAAAACTTTAAAGGGAGAAGTGTGAGGAGGAGGGATACTGTGTGCTGATGTGAGAGGAAATATCTTAACCTACTTCCAGCACACTGATCACATTATAACTGTTGAACTTCTCCCACAACAGTACTCTCAGGTTATTATAGCCCGAGAGTACAAAATATGAACGTAGGTTTTGTTTAATGCAAAGTCCAAACGATAACTATTTTTCTCCTCATCTCGTGAAACAAGACTTACATTTTCACATCAACTGTTTTTCAGAGATTCCTAAAACAGAAACCAACTTCGAAGAGCGCCTGATCCTGAAAGCCTTCTTACTGAAGTTCATGAACGCGTACGCTCCCATCTTTTACGTGGCTTTCTTCAAGGGCCGGTAAGAACTGCGTCCACGCTTGTGTGTGTTTTTTATTTGAGCATTTATCTTTACATTGTTGGACGAAAACCACAGTTGATCGATTAACATCATTTTTTAGCTTCGTGACTCTCCTTCTCTCAACTTTCCCGCACTTTTTTAAACTGTTGACTAGGCTTGGGCGGTATCCAAATTTTGATACCGTCAAGCTTCACTCACATTTTACCAGGGTATACGGTATTCCCGCGACTATTAAGGCGGACGCTGCCCGTCAAAACAGTCGCCCCCATTATGTAAAGTATATCACGATATGGACTATTTTATATCACGATAACGATATATATCACGGTATACCATAATAAAGTATGTTTTCAGTTATTCTCTGAAAAGTTTGACAAAAATTTAATTGCTTACTTTTCAACTTTATTTTGAAAGGACATTTAGCTGAACTGTCACAAACATACATTTTTAGGTGCAGCAAACAACAGGTAGGTACAGAGGTACAGTAGCTTTCACATTTTTTTTTAAAGTGCAACAACAGTTTTCTGAGAGGAAAAACACATTTTGTTTTTGCACTGAAGTTCAGCTATAAAAAATAAACACAAATTATTTTTCAACTTTCTGAAATCTGTAACCTTGTAGTGCAAAGTTTGCAAACCAATATAAAGTGTCTAAAGTAAACATCAGGGAGAAGAGAACTCTGTTTAAGGCATTAACCATGAATAAAAGTGCAAACATAAAAGGCTACTTTGTAGAAGTAGATATGATTCTATCAAATTTATCGTTGCAGGTTATTTAATTACATATTTGCTGTAATAATTGATAAAATTAGGTTAGAAACGATAGAAACGATAGAAGAGAAATGGCACGATATACACTTTTATATTGTCCCCACGATATGTATCGTCATATTGCCCAGCACTAATGTAAAGTGTCTGATGCTGGACGTTTCACTTCCTATAAATTCTTCAACATAAAAGTCCAACATTATTAGTTTATTTAAAAGCTTTTATTTTGAAGCAGCAAACTCAGGAAGTGTCGTTTTCATCGTCAGTACCTTAACAGAACGAGTCAAACCGAGATCAGCTCCAAGCGAACATGAATAAACGGTAAAATAAAGCGGAACGCACAGCGATACAGGAGAGAAACTAAACTTTAAACCACAGAAATCATTCATTGCATTATTTTAGGACGGTATTGAAACTGATACCGCTGCTATTTTTAAATACCAGAAGAATACGGTATTACCGTAATACCGCCCAAGCCTACTGAAAACCCAACAATCATTTTAAATTTGATACAACTACTGCCGTTTGTCTTCCGCAGGTTTGTGGGTCGACCAGGAAATTACGTGTACGTCTTCAATGATTATCGGATGGAGGAGGTTTGTCAGTTCATATCTTCAGAATCTCTACTGATTAAATCCCAAACGATTAGCGGTTGAGAGTAAATTAGCCTTGTGTGTCTCTCCCAGTGCGCTCCAGGTGGCTGCCTCATTGAGTTGTGCATCCAGCTCAGCATCATCATGCTCGGGAAGCAGCTGATCCAAAACAACATCTTTGAGATCGGTATCCCGTAAGTTCCTCTCACATTCTGCGATCACGTCGTTTTTGAAGTTTGACATTCCAGGAGTCCAGAAAGGGAAACCGCCTCAACGGTTCGTGACCCGTCTTGTTCGCTCGAAGCTGATAAGTAGCACCTATGTAAACAAATGCTTACTCACAAGCACGTACAAGATTCCCTGTAAAAACATTCCTTCCACGCCTCGGCAGCGGCGCACCGACGTGGACGGGTAACGACTGCGTTTTTACACGCAGATCTCTGAAGTTCAGAGGTCAGACCCGGTTCTAACAGCCTGTCACACAGCCGCTGGCCTCGGGCCGTTAGCACGGGTCGACCCGCCGACCCGCCATCAAATAATTCAGTAAAGGGGGATCAGCGAGCCGCGAGGCTTACGACACTTTCATTCACGCCCTCCTGAAGTTTTCACACCTGGTTCGAGGTATCTTTATTGTCCCCAAAGGGCAATTTGCCTTTCAGCCAGGAGTACACGCATTCATCAGTAAACAAATAAATACAACAACAACCATCAACTATTAAAGTGCGTTGCTCATGGCAACAGGACGGATGGAGGCAGGCTGAAGGCCGCGGGTTCAAATCCCTTCCCTAAAAGAAGTCCTGGATCAGCCAGTACGGGCTTTTATCAAAGCTCTGACCTTGTGTAGTTCCTGAAAGTGTTTCAACAAATGTGCTGCAGATCTCAACAATGATTTTTCAGTTTAAGAGAAAGTGAGCCGCGCCAACAGATAAAAAGTAAGAAGAGATAAAGATAAAACGCTCTCATAAAAGTGCCGGGGAGGTGAATGGCTGGTGACCTCAGTCTCATACTGCTGTCCAGGTTGCTGATTTATGACACGACTAAAAAGATGGTGACGAAGACTCCTAAAGGCCTTGGCCAGAGATGTGAACCGTTTTAAGTACGAAAAGGAAAAGCAACTCACCAGCATTGTTTGCAGGAAGTGAGCCGGTTTCATCTGCCATCTAAATCCCACTGATTTTGGATTAAAATTGAGTTCAGTTTCTACAGTTTTGCCTCAAAATTCCATATTAAAGAAACAAAACATGTTCTCTTAAAGACAAGAAGACTTAATATTCATCATATTCGACCCGGTTTCCAAGAAACCGGGTCGAATAAAACTGCGTCAGACATTATCCAGAGGTTCTTTTTATTCGACTAAAATAAAGCTAAAATAAAGCTTGCATGAGATGTGAGAGGGAAATTCCAGATGGGAAGTCAAAAGGAACGATAACAATCGAACGATAATGTTGGTCTTTGATGGAAATGTGGTTTCTGTCAAAATATAAATACCATCAGGATTATTCTCATTTTTTATACGGTGTTTTTAATCTGCAAAAAGGAATACCATCAGTTGGGTCACTATGATCTGTAGGATACAAATAAAATGTTTAAACTGAGAAAATGTACAATCTTCAGAAAAAAATGAAGGTCATTTTGGAAATGACAGCAGCAACAGTCTCCATGGCGCTTAAATGAGGTGATGTCATCCATTACCGAACTGGATTGTGGGTTCCATGTGTTCCCTCTTCAACATACGTCAACCAAACATGCTCTCTTTTAAAATAAGAATCTTTTGACTCTCATGACGATGTTATGCGCCGTAGATGATGACGTCAATTTTACACTGATAAACGTTTATTCTGAAAATGTTTCAAAGTTTGGCGAAGCAGTTTTTTTTGCAGATTGGTGAACCAGTGGAGAGACTCTAAGATGCTCTTCTCATATCCAATCATGTCTCTGACGTTTCATTTTTAGTATCTTTTTCTTTTTTTTTTTTAAACATGGTGACGCCATTCAGTTCAAATTGAGCTGATATTTTTCATGAAATGGTAAAATGTCTCACTTTCAACATTTGGTACATTTCCTCTGCTGTATTGCGAATAAAATATGGGTTTGTGATATTTAAATCATTGCATTCTGAGTAGGGATGTCCGATAATATCGGCCCACCGATATTATCGGCCCGATATTGGCATAAAAATGTAATATCTGTAAATATCGTTATGGTTTTTTTTTTTTGCTCATAATGAAAACCGATAAAAATAAAGCCTGGATTTCACTGAATAAATGCTGTATATAGGCCTATGGGCTCCCGAGACATTTACCGGCGCGCAAATGATGACATCAGGAAAATGTTTCCTTTTTTTGCACTTTACCTCAAGCCTAAAGTATTATTTATAGCTCAAGAAATGTGCAGTTTTCAAAATTGTACAGTATAGTTTCCACATTGTGAATTAATTCAATTAAGGTGATTGAGTTTTAGTTAAAGAAACAGTTCTTGAAGCATCCTACAAATGCAGGCTAATTTAACACTGAAAAAACAAGAGTAGCCTGTCTGTTATTTTAGTTGGCTCTACATGCTGCACATAGTTGTACAGGTACAATGTTTTACAATTTGTGAAGAAGTCAAATTTGCCCTATTTGTAGGAAGCATTGTCAAGATTATCTCAGGGAGAGTTTGATCCAAACTGTTGTTTGAGACAATTAAAAAATAAATAAATATGGCACTTTTTCCATAACTTAAGTTGAAGTAGTTTTCTTATTTTGCACAGACAATGTTTACTTTTGGAAAGCCTTGTTGCCTTTGAAAATGCATCCAGTGGGGCGTCACAATAAAATTAGGCATGTGTTAATTCCACGACAGGAGATATGTGATGTTACCTAAAATTAGTTTTGAGGAAAAATAGCCCGCATATATTGGTGTCGGTAGATATCGGAATCGGAAATTGAGAGTTGGACAATATCGGCATATCGGATATCGGCAAAAAAAGCCACTATCGGACATCCCTAATTCTGAGTTCAGCTACGTTTGACAGCATCCCAACTTTCTTAATAACGGAGCCAGTTGAATACTTTAAATGACAATAAGTGAGCTGCAGTTGAATTAAGCGAATTTTCACTTGTTCCATTGGCAGTAAAAAAAAAAAAACTTAATACAAGATATTTTTGCTTGTTATGAGCAAAAAAAATCTGCCAATGGAACTAGTGAAAATTCGCTTAATTCAAGATGCACTGTCTAAAAACAAGCTCCTGTATCTCACTGAAATGTTACTCTTTAGGTGATTTTGTCTTATATTAAGTGTGATGAGATATTTTGACTAGAAATTAGAAAAATACACTTGGTAAGATTTGAAGTTTTTTCGCAGTGCCCAGGAAGGAGCTGAAATGTCCTAAAACAAACTGGTAAAAAACACAAAGCCATTAAATTCTATTTGAATACCTGGTTCAGAGCTGCCTCGTCCTTCCCAGTGTAACTTTATTGAGGCCTCTCCCAGGATGCATGATGGGAGTCGTAGAGTCTCAGCTGTAGTAGAGATGTGCCTGCATAGAAGTTCTGTTTTGATGCAAATTTAATTAAACTGTCCAATACATTTACATCAGTGTGTTCTCAAACTTTTAATACTGTGTACCACCTGAGAAACTGTTCAGCTCTCTGAGTACCACCATGATGACCAGTTTTAAAATATAGCCATATATTCCTTCTCAATTAGCTTTAAACACACAGAGATGTTTATTCCTTATTGTGGTTATTTATGTTACCTGAATTGTTACTTTACTGAATCAGACATTTACAATTCTCACATACTCATACTTTCATACAGAGAAAAATAAACTCACTCAAAAGTTATTACATCTGCACTGCAACTGAATATGCAACAAATATTTTTTAGAAGACAATTTTAATGATCTCAAGCGACACATTTTGTTTGAAACTTATTTATAATGCATTGTATGTTTCCTATTTTTTCTTAAGTGAAAAAATGTGGAAAGTCATGACGTTCCACTAGACGTACCACTAGAGAGCGCTCACGTACCACCAGTGGTACGCGTGCCACAGTTTGCGCACCACTGGTTTCCATAATCTACATGAGCCCCCAGGTTTCTACTGGGTAGCGTGTTTCTGAGAGGCCTGGTGTGATCATTTACTGCGATTATTGAGCCAGTCGGAGCAAAATGCTAATTAACGTTCTACCTTTTTATATGTGACCATTTTGACAGGAAGTGGGTGTTCATTTTCCCCTTCAATAAAACTGAAGGGAAGTTGTTGTTGTTATTTTTTACTTGCCATTTTTCTTTAATATTATCATTTTAGTTACTGATATTTGCTCAACGGTCATGCGCTGGGTCTCTGTGAAGCACCTAGAGACAACTTGCATTGTAATAGACGCTAAACAAATTAAAAAAGAAAACATATAATGCAATGCATATAAAGAAAACTCCCTTTTAAAGATTCAAGATTCAAAGATTCAAAGTGTTTATTGTCATATGTGCAGATAAAAAGCGAGTTCCCTTGCACAATGAAATTCTTACATTGCTGCCCGCGTGGAATGCCAAAACAGACATCTAAAACTAATATAAAAAATAAAATAAAATAAAATAAAATAGTATAACTAGTGCAAAGAATAGTACAGAAGTACTTGTTTATAAAGGAGACGGTATATACATATGTACAAATAATAATATTGTGTAAAGTAGAGCGGATATGTGCAAATGTGCAGTCTATTGTTGAGGTAGTCCGTGGGGAAAAAAAAAAAGATAAATAGAAATAAAATAAATTTAAAAAAGTAATAAAGATAAAGAGTAAAAAATTGTAAGTCCTGTCAAATGTTCAGGAGTCTGATGGCAGTTGGGTTAAAGAGAAGAAACGTTCAGAAGAAGCAGGCGAATGAAGGGCAGCTGTCTCTCCCGGCTGGTTGGGGTGGTGCGAGGACAACAAAGCAAAAAAAGAGATTAGTTTAGTGATATCTGCCATCAGACACAAATGGAAACACAAAGTTAATGACGCCAATAACAGCACATGCACATCAGATGAGTAGCTTGAGGAAGGTTCCCAGCGCGTCGCTGGAGGTGCTGCAGAAATGGAGGCCCGCGGCAGATTAATTAAAGCAGCACAGAGGAATTTACTGCAGCTTTGTAGCTCAGACGGGCTCCCTGCAGGCGCTTTTACAACACTCACAATCATGCACTCGGCCGCATGTTCAGTCACTTTCTCCAGTTGCCTCTGCGACTGTTGCTCCGTGAGCAAGGCCGCTTTTGAAACCATAAAAACTTGACTTTAGATGACTGGAACACACTATTAAAACCATTGAAACATTTCCATTCATCCTACTAAATTCAATAAATGTTCCGTATTTTTTCCATGTCTTTCTCCATCTCAACAGGAAGCTGAAGAAGTTGATTCGCACTTTAAAGGAGAAAGAATCGACGCCGAAGGAGCGGGAGGATGAGAGGCCTCCACAGCAGTGGAACCTGGACTACGCCTTGGCGCCGTTTGAAGGCCTCACGCCAGAATACATGGAGATGAGTGAGTCGTAGGGATGCACGATAACCAATATCGATAACTTTCAGCTCCTAAAGATCATAGCTAAGATCATTACATCAATACTATGAACAAAATTTAAAAATAGTTTCGACTCTTTAAATGAACAGATATTTATTTTTTCCATTGAAAAACTATAAACAAGCCTCTCAAACATTATCTTAAAGCTATCAAACAAACCTATTTTATATCTCACATTAACTTAAATAAGGTTCATTACTTACTGATATAAAAAATAAAGGCTCCTTGAACTGATGGAAATACATGCATCAAAATTACTAACTGAAAAAGATTAACATTTAAAGGATTTTGGCTTGTGGTTCCATTTAAATTAATACCTTTAATTAAAGTAAATGAGGTTCAGTGATTTTTTTTTTTTTTTATCTTATGGAAGCTTTAGATGCAGGGGCGGCGCTAGGGGGTAGCTTGCAGTTGCTATAGCAACCCCAAAATATGGCCTAGCAACCTCAAAGCAACCCCAGGAATGGAGACTATTAAAAATGAAAAAAATCTTAATTGTGTTAAATAAAATAAAAAATGGTGACAATTAATTTAAATTAATTTCATGTGTTTTGTTTAAATTAAAAAATAAAGGAAGACAATTAAAAATGGTGAAGAGAGAACTCGTCTCGCGAGAGCTGGCCTGCAGGGGTCCGCGAAGTCAGCTTGGGAAAATTAAACCGGGCGTTAGCCTCCATTTTGATGTAATTTTTCTATCTGTTGAAGCGTAAGTCTGCCAGATCTCTTCTGATGTGAACTTATGTGAATATTAACTGGTTAAAATGTGATGAACAGGTTATTGTTAAATGATTTTGTATCTAGGATTAATTTGCATGACTATATGGTAAAATTATAATAACGAACTTCAAATTGATTTTTTTTTATCTGTTTCATGGCATCCGCGCTAGTTTCAGATAGCGCTGATTAGAATGACTAGGCCGGTAATGACATACATATCCATATTTATGCTATTTAATTGGTACTGCAATTAAATTGTCCAGCAACTCCATACAATTGTTTAGCAACCCCTAAGCAACTGCAATGAAAATGTTCTGCCGCCGCCACTGCTTAGATGAGAGAGAGGAGAGGGAAGACTGCTAGTGGCTTGCGCACATTAGCATTAGCTCACGTTAGTGTGATTTCAAAACTCCATGGAAGTGATTGTTATGTTGTAGGTGGCTGATCAGGTTTTACGTATTAAAGCTTGTGCTTCCCTCCTCGTAGAATTCACTCGGAGGATTCGTCACAAATAACCACCAAACTATCTTCTTCTGAAACTTTAACGAAGCTCCACGCCATCGCCGCCATGTTTGTTGTGATGCAGGCTGCATTCAAGGTGTAACTAAATTCCGACGTTCCCTCGTTTGCTCGTCGTTCTTTCAGCCTTTTCTATTTTTTTTTCTTTTTTATGTGTAACATGAGGGTAAATACTGCAAATATCAATTCAAGTCAGCAACTACTAAAATTATGACCGAGTTAACGAGTTGTTTTCTGGCATGAGGGGGTATTCTTGATTTTCCTGATTGAGTAATCGTTTTTCTGATTATGCTGACGTTACTTGAACATAACATTCACTGCTGATCATTTAAGGCTCAGAGGGAGCGAGACACTGCTGTGTTGACAAAAATATATATGTTATCGGGGCTATTCGTCGTGATATCGGACTTATCGGGATGACGTCATAATTTCCTGTTATCGGCCCGATAAAGTTATCGTGAACCCCTAGTAAGTCTGCATTCACACCAACAAGGAAGTGACTGAGGGGGGAGGAAACAACCACTTATCCAGAAACATACTTCCTGAGAATCACATTATGTTCGTCTGGACAGAAGAGCTTCCAGATCTGAAGTTGTTTTGTGCTTGGAATATTCTTCACACTTTCACATTAAGGCTGCAGCTTTTTACGTGCTGCATTTATTTAAACGGGAAAATCAGTACGGAAGGAGATCAGGACTCTGAACATGAAAAAAACGGGTGCACGCATGTTGCATTTGCCGTTATAAGTTCACGTCAATCAGAAGCAGCAATACATAAACACTTGAGACGCAGTCGCAGATTAAAGCTTTCCTTCCTTCATGGATAATGAGTCACAGCTGCGCGTTTAAATAAACACATTTTTCATATTCATGCTTTAAGGGGGAGCGTGTAATTTTCTAAGTGACAAGACATTTCGAATAGATTTTTCATCTTATTCACTGTGACAACAATCTTACTGGTGGGGGGGGGGGGGGGGGGGGGTTCAAAACAACAAACAGCGTAGTTTCTGTCAAACTATACATGTTTGACAGAAAATAGCACCGTATTTCTGCGGAGAGTGTTTGAAGACATAGACCACCGTGGTACCCAGCTAACAACGAGGAAGACTGTGAACTCTTCACCTGATACACAACTGGTAATAATTATAAAAACAAACAAACAGTGAAATCAGTATTTATTTGATTTTATCAGAAATTTGATCCCTCTAAAGTTTCACACAGGAGCCAACTGTTTACGCTGAAAATCTTCTAAACCTGAACGGTTTCTCTGTTAAACGCTGCCCGATCTGTCCGTGGACTTCTAGGCACTAAAAGTCTTTTACTAATAAAACTGCGTCAAACATTATCCAGAGCTTCTTTTTATTGACTAAAATAAAGCTCGCGTGAGACGTGAGAGGGAAATTCCAGATGGGAAGTCAAAGGGAACGATAACAATCGAACGATAATGTTGGTCTTTGATGGAAATGTGGTTTCTGTCAAAATATAAATACCATCAGGATTATTCTCATTTTTTATACGGTGTTTTTGTCTGCAAAAAGAATACCATCAGGCACTTTAAATGTTCAAGAATTTAAAGCAAGAACACTTATGCACCGCTGTAAACCAACTGATTTACAGCTTAGAGGGGAAACGTCTCTACATGGAGCTGGTCAACTTCCTCTAATAATTACAACCATGTGGTGTCTTGATGAGAAGACGTGCTCATTCAGAAAAAGACGTTATGTTGAAAATAAGTACTGTTCTCCATAACAAAGCAGAGACCTGGATGAGCTGGATGAGACGGAGGTGAACCAGAGTGTTGAAGAAGAACTGGACAAACCCCCGTGAGAGCTTCTGAGGCGTCTTTTTACCCGGACTGCACGGCGCCATGTTCAAAATGGAGAGAACGAGCCTCCACGGGATGACGATGCTTTGTTTGGTCTAAGCACTAAGCAGCTAAACTGATGACAGCTAGACCACAGCTCTACTATACATACATTTCTTGCTTAATATAGTTTCACCTGTTGTTTTAGAAAAAAAATCCTCCTCAAAAGCGAGTCGCTCTGCATTAGTGGTCAAGCAGACTGACTCATTTTGGAGCCAGCCCCCAGTGGTCAGTCCAGGAACTGCAGCTTTTCTTCCTCCCACGTTAGCTTCAAGCCAGACGTTGGGGTGTTGGCGCTTGAGCAGAACCATCTTAAAGTCGAGTTAACAGAGAGAAAGGAGGTGCAGAAGTAAAAGCTGGAGTGCAGCTTTAGACAGTATACTGTGTTGGAACAGAGGGTTAGTGGTTTCCAGACAGAAGGAGGAACCAGACGGATCTAAGTCTACACAAAGGCCAATTAACTCAGTGTTTTCAAAAACAGCCGTCGGCCGTCGCATCCGACGGCAACTTTTCCATTTGCGACGCCTACTTTCCCTTGGGTAAATAAATTATGAAATAAATAAAGTGTTCGTTAAAGAGCCAAGTGTCCACAAAGGTTTTTGAGTTAATAAACTTGAAAGTTTCGTTGAGAATTTCGCCCAGCCGTGTTGTCTCTTGCATACTCAATAACGTTCAGCAAAGGAAACAGGCTCAGATTTTAGAGCATATTTAAGACAACATATTGTAGCGTCCGGCTGGACGCGATAGAAAGATGGACGAAAAGGTGCTCAACAACCGTCGCTTTATTTCAACCAGAACCGGTTACTGTCGGCCGTAACCACGCCAAAAATAAAAGAACAGCAGTAGTCCCGCCCCCTAACCTATTCTACCCAATAACCTGCCTGCCTCAGCTCGAGATGCATTCAATGAACTCATGTAATCCGAACAACAGAACATCTAAACAATAACAGAGCATCATAACATGAACATAATGTCAGGGTCGCTACAATATTCTGTATTCCAAGACGAGCAAAATGGTGGAAAATGACTGAAAACTAGCCTGTATGTGTTAAATAATTAACACAAATTAGGCACAGATTTCAGATAAATGTGTCATTTTTAACTGTACTTTTTCATTCCAAGTTAAAGATGAATGTGTAAGAATGTTAGTAAATTAGAGACTAGCCAAACTGGAACTACATACCGTTGTTTAGCCTCTTGTAACTTCAAGGCCCATTCAATGTATTGTAGAAATCAGATTAATTCAAGGACGTTAAGTTATCATAAACCAGCAAACAGGAGTTATAAAATAACCATTTATTTCATTTGATTTGTTATTAAAAAACATGTACACCCTTTGCTCTTTCAAATGGGCAATTACGTGCTTTACTCTTGTTTAGACAAAAGACATGAGATTCGGGCCTTAAAGGCCTACTTGGAACTCAACACAACTTCTACTTTCAAAATTGGAAAACACTTAACTGAACATGTTTTCCAAAAAGGTTCCACTCAAGAGGAAGCATCCTCCTTTCCTAAAGCTTCCCAACACAGACCACACTTCCCAGTCTCATCTCCACAGTCTGGTCTTCCTCTGCAATCAAACTTCATATAGCCTCAATGTCCTCCCGCCACCACAGAAGAAGAAAATGTACTTCTTAAGTTTGCATATGTGCAAGTGAATCTGCACTTGGGGCTTCAAATAACACACTTGGGACCAGTTTGCCTTGAGTGACCCCTCCAGGGGCAAAAGCCCCCGACAACATGGCTCCCGGGATAATTCGGACACACAGCTTGTCAGATTAGCTTGTCGGAGTCCCAGAAGCTGAGCATGCCTGGTAGGACTCTTTCTTCAGGGCTGCACTTTGTCACCGATTTCTGTTCATAACGTTTATGGACAGAATTTCTGGGCGCAGCCGAGGAGCGGAGGCAGAGCCGGCCCAAACCTCAATGGGGCCCTAAGCAAAATTTGATTCTGGGGCCCACTATTTCTGCCAATAATATTGATTGTTGATCATTCACACACCTACTACAGTATAAACTTATTACGCCTGACATGTCTTTACACATTTAAGGGGGTTGCCTAGGTAATAACATAAATAATACCAATGCAACAATACAAATAATAATGATGAATGATGTTCAGGGTGCCACATATGGTTTTTAATCTCACATTCATCTTCAAGAGCAGCCTGGGGTTGATTTTCACAACGTAGAAAAACTACAACAGCAATGTGCAAACATTTGTAGCGCAAGAACAACAAAATGCGCTTGCTAGCAAACAGATGACCAATCAAATATTAGCAATAACTTTGTTTTGAAGCCAAAAAGAAAAAAAGGGAGAAATATACAGGGCCAACCCTGAGAATCAACTCGAAGTTAAAGCTCAGACACAAATACAAAATAGGCCAGATGAAAGATAAATCTCTCTCGTTTTAAACTAGCTAGCTATTAGCCTATGTTATTAACTGCTACACAAATCTCTTTGATTCAACATTCCATGACATGCAAACATACCTTTATCTTGGCATTTTTTCTCTTCTTCCTCTTTCTTTTCTCTGCTCCTGAAGGATATGTCCTTTTTTGTGACATTTCCTCAACTACCTGCGCTTTGGACACTCAGTGCACATTACAGGAGGTGCACATTACCGGTGTAGCGGAGCTTTGACATAGAACGGCAGTAAGAATCACTAGGCCTACATCAGCAGCAACGCTAAATTTTTTATTTATTTTGTTTTATTTCATTTTTACAATAATATATCCTTGATCATACAGAAAGCATCACTCATACATGCAAAAAATAAAAAATAAAAATATTTTTTTGTTGATTACTCTTTGGGGCCCCCTACTGGCCGGGCCGGTGCTTAGTTCGCTTATGCCTTTGAGCCGGCTCTGAGCGGAGGGTTCCGGTTCGGTGGTGTCAGGATTTCAGATTTGCTGATGACGTGGTCATGTTGGCGCCACCGGGTGGAGATCTTCAGCTCTCGCTGGAGCAGATCGCAGCCGAGCGTGAAGTGGCAGGGATGACAATCAGCACCTTTCCAAATCTGAGATCATGGTTCTCAGTCGTTAAAGGGTAGAAGGTCTTCTCCGGGTCGGGAGTGAGAAGTTCAGTCACCTGGGAGAGACTCAGAGTAGAGGAGCCAGTTGAGGTGGTTCGGGGATCTGGTTAGGATGTCCACTGGATATCTCCAACTGGGAGAAGACCACGAGGCAGACTCAGGACAGCCTGGACGGATAACATCTCTCGGCTGGCCTGGGAACCTCGGTGCTCTCCCAGAGGAGCTGGTGGAGGCAGCTGGGGGGGGGGGGAGGTCTGGGTTTCATTGCTGCTGCCCCCGTGACCCGACTACTGACCAAGAGGATCCATGGATGGATGGGTAAAACAGTCACTGGTCCACGACTGACCTCGAATTACGAGTCACTTTTCCTGTTTTTGTCCAAAGACTGAAACTGAAGGTGAACAGAGAGAAACGTATTTCTTCAGCGGATAAACATTAAAACTAGTCAGTGATGTAAAACTCTTCTGCATCATGGAGGTCAAACATTCAAGGGATGTGGCCTTTAGAAAAACATGTTCAGGAGCAAATGGAGGCTGTAAATTTACTGATTTAACTACCTAAATTGTGGGAGAGCCCGTGTTTCCCATGACTCGTCCTCATGTTAAAACGAACCGGGTTCACTACATAAAAGTGAAATATCAGCGCCTGCAATTTATAGTTTGTTTGGACCTGTGATCATTCTGCTGTGGGTTCGAGGTTGTCTCTTTTTTTTAGCTGCTTTAGCTGCAACCAGACTGATTGGAGACAGAGGAAAACCAGTTTCAGTAGCGGTAACTGCGTCATGAGTTAAATAAGGATCATTATCTCAACAGCACAGGATTTCTACATTATTGCCAACATTTCACATAAAGAGTAATGCTTCTATATCTGTAATCTGCCTCAGACGTTTTACATTCTGTGCCCAAAATAAATCACTTCAACACTCCAATATTTTTGTCGGATCACATTTAGCTTTGATTGCGTCAGACAAACGCAGTTTCACAGTTATCCCCGTCTAGATTCGCATTAATTTCTCACCAAGATCCTGCATTAAACTGCTTCTCCGTCACATCCCAGAGACTGTAAATGAGTTTGTGGTGGAAAAGCCATGTGTGCGACTCTTTTACAGTTTAAGCACCTAGAGACAGGTTCTGATCATTTTGATGGTCTAACAGTCTCTTTATTTGATTTGTTTGCTTGATGCAAGCCAATCGTTTTTCCACAATGACAGGATTTATTATCTGGGATCAGAAGCTG
The DNA here is from genome assembly GCA_018398805.1 of Hirundichthys speculiger. NCBI lineage: Eukaryota > Metazoa > Chordata > Actinopteri > Beloniformes > Exocoetidae > Hirundichthys > Hirundichthys speculiger. Next base: position 106,641 of record JAGFBZ010002282.1, on the reverse strand, counting down.
TTCACTGGACCAGTTATGGTGTCAACTTTAACACATTATTAGGGCTGGGCAAGTTAACGCGTTGTTATCGCGTTAACGCATTCATTTATTAACGCCGACAATTATTTTATCGCGCGTTAACGCGCTCATATGCTTTTGTTTTGAAAAGTCGGTTACTGGCCGGAACCGGAAAACAATTGGCAGGTAAACATGCGAAAAAATCTAGAACAGACATGAAAAACGATAAAAATCTGTATACTTAACAGTTCAGGCACCAACTCAGGAAGCATTATTAACAATTCTGTCTGAAAAAGAAAATTCTGGACTGCAACAAAACTGATTACTTCAGTGCGGCTCCATCTAGTGGCACAGATGTGTAATGACAACAGAAAGTCCGGTCCTCCATTATAAAACTAATTCAGCCCTGTGAACCATTTTTTTCATTTTGTATTTTTGATCCAAGTCTAAAATTGATATATTTAAAAAACTCAGGCATTTTTTCCTTTTTTTTCTTATAAAATTAAAAAACGAAAAACATATTTAAATGTCACTTTTTAATTTTTTAAATTTTTGATTGACAGTTGAAAATGGAAAGAATGAATGATGCACGAATTGGTAAAGTTACATGATGGACATGTAACTTGGACATTTTCATTTTAAAATTCTCCCAGAAGGAGGATTTTGTTTGTAGACTTTTTTTTTTTAATTTTTCATAAAAACAGGATGACATTAATGCCCCGGCAGTGGCAATAAGCTTTATTTTATTTTACATTTTTTAAGACGAGATTTACACTAAATATGTGTTACTGACAAGTGCTGATGTTAAAAGTGTTTGAACAACAAATGTTATAGCACTTTAGTTCATATGGCAGCAGACATTTAAATAAAAGGGGATTTTACACTACTTTTGAATTCATTATTTGATTTTGCGTATACAATGCGATTAATTCGCGATTAATCAGGGAAATAATGCGATTAATCGCGATTAAGAATTTAAATCGTTGCCCAGCCCTACACATTATAGAAGACTTTTTTGCTTCCATAAATCCATATGGTGGCCTTTTTTTTCCCTCTTCATTTGAATACTCTGCCACATAATTAATCAATGAGTGATTATCCATAAATAATCATGCGTCCTACCTGTACAGAGAGAATAAAAGAAACATTTGATAAGGAGACAAGAAACATACAGCTGAGATTAGCGAAGCAGCAAAACACTATCATCTTTGTTCAAGGCTGTGTAAAACCTGAGGAGTTTCTAATCACTGCAGATATCTCAGGTCATGTGTCTCCTTCCATCCAGAAACATCAGCATCATTTCAGATCTTTGTTTGATACTCGGACTCTTGACGATGATGAGACTGAACGGATTTGTCGTCACTCGTCTGTTTTTATTTCCGTTGTGTACCTGGGTCGAACCCGTCGACCGACGTTATTCTAAGCTTGCCCTCTAGCGTTCATTGCCCCCCCCCCCCCCCCTCCTCCTCTTTTGTAGTATTTTCTTCCTGGGTGCTCATTGTCTCTGCGTGGCGTCCCGAGGTGAAGCCGTCAGTCTCTGGCTGGTTGGAAACCACCGTTCCCACAGTGCTCCAGTTCCACCGGCCCTGATCTGAGCCGTGCACCAGCCACAATCAGCCACGACTGTCTTTCTCAGGTTTCCTTTTCACTTTCTGTGGAAGCAGGAGAATTGATCATTAATCAACATGTGAGAAAACGCTGTTTCTGCACACCTTTCTGCCTGGACGAAATACACCTCTAAATTATTAAAGTGGCGAGAAAAGTATGAGAGCTCTGTTTTTAAATGACAGGGAGCTGAGCTGATAACAAACAAAGACTATTATTTGTTGTCCTCATTGAACACACCCATTAAACATCCCTAGTGCTGGAGGAAAAAGTAAGTGAACCTTGGAAATTAGTAGTAAGTTAAATCTCTTTTGGCAGCAACGACGTCAAGCTAGTGTTGTCAGTAACCATGATACTCCCTCCGCCATGCTTCAGTGTTGGGGTCATTTTTTTTATGTTGGACAATTCAACTTTGGTTTTATCAGTTCATAAAAGATTTCATCCAGTAGCACTGGGAACAGTCAAGGTCCTCTTTGTCAAACCTCACGTGCACGGCAATTTTTCATTTCTGGAGGAAGCTGCTGCTTCATCTGGAAATCCTTTGCATCCAGCAGAGCTCCAAGAAGCTTGTAAATATTCCAAAACAGTAAAAACTGAGAATCAAAGTGCGCCTCTGAGCAGCAGCATAGAAAAACAGATGTTTTTCCCGCGAATCCAGCCGAGCGGGAGGTGCTTCCCAGCGAGTTGCGGTGAGTAAAACCAAACCACGGCACGTTTTCCACGTTCTGTGGGACTTCGGCTGTCGGCTTTACAAATAAAAACTGATAGCTCAAAATGATTATCGCCTTAAACGCAGATATCTTTGTCTGCTTTTCAGGCGGCTGACGTGACAAATGTTTTCCAACCGGCGCTTTCTGTCCGCTGGTGGGAGGGCTTTAAAATGAATGCTTGAATGAATGCTTTATTTCGGTTTAAAACAAAAATAAAATCATGTTTTACAAAAAGAAAATTTTAGATAACAACCGAAAAAGGAATAGGCTGAAGCCCCAAGGCTTATTTTTTTTTGCCTATCCTATATCATCAGAGGATTTATTGACTATTACACAATAGTACATCATTACAAAACACATAGCATAAACAGAAAAATTTAATTCAAATCAAATTTCCTTATTTTCCTTATTTCCTAATTTTTGATAATATTAGATTTCAAAGTCTTCTTGAAGACTAACACACATTTTTATTTCATCGTTCAATCCGTTCCATAATTTTACACCCAAAACTGACACACATCTATACTTTAAATTAGTTCTAACTCTGCAAGTTTCAAACATTAATAACCCCTTTAAATTATAATCCACCTGCCTTATCTTAAACATTTCTTGAATACAAAAGGGAATTGTCTTAATTACAACTCGAAACATAATTTCTGAGGATTTTGAATATACAATGTCCAAAAATTTTAATGTGTGTGATCTTATAAAAAGCTGATTTGTAGAATCACGGTATCCAGCTCCATTTATTATTCTAATAGCTCTTTTCTGCAGTTTAATTATTGGATCTAGGTTCGTTTTATATGTATTTCCCCAAATTTCAGCACAATATGTCATATAAGGCATCACAAGCGAAAAGTACAGCAAATGAAGGCAGCTATTATTCAATAAATCTCTTGTTTTGTAAATAATAGAAATAGACTTGGATAATTTCTGTTTTACATGTTTTATGTGAGGCTTCCAACAAAGTTTGTCATCTATTATTACTTCCAAAAACTTAGTTTCATACACTCTTTCAATTTCAACATTATTTAATTTCAGTTTTACCTCAATGTTAGTCCGTTTACCACCGAACAACATAAATTTAGTTTTATTTTCATTTAGCGATAGTTTATTTAAAGCAAACCATTTGGTTAATTTCATCAATTCAATTTCTACAGTTTTTAACAACTCCTTTATGTTCCCTCCAGAACATGCATTCCGTGAAGAAATACAAAAGTAAGCTGCCCATCATGAGCCAATGGACGGCGTGTAACTAGGTTCAGACAAACACCTTCTGCTTAACGCGCACCCAGATACACAGGGTTTAATCAAAAAAGGTCTCAGTTTGGCTGGTGTTGTTTAACCTTAAAAGGAACTACTGAAATCACAACAAGAGCCGGACAAACAGTCGGACTCCTGAGCAGACGGGCCTTCGTGGATGTCAAATCCGGCTCCGGCTTTTAAAATAAAAATGTTCATCTGATATTAAGGATTTGACTCCTTCTCTCACATACCGACTCTCAGATACCAGAAATGGTTGCGACTCAGAGAGGTAACTCAGAAATACTTGAGTTATTCTTAGACGGATCCAAGATTTTCTGTTTGTCTTTCACGCATACCAGAATCTGGGAGCCTGCATCGGTGAACTGTTTTAATTTCACAAGCATCTGATGTTGTTTAAAGTTCAAACTGGAATAGGATTCTACCTTGAAGTAGAAAAGCTTATCTTTAATATCTGTTTCTAGTTAATCTGTCTTTGAAACACAATATAATTGATTATTTGAATGAGATGAATACCCAAATATGTATTGCCACCCTTTTGTTATTGGTTTAATTATCCAATCATGTTGTAGACCTTAGTCAGAAGATGCAACAGGCTGTCTGCAAGTTTTAATAATGTGCTTGTTTTCTTAGCATGTTATTATATTGGAGCCCTCCAAGGATAATACAGCCATGGTCCATCACAACCAATTAAATATCCAGTCATTTCTGGCACTTAAGATATCGTTTATTGCACTCAAATGTCGAGGAAACGGTGCCACCTGTGTCTTGTGGATGAATGTAATAACTTTTCCTCTCTCTCTCTGCAGTCATCCAGTTTGGTTTCGTCTCCCTGTTCGTGGCGTCTTTCCCGCTCGCCCCTCTGTTCGCCCTGCTCAACAACGTCATCGAGATCAGGTTGGACGCCAAGAAGTTCGTTACAGAGCTACGCAGGCCAGTCGCCTGCGCGTGCTAAAGACATCGGTAAGCTGATAAAAAGGCTTGGAACTCTTCAGTTATATTTTTTTAGCGCTTTATGTGACCCTAAAGGTGATCTCTGAGGACATAAGTCAAGAGTTGTCCAGAGCAGTTGAACTACAGGAAGCTGGAAAGGTCATCTCAAGGTCACAGGTTCCCTCTAGTTGAGATAGACAAGCGAAGGAATCACCGTTTCAAACATCACAGGACACCAACTGCCTCTGAAACCAGGCAGATCAAGTTGCTCTGGAGTTAGCGGTAGCTTCAGGCAGTGAGGTCGGTTTCACAGCTGAGTTTACAAAATTACACCCCTCGGCAGTTCGTTGCTCGCGCCTCCAATTTTCTGTGTTTAGCTTGATCTCTGTACGTATTTATTTTAGCCAAAGGCTCTTAAAGGCTTTTCTAAACCGTGTGCTCCTCCCAGAGCCGACGGCAAAATCTGACCACAACCTTGAGATTAAATCTCTTCCTGGTCAGGCCTTGGCGCTGGTGGTCCAGCTGTTGAAGCACTCTGGCTGACTTTGTTGCTTCATCCACCTGTATGGAGAATATAAAAGTACTGCCTGATACCTGTGACCGCTACAATTATGATAAAATTACCTTTCTTTGCTTTGGTTCAATTCAACTTTATTTATTTAGCGTCTATTACAATCTAAAGACTGTTTCAAATGTTTGATGAAAAACAGAATGGAAAGAAAAGAGGAACCATAGAAATAGAAACTGAATTATAAACGACATAGATCCGTGTGCAGGACTAAGCACAAACAGTAAGGGAATATGTGTTTGGTTGGTTCTTTCTTTGTTGTACCAGTTCTTCTTAGTGATAAATAGTTTTTCTGTCCCTCTCTATTGTAATTAAAGGACTCTAGTAGATGCTCTATATATTCTCCCTTCCTCTAATCACCCAGAAGTGATGCCATGATGTTCTTCACGTTCTCTGTTGTAAAGTTGAAACGACTTTAACTGATGAATCTGAAAAAAATTAAGTGTATGCAGAGTCAATCCTGATGATTTGTGCTTTATGATGCGGTTTCTGTAGAGGTTAGAGATCTTTACATCTAAAGTGTATTCAGCTGTCAGCAGTGACAGTCCAGTTTAGGGATGGAACGGTTACTGGTATCACCGTAGAGCGGGGAACATTTTACACAATAAAAATTACAGTTTATGTTTGACTTAATCTCATAATTCGCAGTCGATTACCGGGATCTGTAATATCAGCCTCATTCAAGTCTCTTGAGCGACTCACAACTGTGAATATGGAGCTTGTAATATCAGCATCATAACATGAGCATGGTAGAAAGTGGTGATAGCACGCAGGACATTTACCAACCCACTAAAAAGACGAAATCTGAGGTCTGTTATTTTTAAGAATGCAGAGGGACAACTGGTGGAGGACAAATATCCCGTCTGCAGAGTATGCAAAAAAAAAAAGAATGCGAAAAGAAACACCTCAAATCTACTGGCTATAATTTTTGTTCCTGATAATTGTTTGCATATTTTGACCAACTGTGGATGTTAAAAAGTTTCATTTAAACTTGCACCAGACAAATAATCTTTGTTCCTGTAAATTAGTTTGTTTATTTGAAATAAAATCTCTTTCTGTGCCAGTTGTTTGTCCTTTTAATGTGAAAGTTTCATTTTGATAAATTTTGGTCTTCTTATGTTTTAGTATGACAAGAAAATCACAAGATTTTGTGAAATTATTTTAATGAATGTGGTTTTGGACATTTGTACAGCAATTGAGAATACCTTGCGATAATATCGTAAACCGTGATAATTCGGTCACTATAATCAAGATATCAAATTTTCCATATCGTTACATCCATATTCCAGTTACAGTTTGTTCCCTGTATTTAATGCTAATATCGCTCTTCTCGTCCTGCTTCTACAGGTATATGGTACAACATCCTCAGTGGAATGGGCAAACTGTCAGTCATTATAAATGTAAGTATCAATGTAATAACCCACTTTAAAAAAAATATATATTTATTTTTGACTAATAATTATATAAGACCAGTATATTATAACGTAGGACTGGGACTTGAACGCATTAATTTTGTCTAATTAATTTCAGAAAAAAAACATTTTTGTTGTTTAAGTTCACATATATGTCTATTCATTAATTCAGTTGTCAACCACAATTTGTTTCAATTAAAAAAAATTGACTTATTGTCAGTTTATACCTCATTGACTAAAATTTTTTTGCACAAATATTGCACATAATTTTTAAATCACGTCCCACCACTAATTGTAAGTACTTAAGGTCTCATATAAACTACTTAATAAGACTATGAACGTCACTGTTACAATTTTAATGCATTTTAATGTAATTAGTGTTCAAACTTCAGTCCCTGAAGTCAAAATCAGGAATCGAAAGCAGCGTCTACAGAAGCCGAAGCAGGGCTTACCTGACACAGGTGAGACACAATGATCTGGCATAAATCCAGGCAGTGTTTCTGCAGACGGAGGTAACAGAAAACACCTGAGAGGCAGTCAGGGAGTCAAACCTGCTGTGATTAAAGAGCAGGAAGCAAAACTGACTGGAACAAACATGGGTAGGAAAGAACCGTAAAATTAAACAGGAAGCCAAGTTGACTAATGTGCATTAGAAAAACAGATTACCAAAATAAAACCACCTGGAATGCAGCACATGAAAATAAGACAAATGCTACCTAAACACGCGAGCAACTTAACAAAAGCAAAGAACATAAGGGAACTGAGTCTGACCTATCCTAACCGAAAACATACGGATTCATACGAGCAGACCAGAGATGAAGGTGTTGGAGTCAGAGAAGGATCTTCTCGGGGCTGATCCTCGGTCAGCCAACCAAATCCTGCTCCGTTTACTTTTAATACTGAAGAGATTTGTGGAGGATAGAAAAACAAGGAGCAGGAATTTATTTATTCTGGAGTTATAGAGATTGAACTCTCATAAGCGCCTCTGTACAGTCATGTGAGATGAAACATACTTTCACTGAGGTTTACTTTGCAGTCTGCTCCTGTAAATTCATTCATAAATATGGCTCGACATTATCCGTTTACAGCATTTAATGTGTGACATGTGCAGATACCTTTAAAACATGTTTTAAACATGAGACAAAGTTAGAAATATACCATTTATCTGAACTGATGTGTAGCTCAGGAGCAGCAGGTGAAGGACCACACAGGCTGAAACAGGAATTACTTCCAATTTACAATACTTGTATTAAATTAAATTAACGCATGATATAATTAGTTTTTGAAAGTTCACTTGGTCTGAAGACTGATTTATTTGGAGCCAAAAAAAAAACATTGTGGGCCAAAAACCTTAAATAACCTACAATTAAGGAAGTGATTGCCCCGTAAATAAATTATACTCCTACCCACCATGATTCAAAATGTGCGTTAAAGCCGTACGTCCACCGGCTGCCACAATGCAAATTAATGTCCCTCCTACAGGGGGACTGCTAATGCAAATTAGCCTTCTGGCTATAATTGGGTATATTTACATTTTAAATATTCATTAATATACAATGGCCCTCTACACTAAATAAAGTGATTAAATAAAATAAGAAAATTAAATAAATCTATCAAACTAGAAAACACTCGGAGAGCGCAGACCTCCGCCAAGTGCAACAATTGTGGGCCAGATTTATAGATTGCAATAAAATCCGCCTTTCTGGAGCAGATCCGGATCAGCCTTTGAAATTTGATAGAAGTTTCCATTGTCAATCCCTGAGTCAAATTTCATGAGTTTTGGGCAATAATAACGGAGATATTGAGAAACAAAATTTTGGCCCCATTGACCGCAATGTTATCGAAAATTTGAAAGTGATCCAGAATCCAGGAATTTCTTCCGGATCACAGCCGAAATGAAATCAGTTCTTCCTTTTTACATTTCCGACAATTTCTGAAAATTTCATCAAAATCCATCAATAACCTTTTGAGTTATCTTGAACACAGACAGACAGGCACTCGACACATTTCGTTTCCAACATGATTGATGGCGCCATTTCAAACTGCTGTTCTCATCAGCGTCATCAATCAAAAAACCTCTTAAATTCCTGTGTTTTTTTTTTTTAAATTATATCACAGATTCTGTCACCAAACCATTTTCACTCTCAGTGTCTCTCTCTGTCTGCAGGCCTTTGTGATCTCCTTCACGTCAGACTTCATCCCTCGGCTCGTCTACCAGTACATGTACAGCCAGACCGGCACCATGCACGGCTTTATTGACCACACGCTCTCCTACTTTAACGTGTCCAACTACAAGCCGGGCTCGGCGCCGCAGAACTCAGCGCACGGAGACATCACCGTCTGCCGGTAAAACAGACGCGCATGCTAGCACACTGGTTATTATTATCTTTGGCGTATCAGGCGGTCTAACTGCACACCTCCATGTCATCATGAATGCCCACAGAGACATTCTTACCCACTAATGGCCACATTATCGACGGCCGGAGACAACACACTATTGTATCTTCTGTGCATTTTTACTGATGCCGACGGCAAGAATCTCTTTCATAATGTCAATATAAAGCGTTGTGGTAGAAAAGGTCACGGGACGCTGGCACCCACGGACAGTTGAGGCCGACCTGCTGTTACATAAGCCGGCAGGGAATTACGATGCAAGAATACGGTCTTTGTGTTAGAGCACTGTGACGCGTCACATCAGAAACATGACGAGATGCTTTACGCCTCTAAAACTTATTAGGCGTGAAATTGGGTGGGAGATATCCCGAGAATGCTTTTTTGTGTCTGCAGTGTGTAATTGCTGTGTACCGCAGCTGTATCTTGGCTCAAGGCTAAACATTCAGCTCTGTACGTCAAATGCTCAGCCAGTACATGTTTTCTCCTTTCTGCCTGCCTTTCTAACTCTACGCTTCTCTAGATGGAATAGTTGCGAAAGATAAGAAAAAAGAGGTCAAGAGAAAATAAATGGTTGGGCAGGAGTGTCAGATGAAGTACCAGTATAAGTAGAACAGAAATGAATGACGAAGCTTTTACAGGCAGAGATTCAGCAGGATGCAACGATGCAAACGTGGCACAGCAGAAAATAAGGGTCGAGTCTGAGTAGTTAGATGAAGGGATGGTTAAAGAGATGGATGGTTTGACAGAAACCAACCAGGGTTGGGGACCAGGGAAGGTTTTAAATCTTTAATTGCATATAAAAACATCAGTTTGAGGAACTGGAGAATAGTTTCTGCATCAGCGGGCATCACTGTACTCCTCTCCAGTCATGTTTTCTCAACTCAGTCCTAAATATAAATGTGGGATAAATCGTGCCTGTCAGCAAATCATTTAAGGCTGCATTTAGAGAAGGATTCTTTATCTTTAATGGTGTAAAAGACAGATGTGGGAATGGCATAAAGAATGTGCTGGATTTTCAACCACGACCAACTCCAACTCATATGTGACTGAACGTTGACAATTCAGAGGGTTTGAGGTGAGATTTTAATCTCAGCTCAGAAGTTGAAAAGCTCATTTTATTTGAAACCACCCATCTTTTTTAAATGTATAAAATTCTAAAAAGAACTAAATGTGGAGAGAGAGAAACATCTTTAATTCGAGCAGACTATCGTGCGGTTCTCAAACTGAGACCTTCGAAACTTCAGGTAAATTCGTAAACTGGCGTGTCCCGCCCAGAAGGCACTGATCACAAGGCGCTCCACTTTTGAAATGTTCCATTTGGGAACTTGAGGTCCAGACCAGACCAACACGCCACTTCTGGTGCCTGTGCATCCTTAAATCCTCTGTTTACTGTGTGCTGCAGTGAGCATCATGTTTGGCCTCCCCCTCCGTCTGCTGTTACCTTCCTAAACCAGTCACACATACTAGCGACAGACTCACCCCACCTGGAGACAGGTACATGGGCCGGGTTGATCTGCACTTGAAGGCTTATAGGACCAGATACAGAAATTCTGCTGGCATGAAGGTTAAAGAAAATCTCCTTGCTCTTTCCAGATCTTTCTTTTACTGTTAAATCAATCATGCACCACTTAATATGACAGACATCCTAAAAGACCTTTGAAAGTCATGAAAACCATAATCTGGGACCTTTAAATGTTTAATCACGATTAATGGCACTCAGTAGATAGCTTTGACAGCACTTAAGTTTTTTATTATTTCTTTTCTTGAATGCAAATATGGCTCCTTGAAAATTCTTATGATTGGCAGAGCCGTCCCGTAAACATCAGGTTACACCTGTTGAGGAAACCTGCCACGACAGTTGTCTTTGGAAAGTGAAAGAGTTTTTGACTCAGCAGCAGCTAAAACTGCTACTGAAAAATGTATGGATACATATTGTTCATAGTCAACAATTAAATGTGTACATGGGACAAGCTAATAAATGTCACCCAAATGTTATTCACTGTGTTCAGTGTTGCAGAAGTAGAAGCGACTGCAGTAATTAGCAATATTGAGTAACTTGTAGCAGTGCTATCCGTAAGTCCTAGCTGCCGCCTGATGGCGCATCACAAGTTGAGCTGGCTACTTCGTTGAATGTGTAAATTTAAGTAATACTTAGCCTGCAAGTGTTAGCACATGTTTAGATGAGGTTGTATTCTCTAAAGTGACTCTCTTTAGCCTTCCTGACTGCTACAGTAGCACAGTGTCATTTCCCTAATGCTCAGCTTTTAGCGTTGCTGTCCAACAGTTAACAGTAACTCTCTCTGTATGGCAGCAACCTTGCTCTACTCAGAATCGGGTTTTGCAGTGTTTTGCTAACTTTGCACCTCTACTGTTCCCGTACTGCTTCAGATGTTTGGTAATTCCTCTGCTTCTCTCAGTGATGATCCTCAACTTTGCAGGCGATGTTACTAAATTAGAAGTGCATCTCAGCAACGTTGAAGGTAATGTGCTAGCTGCAGTAATCAGTCAGGCGACAGTTGCTAGTGCTAACTGATCCAACGAAGCATAACTCCAAACAGAAGCCCCTGAGACCCGCAGTCAGTGTGCTTCTCCTGACATAACAAATTATACTGCAAACACACTTTAACACCAGCAAGTTATGTCATGTTAGCGTAACGCTGTAATTTTTCAGTTGAAGTTTTTCAAAAGCTCATATGTTTCTACCTTTTACAATATTTTGAATGTAAAATATGATGCCATACCATGACTAAGTTAAAATTTTTATACATCATGCATTCTTTCCACACAGCTGTTTTTGATGTAGGATCAGTTTATGAATAATTCTGATTTTAAAAACAAATAAAAGTATGACAGTTTGTGCAAAAATGCCATAAAATATATGGACTTGTTTTACAGCCACAAGACCTGAGCACTTTTCAGCAACCTCTTTGTGTCCCAAAATGTTAAAGGGTCAAATGGGTAGTTATCGTGATATTTTAAATTAAAACTTCCTTCCATCAGGGAGAGCATTGAAGATGGGACAGGGCTGGATCTTCCAGCATGAACAATGATCCCAAACATACCGCTCGAGCAACGAAGGAGTGGCCTAGCCGGCCTCCAGACCTCAACTCCATAGAAAATTTGCGGAGGGAGTTAAAAGTCCGTGTTGCCCGGCGACAGCCTCGAAACATTACTAGTGTAGAGGAGATGGAGGAATGGACCAAAATACCAGCTACAGTGTGTGAAGACTTACAGGAAACGTTTGGACCTCTGTCACTGCCAACAAAGGTTACGTTACAAAGTGTAGATAGATAGCTGAGTGGTTGGGATGCATCATCGCTCTCATATTTCCTGAGCGTCTACACTGCTCCTCTCTAATGAAGGCAATAAAAAGTAAAAGGTTATCTTAAAAATTCAAAATCATGGGAAAGACCTCTGGATGCACACTGAAGATAATATTTCTGTCGTTTAGGCGCTGTTAGGCTCTGGACCCTGCTCTTCCTCTCCTTACTCTCCCCCTGCCTTCCTCCTATCTAATGGAAATTAATAAATGATAAGGAAGGGAGTGGAGGGGACATGCCAAATGTGTTATCACTGGTTTCTGCCTGTGACATATGAAATATACATGTTCATACGTAAACCAGATGGACAGAGTTGCACCTGACAGCAGCGATATTCCGAGACGAGGGTCGACTGTGTATATATTTTCTTAAGGATGGGAATGGTTTGGCCTTTGCTTGTCTGTAAATTTATTTCTGGGTCCCTGGAGGCAAAGTTTTGGCAGCAGTAACTCTCGTGAATACATGCACAGACACACACACACACACACTAAACATAAAACCATAATCTCATTGAGAGGTCTTATGAAAGAATATTGAGTTAGATGCTCCAGTTGCTGCGGCGCTCCACTATTATAACCAAACATGGAGCGTCTCAAAAATACACACAGGAGCACATACATGGAGCAAAACAAGACTCTCTACTTTCTTTTTTTTTTTTTTTTTTTTTTTTCTTAGAAGGGAAAGAGACAATCTAAGTTAAAATTACGGGAGTAGGACAGGAAGGGAGGTCTTGTTTTACAGTTTAGTTCACATTTGAAGATGACCTCCTACAATCTGCTGTAAAAATATTGTCAAGTGAAAGATGAATAGATTAAAGAAAAAAACAGAGGGGAGAAGAGCTCACTCTCACGAGCAGCATTCCTCGGTCATGACTGTATAAGGAGAAGGAATCAGCCATCATAAGACCTCGCTGACACACAGATTCACACACATTTCCTCCTTTGTTGTTTCTATACTGTTGGTGACGGCTCGATCTGTACGTTTCATCTCTTCGGGGCTTCAGAAGAATTTTTTCGTGACATGAGTGCGTGTAGACGTGAATGAGTCGTTATGTCTTGTCAGTGAAACTTGGATTGTGTCTGACACATAAATGGGACGTTTTAAGCTGCTGCGATCACTAAGTGTGACTGGTGTTTCCTGCGTTCCCCCTCTGAGGCCCAGGCTCACAGCAAAGCGTTAAAATATTCACACACACAACAAAAAAGTATTCGTGCAGATTAATATTTAAGAGATTGTTCAGGCTAAATTATCCATTTCAGTTTCATTGGAAAGAATATTTGATTATTTTTAGACTTGCAGTCTCCCTTTTATCAGCAAAAACTACCCAAAGTAACATTTTCAGCCATTTTTTTCAAACTACAACAATGGCCATAAAATTAGAGGCAACCAAGAGACCTAAAGAAATAATGACGGACAGAAAAACAGAGTCAAAAGCAGGCAGTGTCGCAGATATACAGGGACCCCCGAGCCATAAATTGCAAAAGTTCCTTTGTATTTCCTTGGTTTTCATTCATTTTCTTCGTGACAGCGAGCATGACTGCGAGTAACGCAGTTCAGGAGGAACCACTGCTTCCTTCTAGGGGTCCTGAAGCCACCAAACCCTCCACACCTTAGCTGGAGTTCTTAATAGAGGCTCCCCGATGACCGCAAAATGGTGCCCGGTGGCAGAAACGTATTGCATTCGGGGCTTTTTGTGGTCATAACCACTTCCTGTAAAAAGAGCAACGAGCCAAAACAAGTGATGCATATCATTCATTTTAAGTGATTTTCTTCCTTCAAACAAACATGAACTGCTGCGATGCTGCGCAGTCACAGAGGTCCAGAACAAAGAAGCTCCACCTCCGTTCCTTCCTGGCTGATGTGAGTAAAGTGGATAAAACCGCACTCTCTACCACAGACTTACAGAAGATATGGAAGATCCCCCAGAAATAATTTTTTTTAAAAAGACAATCTTTCTGCAGAGGTACTGTCGGCTCTGTCTCTGCTTGTAAACAGCCTCAGTGTTGCGTCTCCACCCAAGGCTGTCGTCCAAAATAGTGCTCGGCTTCTTCCTGAAGTTATTTCTGGATCCATTTGCATTAAAAATACAGAAATTTGTATTATTGACTTATTTCACCAAGAAAAGCTTGTTTTACATTACAGTGATACCTCATTTTTCGCGGTTAATGGGGGCCGGCTCCCCCCCGCGACAATCAAAATCCGCGATCTGGAGCCGGAGCCCCCCGAGCCTCAATAATGTGTTTAAAATATGTTTAAAACCCCCCAAAAAAGTAGCGAGGCACTGCAGTGAAACAAGACAAAGGCTCAACTGTGGTCTTTCTGTTTCCTTCACAGCCTCTGGTCTCTGAACCGTAGTAAACAAACCGCTGCTATTGTGCTATTTTTGGCTCGTAATTAGCAGCTAACACGCTAACAACACAAAAGAAAAAGTCCGGTTTTCTCTGCATGGAACGAGCACTTTATTGTGTCACTGCAGGAACTTGTAACATCACACAGGTTGTATTGTTGGGCTCCTGTCGGTTAACAGAGAATGTAAATCTATACACGCTGTTCTTTGGAAGCTTATTTTAAGGTACGTGAATGAAATTTGTTGTTTCTGCCTCAAGCTGCTAGAAGCACTTTTTTTTGGTTTCCTGGTCATATAATCATTTTGTTCTTGTTATTGGATTTGTGTTTAGATATCCCATCTCAGTTTCTGCTTCACTTTTTCTTCTTGGGAGTTTTAATCCAAAGGCACTCTCTGTAGCAATACCAGATCTGACCACATGGGGGCATATAGATCTGCCGTGTTGATGGTCTGCTAGTACCAGTTTGTCCTACTTGAGGTTCATTTTGCTGTGTCTCAGTTAAATGCAAGGATTTCTTAAAAGTGACAAAACCTTTTGGACCTGATGAAGAGATACAGTCCAGCGAAAAACGCATATGTCTTTGTGTTTCATGACATTAAACTGTTAAGGATAAAAGAAATGTAAAAAAAGGTTATGAGGTATATCTTTTGGGCAACCCTTCACGACAAAGTATCTTGGTCTTGGTGTCTGGTTTTCCATTGATATACATGACACTGCTTTGTCAATATTTGTATTTAACAGCCTTTCATCAAATTTTGTTAAGCCGTTTATTTGTCCATGTGCTAAGATTTATTCTGAATATATTATCTCTGACTGTTTTACCTGATTTAAACTTCATGTTGTGAGCTCTCTTTTCATGTCCCTAAATACATTAATGTGATGTAATACTGGCTAGACCAGTGGATGGATAGCTAAGGAGAACATAATGCAGACCTTTGTTTCCTAATACGTCTCTTCTGTAAATTCAGTGTGTAGAGAGGATGCTATTTCTGCCTAAAGATCCTCTCAAGATTAACAATGAGAGTCATTGTCTCCGAAGTAATTGCTTTGAAAGGAAGTCTGTATGTTGAACATTAGATCCAGCAAGGAAGGGCAGCCTCTTTACTATACCTTTGAAAACAGTCCAGATGATCTGTAGCATGAAGCTAAAAGGGTCTGCAGTCTTCAGTCCAGCTGAAGATGGTTGAATCTGTAACCTGGAGCTGAGTACTTGCTTAAGCTTTGACTTTCATGGCTTTTAAATGTGCTTTCCAAGAATTTTCTTCTTGCTTATGTCTTCCTCTGTTGGCATTGTGTTAACACACCTGACTGTTCCAGACCAGCAAGTCTCCATAGATGCACTAGGGGTGTAATTGTTTTATTTTCCACACACTGCTTCTGTTTTTTTTTTTTTTTTTTAACTTAGACTTAACATAAAGAACATATCTGATGTTGAAATTGAAGAGTTTATTTAATCAATTCTGATGTGCTAAATGTTTTCTGTTGGAGAAAGTTCTGGACTGCAGGTGGACCGGTTCAGCACCTGGACTCTTCTCTTGTGAAGACATGCAGTATGTAGTTTAGCTTTGTCTTGCTGAAATATGAGGACGTCTCTTCTTCTTTGTCCAGTCATGTGACCGAGCTGTTGCCAGTTACCATGATTAGTTGTCAAATGCACATAAATCATGTGAATGTGACAGAACTGTGCCTGTCAGGATATATTTGTGTGGGTGTAAAAAACATGATGCATGTGACAACTAATGCTTTCTTTGATTTATGGTTTTAGAGTAAGTCGGTTTGATGTAAGCATTACAGCTGCTGAGCTGGAACCTTCCTGTTCGATTCGGCTCATTTTGTTTTTCATTTGTGCCAATTAGTAGATTTCCAGCCTTTGGTTGCCCCTGCTCCAGTGTGGGTACCATCAAAGTCAAAATGATATTTTCCATGAAATGGTCAAATGTCTTTTATGTTCTACTTGGAATAAAATATGGGTTTTTGAGAGTTAGAAATCATTGCATTCTATTTTAATTACTTTTACAACAGTGTCACAACTTCTTTGGAATCAGGTATGTAGAGTAAATATAACCTTCGATGGATTAAAAAACATGTCATATTAACCTTTGTCATTTACTTAAGAAAGCCTAAGTTAAAAAGCAGAAGGGTTTGTTTTCTTCAAGTTTATTTTGACAGGATCCCTTTGTGACCGTTTTATTTCTCCATATATGACTGACTGACTGCAGTCAAAACTCTGTTACAAATAAACTTAAAGTGGAACATAAATGGGTGGTAACCTCTTCATAACTCCCTCTGACAGGAAACAGCTTGGTTTGAAGCAGAAATTACTCAACACAAAGTGCAAAAAGTAGACTAGTCTTTAATTTACTTCACAAAAATGTTAAACCTTAATCTGAATATTCCCTTGGAAAAGACAGCAAAGGTGTGTTACCAAATTGCTTTTCCTTTGCAGAAATTTTTTAGCTAAAGCTATATATTATACAGTATATATATATATATATATATATATATATATAATTATTTTTTTTATTTTATTTTTTTTCTCAAAAATATCTTCCTATATGTTCGGGTATAGGCAGCACGGTGGCAGGGGCCTTTCTGTGTGGAGTTTCCATGTTCTCACCGTGCTTGCGCGGGTTTCCTCCGGGTACTCCGGATTCCTCCCACAGTCCAAAGACATGCATGTTGGT
The DNA here is from genome assembly GCA_018398805.1 of Hirundichthys speculiger. Classification (NCBI taxonomy): domain Eukaryota; kingdom Metazoa; phylum Chordata; class Actinopteri; order Beloniformes; family Exocoetidae; genus Hirundichthys; species Hirundichthys speculiger. The sequence goes on along the minus strand of JAGFBZ010002282.1, from coordinate 89,407 downwards.
TAACTGGTGGTTCTAAATTGCTCGTAGGAGTGATTTTGAGTGTGCGTGGTTGTTTGTCTGTTATGTGGCCCTGCGATGGACTGGCGACCTGTCCAGGGTGGACCCCTGCCTTTCACCCGAAGAGAGCTGGGATTGACTGTTAGGAATAATAACATCTGAGGGCTGTTTAATTGTTAAAGCTTAAACTTGACATGAGGGAATGTCTCCTTTTATGACCGTGAGTTCCTAAGCATGGGTTTACGACTTAATTACCGTAACATCCTCCAGACCCCCGATCAACAGTATGCAACCCCCGGAACAACAGTTTGTTTATTAACCAGGACTTTGTGATTGGACATCTGGATTTCTGGGGACAAAGAGTCATAAACTCAGAGGAGACCAGGGTCCGCCTTCCTTTGGATCTTTGAAGACAGGCACAATCTAACTTGGAGCGTGCATTTCGTCCATGGCAGCATCTTGGTGATGTTGTGGACAAGTGTACCATCGGCCGATTAAAATATTCTGCATGGCATAATAATTCTTTGTAATCATGATTGTATTAAACTCTTTGATTGACTTTTGTTTCTAGTCTTGTCACTAGGCACCAGATAAAAGAACACAGAGAGATACTTTCATGAACCCACGTTGGGATTGGATGGATGGATGTTCGGGTACATTTACAACTGTAGACTCTCCACTCTCTTTATTAAATGAACTGTCAAGTCCAAACTTAAGTCCAAACAGATAAACAAATAGGGCCATGCAAAGACAGTACAGGGAACAAACCAGTAGATTGGACAATGAACTGGGAATGAATACTTGGTGAAAGTAAGCTGAACAGAAAAAAAGAGCCTCCCAAGACCAAGGAGCTACTCCCAGCTTGCTGAACTGACGCCATCTCAGATTTGTCATATATATGCAATTCACTGAATGGCCCCTAGGGGCTGGCTCCAAAAGTGAGTCATTCTCCATTAATAAAATGAGAATAGACCTTCCCAAAGGTGAGCGAGAGTGAGTGGTACTCATCACACTGGTTCTCTGTGGTTTGTGGATCTATGAGCTCACGAAAACAATTTTCCCAAGATAATCACCTTGCAACCACCACAATGGCAGACTTCCAAAACAAATTCTCAACTATGAAGATGTGGATAGAACCAGGCCGTGACATTATTCACATGTACTGGCTAAAGAAACAAACTGTAGTCCATGAACTCCTGGCACCACAAATGAACCAGCTCCTACAGAACAGGACCTGCCCAGGATGGTTCACCCGTGGCTAAACTGTCCTGATCATGAAGGATCCAACCAACTATCAGCCAATAACCTGCCTCTGCACAACATGGAAGATCATCATCGGCATCGTAATGACTCAATACATAAATGAGGCCTTGAAGAGAAACACCAGCTACTGGTCGAAAGAAAGGTCATGAGACTGTAATATGAGACGGACAAATTTATTCACCATCAGGATTTAGTACATAAAAAGTTTATGATTTGGTGCTGCAAACATGGATACTAGACTGCTTGGAACATTAAGAGCTTTTGTCAAGAACAAACTCTAGAGGCCAATTTGAAGCCAAGTGAGGTATATTCCAAGAAGCTGTCCCCACTGCTGTTCTGCATGGGTCTGATTCACCGTTTTTCTGAATACCGTTTTCCAAAAATGACAAATTTGGATTCATTAGACCGATGTGCAGATTTCCACCAGATGTGATGTCCATTCCCTGTGTTTCATAGTCAGTGCAATTCCCTTCATCTCCTTGGTCTTCATTTGTGGTTTCTCTGGAGGAATTTGACCATCAAGGCCTGATTCACACTTTCTTTGAACAGTTGACTTTGAAATGAATCTGCCACTTGAACCATGTGAAACATCCGCGTAGACTCTAATCTGAGGTGCTCTTCAAATGTGATTTTCTAAATCTTGGCCTGGTCCTCATTAGAGTCAAGCTGATGCTTTTTTTCTTTTCTTTCTTAACTGTACTTGATAGCACATTTCAGAGTTCTTTCAAATAAGTTTCTAAAGTTTCCCGTGTAAGATACAGTAAGTGCATTTTCAATTCGTCCAACAAAATAAAATTTTATAGTTGTCTTTTATCTAACTCTCAAAAAAGGACATTTTCCCTCTTTCTCTCCTTTTCTCCATTATTCTTTCGCTGAGTTCTTCTGATCTTGTTTTATTCTGAGCAGCTTCACCGTTTGCTCGACATGTGTTCCAGTACTCCTGCCAACACAATAAAAAGTGTTTACTACAAAGAAAATAAATGAAAAAGAATCCAAACAGAGTTTATTGCACTTTTTGGAAATGTCTGAAGCTGAATGGAGGAGTATTTTGTTTTTATGAGCATAAGTCCCAGCCAGATTAAGATAAATCCTACAATTCCAGAACAAAAAGGTTTGAATCAGATTCTCAGACTGTGAGAATGGTTACCCAAGACTCAGGCAGTGAGGATGGATTGTTGCTTGGGTTTGTGTAATATATCTAAGATATCTATTCTTTCTGGTCTGAAACAGTGAAACAAAAGAATCTGGACAGACTCCATTGTCAGCGTCTAAACTTTATGCTTGTGTCTTTGTGTTTTTAGGTATAAAGACTACAGGGAACCCCCCTGGTCTCCAGAAGCGTACCAGTTCTCAAAACAGTACTGGTGTGTTCTGGCTGCAAGACTGGCTTTTGTCATATTGTTCCAGGTAGGGTAAGGTATCTTGGATTAGGTGTTTTACACTTCCATTAAACTGATTTCCATTCTTAAGTGAGAGATAGCTGTCAGTTCATGGGTAATCAGGTTATTTGAGTTTGCCGCTTCAAGTCAGCCGCACTATTAGCAACTAGCAGTCATCGCTGTAGATGCTTAGCACTACAGCAGTGAATTGGACATCTGAGCTGTGAAATAAAAGCTAAGAGAGCACAAATACTTTTATTTTAAATATTTGGCTTGTTGTGATGTTAATTGCACTAACAAACCAATGCGACCGGCTCTGAATTGACCATAAAGAGTCTGTGAGCGAACGCCTCACAGGTCACAGCCTTTGACTGGAGGAAAACCTTTGCTAAGGAGCCAGAAGCAGCTTCTAGCTTGTTGGGCGCTGTCCCTTGTAGCAGCCAGGTTCAGCGGCCCTTTGCAACAGGTAGCTGGTCATGGAGCACATTCAGCCGGTAGCTCGGTTAGTCCTTCTTTCTTCTCTGGCAGGACTCATTTCAAACACTGTTTCAGGACCCACATCTGAAATCAGGGCGGATGGACAGGTTTTATCCAAATGAGTGTCAGGTATCATTAGTTAGCATCATAGGTTAGGATGGGCTAAGCCAGCAAAGCTAAAATAGCTAAGCTATGGTCACTGAAATAAGGTGGGCGTGGTCCAGTCGGCTTCCAGGCCTGCTTGCCATTCGCCAATTTTTGGCTGGACGGAGTCAACTCCACCCAAAGTAGTGTTGAATGAAGGAGTGACTGAATCTTCAGAAACCTGAGGATGACGTAACTCAGGGACTTTTCACATTTATAAAGTTATTTAGTCCCCCCCCCCACTACTTTTCTTTGCTTGTCTCTTTGCATTAGGTCCATGGCCATATACATGTTCCTCCTTCACTTTTTTTCCTTCCCTTGCCCTCCTCCAGAACCTGGTGATGTTCCTTGGCCTCATGGTCGCCTGGGTGATCCCGGACGTCCCCAAAACCATTGTGGAGCAGCTAAAACGGGAAAAGAAGCTCCTCGTCAACGTGTTCTTACAAGAAGAGAAGGAAAAGTTCCAGCTCATCCAGAGCCTTTTCGTCAAGGATGCCACCCTCCAGCCCAGCAGCCAAGTGCCCGACCCGGGCCAGGGATGCCCCATACCGGGCCGCTACAGTACTTTACCATCAGGCTCCACGGCCGGAGACGGAGGAGGCCCGAGGGCGAGGTGCAGGGCCGCTAGCTTCAGCCAGTTTAGCGGCAGGATCTCGTCATCACCCAGGAACGAAAATGCTAACTCGAAGCATACAGCAGTGTGACGTGTGACGCGTTCATAGTCGGGGGTGTTTCTGCCGGGCCCTCGGGGGCTGTAACTCGAGTGACTCAGTCCGTGTACGTCGTTACCCGAGTCTTAAGTGTCCTGGTGTGATTGACAAGGAAGTGCGGTGATTAAATCATCACAGCTCAGCTCTCAGCATCTAAACTTGTGCGGTGGATCTGTGATGTCTGCACAGACCGAACGGATGCGCCTGTTGCTCCTACTCGCACGACTGTTCACCTGATAAAGTGTTGTTATTTTTACTTTTTGGTAAAAATTAAATATTTAGTGAGGCGCAGAAGCTTCATAGCGTAGTCAAGCAATAATAACTATATTAGGCTAAATAACTGAATATCACAGGAACCTTGAAGAACTATTTATTAACAAACAGGTTAAACATTAAGCACTTAACAGACATGAACAGACTAGTGAACATTGTGGCTTACCCATTAGGACTGTCTGCTTTACGTGTCTATGCTCTTTATGTATTTTTGTTTACAGGTTTTGTAGCTTTCTCTGCACTCAGCATTTTCTTTCGTTTTTTTTCTCAGTATAATTCAGGAATCACTTGACTTTTCTTTCACCTGTAGTGTGACTGAAGACACAGCAGCTGGTCAAAGTTTCTCTATACCTACGTACGTACCTACGTACTGATGCCCATGTGGCTCGCTGCTTAGCCACAGATGTAAGATGAGCGCAAAATAAAGTGAACCTATATTTACGAAGCAGTGGCTGCAAAGGGAAGAAAGTGAGCTGGACGTGATCTCAGTATGTTTATTGGGGAATAAACAAAACGATGAATTACCACAGCTTCAGTATGAAATAATGCAGTTCACTGATGAATCTGAGTTCTTACGGCCCAATCTGAAGACCTTTATCATGCATGGAGGAACTTCAAGGTCTTTAAGGTTGTTTTCTCACAGCTCCTGTTTAGGTCGTCCTAAAGGAGTTTTGGGGCCGATTCCAATTCCTCCCTTAACCATCAATCTTTGGCCCTCCAAAGTAAGTGTAAGGGTTATCCTATGACTTAGAAATGGGACACCCCTTGAGTGCAGTTGCATCTTCAAACTGTGGGGGGCGGCCTTACACAAAGGCTAGGTCCAGTCTGTTAAAAAAAACGACAACAACGAAGGAAAAGACAACGTAGAAGAAGAGTAAGATAATATTAATATACATAACGAAGACAATAAGATAGTTTCGTAATATTTATATCTTTATTAGCTACGAAAATACTTGCATTTGTAGCTAGCTTTTTTCCTCTCCATTCTTTTCGAAGACGTCTTGGCGGAAATACGCAATGCCTTCTGGGTAGCCCTTACTTCCGAGGGTGGTGCCGGAGAATCTCCATACTGAGGGCGATGCAGCCCTCAAACTTGTCCTTCGACTTGACGTTCTAAGAATTGGGACAGCACTTCACGGGAGCACATGTTTTTGGGAGGGGTTAAGGGAGGAATGGGAATTCACCCTTGGTCATAAGCGTGGTTCATTAGGTCAGTCTGAACCCTAACACCCAAACAGTCGTACCGATAGCTGCCTAAAGAGGGGGTCTCTGTACTGCTGTCGTCAAACTCCGGTGCAGTTCGTTTGTGGTGTGAAAACTCCGACCCAACTGCAGGGTGTACAACACATGTTTGAGCATAAGAGGCTTCCGTAGTTCGCTGGACAGCGCGTTGTCGGTTCTAGACGAGCACTTAAACATGACAAAAGAATATAACACTAGCGGTGACGGACAGACGACCTCCAGCCGCTTCCTTTACAAGCTGTTTCCCGTCTAAAGCGGTACAAACAATATAAAAGAAAAATGGCCAACTCTGCGTCAACAACACAAAGTTGTTGCGCCACCACGTGGAAACGTGACGCTCTGCTATTGACCAATGACAGCACTGACCGTTGTCACATGACTTGAGGTGTGGGGTTTGAGCAAGAGATTGTTTTTACATATAATGGTGTGCCCCAATATGTGTGAAAATGATCTAATTTGAGAGACACTTACTGTATTTCCTCTAATAAATGTGCCCTCTCTAATAATAGCCCCCCCAGGACTTTGACAAAACCTAAATTAAGTTAACCCATAGACTCTGTCTATGTCTCTTTAAGCTAGGACTCTTCCAGGTAAAATTGTCCTGTGACCTGTTGTTGCGTGGCTAAGTGCTGCTGGTGGCTAAGCTAAGCTAAGCTAAGCTTCATTCTCAGACCCTTGCAGACCAACACATTTAGTCACTGTGGTCTGGGTCAGAATCGCATTTGGAGTTTTGGGGGTCAGAAAAGATGCCCCCTGGTCATGTTTAGCAGCATACCTGGGGGTGTCCATTAGGAGAAATTCAGGACAGTGTCCCCCGTCTATCGCGGTAGTTACATTCCACAATCCCACACAATAGGAAAAAATACGCAATATAAACATTTTATTTTATAGTTTAGGCCATAAAATACCCCTCTCACTTGATTTGAACACGTTAACCGTTAGCCAGCCATAATTCTGAAGGGGGCTGCACTTTTATTTTCTGTTCCAGTACTGTACATACCAATCAATCTGTCCAGCTACACTTATCCAAAACACACGTTTAAACACACTGTGGTCATAAAGGGATGGACATGGTCAGCAATAACACTCACTTCTGGATATTTTGAAGACACATTGCCATCCTATAATCACATCAGTACACATTAAATGTTTTGTTATGAATAGTCTAGCATAGAAAAATGCTTATTTCAGCATTTAAAGCTGTAAAAACCCATAAAAACATGAACATCATACACCCCTGGTCTCCACCATAAAGCGAGGGTTCAGCGTTATATTAATGAAAAAATTCTACGATAGAGCGGGACAGAAATTGGTAACCTGTTACTGACTGCAGATCAGCTCTTCCACAAAAGACTGGTTTTACTACTACTTTATAATTGTTAAAAAGACAGTACAATAACTTAACTAAACTAAATTAACCTTTTGGATGCATGAGTCAAATTTAACATTTTTGTCACTTAAAAAACAAAGAACAACAAATGCTATTTTCAGACAATTTGAGAAGTTTTCTGAAACTACAACAAAAACTCGAACCTGTACTTTGTTCATATTTTTCTGCTTTTATTTTGAAGACACAGAGGGAATTATTCTCACTGTCTTCACTGAACGACACCGTTCCTTAGAAAGTTTAAGCAAATCTCAATGTTGGAATTTGATGCCATCAGCAGACTCTAAAATGTGAGTCAAAGGAAGACGGACATGTTTCCAGGCTATAGAAGCATTACTTCCGGAAGAGTCTACAGTCAGCAGATGAACTGGTGACGGCGTCAGACTGGGTTTAAAAGAAAAATCCACCAAAAGGACGGGTCATGGCTCACCGCTTTGTGCCATCAGAGAACCACTGATCAGTTAAAAAATATTTTTAAATGCAAATTTGCAAAGAATTTTGATATTTTAGCATCTGCAGTGCAGGACGATCCCTTTTAGATTTCAGCAGACGTGAATCTAATTCACCTGAGTCAGGATTAAAATTCTTCATGTATCTGAGAGTATCACATGTTTTTTTTCAAAAGATGGATTCAATTAGAAATACATAATAATACAAATTAAAATGTTACTAATGTCAGAGGAACAGTTTCATACACATTGTTAAAAATGTGTACACCGCCTGTCCAAAATACAGATAAAATTCTGCACTCTAATATTTCGTCAGACCACCTTTAGCTTTGACGACGGCACACATTTCTGTCACCGAGCTCTTGCGTTGGTGAAGGTTAGAGATAGACCGCTCCGTAAAGTCTTTTCCAGCTCGTCCCTAAAATGTTCTCGGTGACATTGAGGTGTGGACGCTGAGCTGGTCGGTCCACCGGTGAAAGTTATGTCACATGCCCTCAGAAACACTTAATCACACTCTGAACCCCATGAATCCTGGCATTACCATCTTGAAATGAGGGTATATAATGGTTTTTAGTTAATTCGGGTAGTCAGCTGACGTCAAACTTTGGACAAAACCCCGGATCATGATGATTCCCTTTCACGCTTGGACCATAGACATGACGGGAGTATCACTTCACGACTGACCCTTCAGTCTGGAACAGCGGAGTAAATCTGGATTCATCGGACCACGTGGTCCTTTTCCATCTCTCTAGGGTCCAGTCTTTAATTTCCGTTTGACCTCACTGCTGAATCTTTCTTCGTACTCCACAGCTGGTTCATCCCATTACCTCGAGTCCTCCTCACTCTTCGTGTAAAAATGCTCTGTCACCAGGGCTTGACACTGACACCGGCCAACCGGCCAAATGCTGGTAAAATTTGGCTGTAGCTAGTAACGGTTTCTGTCTCACAAGCAACTTTGGCTGGTAACTTATTATTTGATATGACACATCACAATAGTTGTACCAATTGTTTGTATTTAAAATGTAAATGCAAGAATATTACGAAGAAGAAAAAAACTGACAGCAAAACTGTGGCTAGCATAAAGACGAAATGGCTAATGACTGATGCAAAACACTAGCCACAGTGGCTGGTGAGCAAAAAAGTTAGCGTCAAGCCCTGTCTGTCACTATTAAACATTCTGTGAGTTCTACCGTTAATTTTCCTCATTTCACCAAATGTTTGAGTGACTTTTGATCCCGCTGAGTCGAGATGTCTCAGCGACCACCATTCTTGGTGAGAGATGATGGTTCTGGTGCGGCTCAGAGTCAGTCCTGCCGCGGTTTCCTTCTAGCCAGCTGCCATATACAGATTTTTTTTTTTAAAGGTACGCTCTAGGTGAGTGCATTTTCACAGAAATAATTCGAGCTATGAAACACGACGTGTGTGTTTGTTAACGTGAACATGAGGTTACCCTACAGTGCTGTTTCTGATGCCTTGTAACTGCTTTTATTTGAACACTAAAACTGCGCTCAGCTAGTTCTCAGTCACAGACTGTTAAATGTATTAAAACTCACTTTAGGAAACTGTGACGGAGGTTAGATTTGTTGAACAGCTTCTGTTGTCCGTCCGTACCTTAAGCTGGTGTACAAATTCCTGAATACAGAATTGTTAGATGAATTACATTCTTTCTTGTATGTATTGCTTTTTTTTTTTTTCATTACTGTATTATCTGTTTTTGTTTCAGTAAAAGGTTTTGGTATTGTTTTTTTGATCAGGTTCTAGTCTGAAAAGGAAAAAAAATTACTCAGAAGGTAAATATATGAAGCTGCTAGAGTTAGGCTTTGCGATCAGTTAGAGAGCAATGTATTCAGATAATCCAACATGTGTTGACATTGAGATGCTTTTTTTAAATTAAAAATGTGTCTTTATCTCAGAAACTTGTTTCCTGTTTTAGGCTTCCCTCCAAGCAGACCCCCATTACCATCAGATAGTAGATCTGGTTGGAAAAAAAAAAACACATCTTGAACTATTTTTCCTTCTTCAGCTAAAAAACGAGTAAAAAGACACCTGAAGGATGACTTTTTCATTTAAATGTGACGTGTAAGCATTGGTGTGAGTTGTTGTGTTAATTGCTGCCAGACCTAAATTCTTAGTTCAACTTTGAGGCTCTTGATTGATCCTTGGAGTCTAAACTCATTTGTTGACATTGGTTTATAATGACGATGTGGAGACGTGATCCCTTCATCTCCGACGCTGTAAAAAGTTCTTCCCGGTGGATTATTCAATCTTCCAAAGATTAAGGTAGCTTTACTGCGAAGCCTCTGATCTTTAAAGCAGATAATTTAAAGGGGACACGCAGGACAGCTGGAAGTGGACTGTTACGCCTTAAATTAAGTGACAAAATAAACTTCCTTAATAACACCAAAATCTTCTCATTGACATGTTGTGACCTGTGTGTGGAAGTAACTAAAGTGAGGCGCATCAATCCCATGAACAGATAAATAGAAAGAGCCTCTAAGCTAGCTAAGCGCTACAGCCGGGGTGCACTGTTGTCAGGTAACGCTCGATCAGCGAGTTCAGAGGGGTCAGGGAGGTAAAGCTCACATTCTTCCTGCTCTGTGTTCTGCTCTGAAAACACATGGCTCTGGATTATTTAGCTCCAAGAAATATGTCATCATCAATGACTCTGTTAGCTATCACGTTAGCTGCTGGCCGCCGGCCTGGCACGCCGTCGATGGAATTCAGTGTCCAGGTGGTCGCAACATCTCCAAAATGAGAACGTCGTTCCTTCTGTGTATCTGTTTATATCGTTGCATCTTGGTTTACACATTTATTTCTAAACCATCTAAATAGCCGAGGCACGACCAAGCACCAGCATTCCAGCGTCTGGTTTAAATCCACCGCTGGAAGCAGGAAATGCAGCAGATCCTCGAATGACCACTGAAGGCTCGTTCAAACACGCAAATGAACCTCCGTTGACCCCCCCATGTTAGATTATCCAACTTTGCAGCAGAAATAAATATATTTACAGCCTGGATTCCAAAAGGGTTCTAGTCTCTCAGTTTTATTTCACATCCATGACAGCTGTATACGGGCCAAATGTGTTTGTGCCACATCTGGTAAAACAATATAAAACAGCAAATGTACATACAATTAGAGCCTTTCGATTAATGATTGGCTTAAGCCAGGGGCTAGCTGTCATCATTTTTGCCTGTTTTGACTTCTAAACTGTGAATAAAGACCTAACAAAACAAAGTTGTTTTACTCTGAAGAGAAAACTGTTCTAAGAGACAGCTGTGGCTGGTTTTAGGACGGACTGGAAGGGGTCTAAGGTAAAGCAAGTATCTTACTTAACAAGAGGAGACCAGCCGGATTGTCTTTACATCTTTCCGGTAGAGCAACTTTCATCTCGGGTTCATTTCAGAACTCTTCCAAGTTGACTAACCGGAGCTGTAACCAACGACGTTGGAAACAAGCTCTGCCAGAGCTAAGAAGTAAAGGAAGTCCACTGGAACCCACGGTCACAGTCAACAGGGGTGTCCCGGGCCTGATCCGGTAGGCTGACTGCGACCAACGCTAGCCTAATGTTTCGGCGAGGCGTCCTCGCTGGCTTCCAGGCCTTTCCGTTCAGCCCAGCTCTCACAGAGTGCAACATCTGGTTTGGGTTTCCAATACAGATTGTGTTTAGCCTAGATGAAAACATCTGTCACAGTACAGAAAAAAAAACTATTTTTACGTGGCGTGTTATTGCAGTGTCTCTTTTAATGCAAGCTATGACATTTCCAAAACCCAAACAAAGTCAAGTTTAAAGAGAAAGTCCTTCTAAACAGTGACTAACGATGAAAAAATAAATACAATAAAAATCTGTGGTACGCGGTCAAACTGTGCTCTACGTGTCAACACTCAGTTGTATACTTAGCAGCGAGGAATGAAAGAAACTTTGGAACAAACATGACCCACTTTTGTTTTGTTTTTTCCTTTTCACCCACATTTGGTCTTGACTGATGGTGGTGGTTAAGTTTGATGCATTTCTTAGTTTTTTTGCTTCTTTATTCAATTATGTTTCCATTGCACGACAACCTGCACGCGAAACCTGAAGAGTTTAATATCGTAGTAAAACGTGAAAACTGGAAGGTAAAAGACCAACATCTTTAAAGTTACCAGTCAAAATGAAATGTGAGAAACCCGGCAGCTCCAACACGGACTCACAAACTGTTTTCATTAAAATTATAGTGACCACAGTATGACCAGCATCCTGAATGTGGCATTCTGGGATTAACATTCCTGATGTTTACAGCTGTCCTGGGGGGAGACTAATGAAAGATCTAATCACCCAAGAATCATCAAAATCTCCACATAAAATTTTAAAAAGCAGATTTGCACCTTTTTCTTTTTTTCTAAAGATGTGTTCGTCAGGCTGACGTCTATATTTGACCCACAGGATGACCTTTTCAAAGAGGATTATGAGGACTCAATGTTTGAGACTCAATGTATATTAAAGCCCGTGGAAGGGCCACTTGAAAAAAAAGCCTGCTTTCAGAGACTAGACGCACATAAATATTTGGATTTCCAGAGGCTTAACTTTAGTATGAGACATATTCAAGACCGTAAGCTGATAACTGATCAGCCTGTGCAAATTCTGGGAAAAAGGGTTCAATTGGAGCGAGGATAAAAAGAAGGAAGAGAGCAGGGCCAAAACGAAGGTAAGAGAAGATTTTTAGGGCACTGAGTACAGGAGGATGAAGTGGAGTCTGGTTCGGAGCCCTTTAATCTCATGGAAATATTCATTTGGATTTGTTATGCAATGTATGCTCACAAACACGCTGCTTAAATGCGTTTCATACTTCTGAAACGTCCTACGAACATCTGATAGCTGCTCTCGCTGTCAGTGGTTCCCCGTACGTTCCTTCGACATCACTCAAGGAGTTTCAGTTCCCCCTCTGATAAAATCAGCTTTTTAAAAAGTAATTACAGTGGTACCTCAACTTAACTGAAATTAATTCGTTCTGAAAGTCGTTTCGTAAATGGAAAATTTTGTAATTAGAAACGCATTTTACCCTATAAATGGGCTAATCCGTTCCGAAGGCGCCCGAAAGTCGGACATAATTTTTTTAATAAATTATAGATAATACATGAAATGACATAAAACATTGTAAGAAATACATGTTAGAATTAGATTATTGCACAATGATATAATTGTAAAGAATAAAGAACAAAGAATAAAGTACATTAAGGAATAAAAATTGTTCACGCTCATACAGACAAGGGGCCCTCCTAGCCAATGGGACGCCAGGAAGATACTGAGCGATAGCCAATGGCAGAGCAGCTAGGACGCGCCGCTTTCAAACCTGAGATACAGGAGCCGACAAGTACGTTTACGTCCGGTGGACTCATTAACCCATTCCGTCCCTTACCAAAAAGTAGTATACTCAAGTATACTATACTAAGTATAATACTATACAAGTATAGTATAGTATACTTAAGTATACTACATTTTGGTAAGGGGTACTAATGATATGAAGCTGTAAGTGCCTGTGGGACGCTATTTATCACTAGAGTGAATATACTTGACTAAAGCGCATCATTGGGCTTGTTATTTTGGTTATGACAGATGTACGATAATTTCTCTCAAAATACAAATTTTGAGTCTCTGGTAGGATAATTCTACATTTCCCACCTGGCAACGCAGACTCTGGAGCTACAAGTAGCAGTGCGTATTTTGAAATTTTTCGCCTTTGTTACCTGGAAATTCTTTCGTACAGTAATCCCCTACACTTCGCGGTTAATGGGGGCTGTGACCCCCCACGCGAATGGTAAAAATCTGCGATGTGGATGTACATGTACATGTACATGTATATATGTACGATATGTACAATCTCTCCTCTGTACGTAGCTGACGAGAGCAAGAGATGGGAGATGAGGCCAATCAGCGTACAGACAACTGACGCCACAGTAATGCTCATCGTAGCAGCCAATCACAGGTCTCGATATTCGTTTATGGGGCCTCCAGTGTCGGCTCTTGTTGCTTCCCGAGATTTGTTCTTGATGTGATGGGTTTCGCTTTCAGCCTTGCAGCGCTTCGTTTTGAATTTTTTTTCAAATATTTTTTTTTCTATGAATCTTCTTGAAACCTCTGCGATGTACTGAGACTGCGATTGCTGAGACCGCGAAGTGTGGGGGTTACTGTATGTGTATGCAATATTTTTCCAAAGAGACCTTTCGTTAGCTGGAAATTTCGTTAATAGATTCGTTCGTAAGTAGAGGTACCGCTGTATGTTCGTGTTGTTTCAATTCAATTCAATTCAATTTTAATTTGTATAGCATCTGTTACAATGTCAATTGTCTCAGATTATGACCCCCAAGCAAATATCATTAACTAAAGATATAATATTAAATCTAAATCAAGATTAATGGCAAGAAAAAAAACTCCCACAGCGGGGGAAAAAAAAACTCTTTCAGCCAAACAGTAGCAAGGAAAAAACTCCACTTTAAGAGGAAGAAACCTTGAGCAGGACCTGGATCATATGGGGGGACCTTCCTGATGAAGACCAGCCGGGTAGAGAACGAAAAAATGTTTCTACTCACATTCTAGCAGCTCATTGAGGCTAATGTGATGCCCGTTTGTGCTCGTCTCCAAGCATCCTTTAAAGTTCATGACTATAATTTTGATTCCAACACCATCCACACTGAGACGTTTAACCCTCCTGTTACGTTCGTTTCTCAGGAACAGCAATAATGTTCCCGGGGCATGTTTGATAGTCCAAAAGTGTCACTCCCAATCAACACTGTCAATATCTCATTAACTCCATCACTATTTCACTCAGTATTTAGTGCATTTTGTTTTTTACCTCCCACAGATCAGGGTTCAATGAGGATAATTCACTCATTTTTTTAAAAATGGATGTTAAAACATTTTTAAATGTGCATCTATAAAATACAATAGTTCAATCTGACATTGATTTTTTTGTTATTATTCTATATTTTAAACTTTTTCTTTTTATGCGGTGATGCTATAAATGAACACAAGAAAACCCCATCTTCAGGGTCAAATTGACCAGTTAAATTGAAATAAAAATCTACTGGATTTACAATGAAAGAAAATTTGAGGATTGTTTTTGAACCAGAAATGAACTAAATAAGAGATTAATAAAATGAACACAGTGTGTGTGTATGAGTGTCTCAGTCTCCACAGCACACAAGTGACACGTCATCATGTTGTGGTAATAAATACTACGCAATGTGTAAAACCAGAAGTCTATAAAATGTCTGTAAAGTGTGTCGCAGATAATTACAACTAAATGAAATGAAAAGGCTTGTATAAAATCTGTGGTATTTTCTAAAAAGTATAGTAAACGTAAATCGGCTGTGTATCCAAGTGTAACTTTATTAGCAGCGTCCTCATAACAACAGAACATCGGTAACATCCTCTCCACGCAAAGACACTTTCCAAAGATGTTTGTTTTTTACTCATTTTGCCAGATGGGGGTTTTTAAACGGATCTCGTGACCGTGACACGGGTCTTGAAGTCTTGTCATGTGTCAAGAGTTAGTCATAGACAGATGCAATGGAAAGAATCTGGTCACATCATTTAGACTTGGATAATAAATCAAACCGTAACAATGGAAGGGATTTCTTTTTTTCTCTGTGGCCTGGTACCAAATGACCCACGGACCGGTACTGGGCCTGGAGCCCAGGGGTTGGGGACCACAGATCTAACCCACTTACTCCTGTGCAGGGTCATGGGGGTCTGCTGTAGACTATCCCAGCTTAGATGGAAGACATGTGTAACCTAGATGAATAAGACAATAAACTGATAAAACTAAGATCAAACCTAAAAGCAAGCAAACATAATAATTATTGTGTGCAATGCAACAGAATGTCATAAAAGCAGTCAAAAAGCAGAGTACTGTTCAATTTATCATTATTTTTGTGTTAACTGCTCCTTTAATAAGTGCCGATCAGGTGACTATAGCGCCGCTTGCTGGAGGGAGGGAGAATAATCAGAGTAACAGCAGATCGCTACAGACGACGCACAGAAAATAACTCTTAGAACGAGAGGAAAAAGAGAAACAATTAGGAGTGAAAAGAGAGTATTTTGAGGTTTTATACCGTGTTTTCTTTACTTTTTGGGAAGAATATTGTACTCGACTGCTGTCCATGTTGCTGGAATCTGTTTGTTTTGTTTCAAACGAGGATTTGGTGAGTGAAAACTAATTTTCAATGTAGCAGGTAATTTCTTGTCGTATGAGTCCAGTGTGTCAACAATATGACTTGTAGCTAGGCTACCGCAATCTGAAGTTACGGTTATGCTGTGTATTTTGTGTTTTCATGTGTGCAATAAGTAATTAAGAGCTAAAAGACGGAGCTACATGGTCAAGTTGCCTCGCGACTGAATGAAAGCGAGTGTATAGCCGCCATTTTAGGGTGCGGTTTGTATTTACGTTGATAATTAATTGGTTTTTCAGTTCTAGTAATTTATTTTTATTTAATTTACTGATTTATATGACGCTAAAGTGCCTTCCTGTTATATGGTAGGCCAGGTTTTTTTTGTCGGACCGGTGAAGCGTGACTACACCGTGGAGCCGTGAAACCAAGATGGCGGGCCACCCAAGATAGGAGACGAGATCCGAGCGGAGGAGCACCTCGCCTGCAGAACCCACCTACCCACAGACACTGACACGGGGATCGTGGTAGGACAAAATTGACTGGTTTTGCAGCAACACACAGTGGATTCGTTTGGATAAAAGACTTAATCAAAAGACTGATTATTCACCACGCTGTGGAAATTTGATTTATTGATTACATTGATCTGAGAATTGAGTTGTAATTTTGATATTTTATTGAACTTTATTTTCTTTGATTTATTCACTTTTCCTTATTGGGTGCATTTACATGGGAAGTTTAATTCCTCTTTAATTCGGAATTAAAGTTAAAGCCGAATAAAAGTTACCATGTAAACACTTAATTCCATATGAAAATGTCAATTCCGAATTAACTTAATTCCGAAGTAAGTGGTTGGTTTATTCCCATTTTAATTCCGCATTAAGTAATTCCGCGGTCATGTATACACTCATTCCTCTTTAAATTAAATCCCGTCTTTCTGCGCATGCTCGTTCTCTTGCTCGTCTGTCGTGATGACGCTTATATTCCGGCAACACGCAGTAAACAGTGTTCAACAGCAGAGACGATTTATTTAATAAATAGCTTGGAGGAACTGGAAATAATTAAAAGAACAGATGGCAGGAAACATAAAAATTGTGAAATTTCAAAGCGCCCAGGTTAAATAAAGGAGGTTTCGCAGATAGAGACGCCACCCAGGTCAAAAATAAGTGGAATGTTGTTGCTAACCAGTTAGCTAAGTTTGTTTTCTTCCGGTAGATGTAAAGACGTCCACCCCCCCATCCAATCAGAACCCTTCCCAACCCCCAGACCTAAAGCGGAGTTGGATAAAGCCGAACTAACGTGTTTTCCATGTAAACCTTAATTCGGAATTACTATTTCCATGTAAACTCGAAGGAAAATAGTTTAATTCGTAATTATTTAATTCCTAATTTTAATTCCGAATTAAAAAACATCATGTAACCGCAGCCATTGTGTGCCACTTTGGTATTACGTTGATGGGTTTATAAAAGTGAATTAAAGCTTAAACAGAGCTGATTAAGCAACTTAAAGATAAGGTTGAAAATTAGAACAAAAACTCATAAATAGGCCTAAACTGAGATCAAATGAGAACTTAGATTGAGTAAACTCAACTTAGATACCAAGAACTAAACAACCAAAGTAGGAAACCTAAAACCAAGATTATATCTCAACTCAGATAGGTTGGATTAAATAAATAGGGATAACTAACCTGGTTTTCCTGAGATTTTGGGTTTGGTTTGAATTGTTGAAGGGAGATTGAACAATTCATTTATTGAATGTATGTGTGTATAAATGTTTTGTACCATTAATGGTCCCTGTTTCTTCTAATATTTTTTTCTATATAAACAAGCCGGCAGTTAAAATACACTCACTAGTCTGTGGTCTGTTATTCTTAGTACCTATATCACCACTCTTCCTGAACCTAGATTCTGGTCCAAGTTATCTGTAAACATTACAGTGTTACACATGGTCCTTGCAGAGCTTTGACATGTTCCAGTCTGGAAAGATCTCCTTCCAGATAACAGACGTGTTGTAGGCTGATCTGTCAGCCATGTTAGAAAAGATGAGCAGCGGCCAGCTTGCAGTCATTCATTTGGTGCTATTAGACCCCATGACTTTGTCTAAATTACCCCACCCCCACTTTTGTGTGATTGAAGGGATCATACTTGGTTTCTGAGCTTCTCTTGTGCTGGTTTCAGCATTTTTGTGCAATGTGCTCATGACATTTTGATAACATTCCCCCCTTATTGGGGGCAGTGAGGCTCTTGGGCTGTGGTGTCTGTGAAGAAAGACTCGGGGGTCCTGTTCTTGGTTACCAGCAGCTCACCGGGGAGTTCACCCCGGGTCTTCCGGGTCTTTCGGGCCATTCCAGCCATTGTGAGCTTTCTCTTTAGAAGTTCCTGACCCAGGTTGGAGCTAGTGAAAAAATGGTCAGTTTATATCGTCCCCTCTGAGACCACGAGTCATGTCAAGCACGACCCATTTTATTTTTTAGATGGTGATTACACTTATTAAGCCAAGCAGAATATACTTTAAACATTTTTTTTTTTTTTTTAGATTTTTTATTATTAACATTAGATTTGTCAATGAGGTTAAAAACATTTATTTTTATTTGACACGGACACTAAAGTATTGATTTACTTAATCACGCATGAAAACAAGCATAAATGACTCCAGAGCAACATGAATGCTCTGCACACCAAACCAGGTGTCTCCGGTCGTCCCGGCTAATTACACCTCTGCAGTCCAAAGGTGTTTTCCACGGCAGATGTTTCGTCTTGTTACAACAGGAAAAGCACAGGTGAAAGATATTTCTTCGACAGTGTCCCAGTTATGCACCACAGCGGATTCCTAGATTTAGTTCACCAAACTGGAATTCATTAATTCTGAGTGTTTGCAATTAGATTTACAAGTCATGGCGCGTTAAAACATCTGCTATGAAGAAGGTCCGTGCACCAATAAAAGAGAAAAGGAACTTCTCCCATCATGTGTGAGGAAAGAGAGAATGAGTCAAAAAAAATCTCTACAAAACTTATAGGAGGCCTGATGAACTTAAACAAAAACACCTGTTTGAACTAATCCTGTGTGTGGGTGGACATAAGAGCCTTAAGAGCTCTGAATGATAAATTCAAATGTTGCTAGATAAAGTTAAACACAAAACTAAAACTCTAGCTCGTAATCTAAACAAAGAGCTTTAAGCTATAAAAGAAAAACTGGGCCTTTTAAGCAGTCGATGTGATGACCTCATCAGTCAAACAGTCGCCGTGAGCTCAGCTGATCAGGATTTAGTTCAGTGGTTCTCAATTATTTTCTGCTGAACCCCCCCCCCCACCGCCACTATGAATGTCATTTGTCTATAAAATTGTTATAAGTACACCTCTACATAACACTGTATCAGAAATATGGATCAACTTTAACCTAATTAAAATTGTTTTTTGTCTGTAAAGATTTAAAGTGCATCAACACGCCCCCCCTAAGGGGTCACACCCCCTCCAAGGGGTCGTGCCCCACTACTTGAGAAGGATTGATTTAATTATTATCATTATTATAATGTCATTGGGTAATAGAGGCATTTTCTTCCACTCACATTCTTCACCTGTGTTGTTTCACTTCATGCACAAAGATTAGAAAACAAATCCAAAGATATTTTATTTAATTTTAAAAAACCTCATGTGAAATAAACTGCTGAGAGTGGTCATTTTCGTGCTCATTTTCAACTGTATCGTTTTAAACTTGTGTAGAGGAGATTTTGACAAAAATACTCCAAAAGGCCACAAACCACAAACACTGAGCATCACAGGAGAGTCTTTTCCTGAAGACGAGCAGTCTTTCCTGATTGGTTGAACTCCTGGAGGCCGACGGGCGCCGCCGGTGGCTCGCTGATGCGTGACCGCTCCCAGTGTTGCTCAGACATGCCGGCGTGTACTCAGTGCTTTGTTTTTGTGTTTTAAAAAAAGTGACTAAAGCTCAAAATTCTAAGTACGGTGATACCTCTACTTATGAACGTCTCTACATATGGAATTTTCAGGTTACGACACATCTCAACGGGAAAATATTGCCTCTTGTTACGAAAGAAATGTCAGGATACGAAAGGCAAAAATAGAGTACGAGTGTACTGAACGTAAATATATTTGTAGCTGCTCTGCCAATTGGCTATCTCCTAGCATCTTCCTGGCATCTCTCTGAATTCTCTGAATCTCGGAATTTGTTGTAAAGAATCACCCAGAAAAAGGGTTCACTAGTCGGGCTATCGTCCACCATGTTGATGTTTGCCTTGTACATTTTCAAAGGATGGTTACAAAAAGTCAGGCAAAAACCACTGCTGAGAGAGAACATGAACCAAATAAGGCAAAAGGTGACGGCGATAGCCGTGTAAAAGTAAATGAACATAATTTTTATTCTTTACTTTATTCTTTGTTTGTTATTATGTACAACTCTCATTTTATGTTTATTCTGCAGTAATCTAATTGTAACTGTCAAAGTCTGGGGCAGCCATGGCAGCCATTTTGGTTTCTTTTATGTTATGTGTTAAGTTGGCGTCAATCCCTGTCTTTTGTGTTACCTGTTTCCTGTTTTACTTTGAAGGTCTGTCTTGTCTCCTTTGTTTTTAGCTTTGCTTCCTTCCCTCTCGTTATCCTGATTGTCTGCACCTGTCTCTCGTTGGGTTCCCTGTGGATTTAAGTCTTGTCATTTCCCTTGTCTTTGTTGGTGCATTCGTCGTGCTATATGTTTGCAGTCCTGTATGTTTTCTCCCTTGAGCTAAGTTGAGTTTGTGTTTTTGTATTTTGCATTTTGTATTTTGAACTTTTGGATTTTGTGTTTTTGGAAAATTAAACCCACTTGCACTTCACGGGAGCACGCATTTTTGAGATTGAGGGTTGAGATTGAGGGTTAAGAGAGGAACTGGAATTCACCCATACTCGTGTTTTTGTGGCATGCACCGTCATTGCCACAACAAATTCCTCGGATGTGTAAAATCATACCTGGCAATAAAGTGATTCTGATTCTAGTAATAACTCAAAAAGGAAGAAATCTAAATGGGCACTTGGGAAGCATGTCATCCACGAAATCTAAAGGAAGTGATCCATATCACAGAGTAAGGTTCTTTTAACTGTAACAGTTGATGGCAGAGACATCAGCCAGGAGAGAAGGAGTTCATGTTCATGAAAGTTACAGCCTTCTTGCTCCCTCCATCCTGTGCACTGGGAACTCCCGCTCCTCCTCATGTCACCTTTCCACCATCTGTCTCTTTTCACCTCTTTTGTCTTTTTCTTCCTTGAAACATACTGATGAAAGACTTCTATAGGACAGATTTGATTCCTTTCATGTGTCAGCCTGACACATGCCCCGGGCCACACCCTCAATGCGCACACACACACACACTCGCGCTCACACACAACCAGTCATGTGATGTCTGCACACAGGCACGAAACGTGTAATTGTGCATATGCGCAAGATCGTATCTGCATATTTGCACACTTTCGGAACATCATGTGCACAAAGAGCAAGAGCTTGAACACCCACGCTCTCTGAAACACACACAGATCAGAGCCGGGACACACCCGGCTGTACGTCCGTCTGTGCAAATACATTAACTTCGAAGTGTGAGACGAGGGCGTGTTTGCCACTGCAAGACTCTCCGGAGCTTTCCCTGCATTTCTCTTCTCTTTCTACTCCTTCCTTCCATTTTTTTGCTGCAAAAAACAACAACAAAAAAAAAAACTCTTTTTTTTTTTTTGCTAACATTGTTCTTATAATGGGCAGTACGGTGGATTAGTGGTTATCACTGTAGCCTCAGAGCTAGAAGGTTCCTGGTTCAAGCCTCGGCAGGGGCCTTGTTGTGTGGAGTTTCCATGTTCTCCCCGTGCTTGCGCGGGTTTCCTCCGGGTACTCCGGTTTCCTCCTACACTCCAAAGACATGCATGTCAGGTTAACTGGTGGTTCTAAATTACCCGTAGGACTGATTGTGAGTGAGTGTGGTTGTTTGTCTATATGTGGCTTTGTCTATATGGCCATGGTTTTCTTGATTATAACCTAAATCACTTAAGTTTTTACATCAATAGCTATGGCGTTGTACTGCCAAAAACACTGCTTTTATGCATTCAGTGTTTTCTTTTCTGTCTGTTTTAGTCACATGACGACGTTTAGTGGTACCAGGTATTAAAATGAACAAGAAAGTGAAGAAAAAATGGTGGTCTAATTATTTTTTCCATGACTGTACATGTGCCCGATGAATGTTTCTGGAAATATCCTTCCTTTCTTTGTAATATACACGTTTAAAAAATTCAGGGTTTTAATTGTCACAGAAAGCACTTATTTTGGGATGTGGCTTTCATCTCTGTACAGCATGAAGTGAACAACTAAGACAAAACTAACCCTGTTTTTTGAAACTGCAAGCTACAATGGCAAGAAATAGTATTGGAATTAACTGGGATTCAGCATTTATTGGCCATGAAATGTGATCTCATCTCCATCTTTATCAAGTTGCAGTAATAGACACACAAAGCGTGCACGAGCTGAAAACCCACAAGCCAATATGATTTCCTGTGTCTTCAATGAATACACCCATTAACCCGTCATAAGTGCACTCTTGGCACCTGATCTGGCAGCAGTGACTTCAGGCGCGTTGTTTTTGGCAGCTCTAGATGAGACCTGCACAATGTTAAAAGAGGAATTTATGATCGTTCCTCTTCACAGGTCTGCTTCAGGTCAGACGCATTCGCAGGATATTCGCTGTGAACGGCACCTCTGGTCTGAGTTACTATAAAAGATGGAATTTCTTTCATCTTTTTACTCTGATGCTTCATGTCATTGTCCTGTTGGATCACTCATCTCTTATGAAGCTTCAGCCGACTGAACCCATCCTGATATCATTTAATAGGATGTTTGAGTAAATTTGGGATTTAATTCTCTTTAATTCGATGTCACTGCACATGTAGATATAAACAACAAAGCAGAGATGCATCTAACCAGAAGTTCATTTTTGCAGTGGAAATAAATTGCATGTAACAGTATACGGTGAGGGAGGTAAATACAATGAGTGCAAATAATTATAGGTGGATGCAGTAAGGAAGGTATTGGGATTTGCATATGTAAACAGTATACAAAGAAGAAGTTATATACAATGAGAGTGATGATTTAGATGTATGCAGTGAGGAAGATATTGTACACCAAGATAAATAATTTGTATATGTAAACTGTACATAAAAGGGGTTTTATACAGGAAAGGTTAAATGAAATGGAAATGAAAAATACTTTATTTATCCCATAAAGGGAAATTCAATGTAGTAAGGGCTCTCTCTCTTTTTTTTTTTAATGAGAGGTAAGTAAAATGCACATAACACATAATGACATTAATAACAATCATTGAGCAGCAGCATTTTACTTACCTCTCATTAAAGTCTCCCAAAGAAACAGCAGTCTGTCAGCTCGAATCAAAACGGTCCCTCAGAAAATATTGTCCGTCGCATTTCCGTTGTGGATTAATGTGTTGTGTTGTGAGTTTTTGCAATAGCATGTCGTGCTTTTCTGTTGTGTTTGACCGTACGGGCTACCGTAAGTTTGCTTCCATTCAAAGTGTCTGTGAAGAAGTGTTTTATGAGTAGAGCATGGTAAATACGGCGAAACAGAGCAATGTGTTCAGTTCAGTGTGTATGTTACCAGGTGGAGTTCAGCAGTAAAACAGCTGTGGGGAGAAAGCTGCTCCTGAACCTGCTCATCTCAGTTCAGAGGCTCAAGCCATGAACCTCCCTCCACCGTGTTTCAGAACTGGACTCATGTTTTTATAGTGGTGAGCTGTTCCCCTTTTGCTCCATACTCTGTGTTGAGGAATACTCTCTCTTTCAGCAGTCCACAAAACATTTTTCCATTGGCAAACTTAGGGCACACAGCGATGTGGTGTCCCGCTATGGACACCCTGATCTAAGTCAAGGACTGAAATCAAACATTACATTTGGACTCCTCTGGCAAAAATGTTTGACTTGATTTTTACAAAGTTCTTATGCTCTTGTATTTCAAAGGTGGGAAAAAAAAGTCTTTGAAATAAATGTTGGTGGGAATTTTCAAATAGGTTCTAATAAGTTAGAAGAGCTGTGTTCTTGCTTGAAAACTTCATAATACTATATTCCATTACACGATAAACTGTCGTAATTCAGCGCTGTAACTTTTATTGTGAGCTTTCTCATTGCTTCTGTTCGTTGATGTGAAATGCATTCTGGGATACTTTGCTGTCTCAAGGGATTCACATTTGAATTGAGGGACATCTGGTTGACTTGTGTGCAGGCAAACCATTCAGTTTCACCGTTTCAGATTTTGTTTTGAGGCTTTATTTTGAAGTGTAGAAACACATGAAAAGATCTCATGAAGAGAGTTTTAGTTAGAAGGTTTTAATTAATCTATGTTAAGCACTACAATCTTGTATGCTAATATGCATTTGCCCTAATTACTTTATTAGATCCATTCAGAGTTTTCACAGAATCGTGTGGCGTATAAGGAAGTTGCCTGCTGCTTCAGTTCAATTTAATTTCATTCAGTTTTATTTGTACAGCGTCTGTTACAATGCCAATTGTTTTTAGGCGCTTGACAGAGACCCAGAGCACGACCCTCGAGCAAATATCATTAACTAAAATTAGAATATTAAATCCTAGTCAAAGACAATTACAAGTGAAAAAAAAAATTGCCACTGCGAGGAAAAAAAAAACTTTAAGACAAACAGTGGCAAGGAAAAACTCCACTCATCCTGCAGTCTGAGAGCAGAGAGCTCTATTAGGAGCATAACGTGCTATCAGGTCTTGTAAATAATGAGGAGCTAGGCCATGAAGGGCCTTGTATGTGAGAAGCAGAATTTTAAACTCAATTCAAAATTTCACGGGGAGCCAATGGAGGGAGACGTGATCTCAACAAGGGAGAGATGTGATCTCGCTTACGGATTCCTGTCAGCAACCTCGCTGCTGCATTCTGGATCAGTCGGAGGCTATTCAGGGAGGTTTTTTGGACATCCTGCTAACAACGCATTACAATAATCCAGTCTAGAACTGACAAACGTTTGATTTAATTTTTCCAGCATCAACCTAGGAGAGGATGCTCCTGACATACATACATATACAGTGATCCCTTGCCGATTCGCGCTTTAAGTTCCGCGGTTTTAGTTATTCGCGGATTGTAAACAACAGGAGAAACGCAGATGGCCCAGCACCCTAGAATCTGTGCGCTGATTGGCCGAGACGCATTTACTACAGTTCGGAGACCAGAGGCTGTGAGGGAAACAGAAAGACCACAGTTGAGCCTTTGTCTTCTTTCACTGCAGTTCCTCGCTACTTTTTTGCAGGTTTTAAACATATTTTAAACACATTATTTAGGTTCGGGGCTCAGGTTCCCGTTTGCGGATTTTGATTTTCGCGGGGGGCGCCAGTCCCCATTAATCGTAAAAAATAAGGGATCACTGTATATGTATATATATGCCCTGATACACCT
Source organism: Hirundichthys speculiger (assembly GCA_018398805.1). Classification (NCBI taxonomy): domain Eukaryota; kingdom Metazoa; phylum Chordata; class Actinopteri; order Beloniformes; family Exocoetidae; genus Hirundichthys; species Hirundichthys speculiger. The sequence goes on along the minus strand of JAGFBZ010002282.1, from coordinate 64,494 downwards.
GTTCTGTAACAAAGTTCAACTCAGTTTTCCAGACGTGAAGAAAATTGAAGAAAATACCACCAGAAGTAAGATTTTGTCAATGGGAACCTTGATAAAGATTGTTAGCCCTGACTTATGTTTTTTTTATATATAGTTATCCAGAAAGCCAACCTACTGACGAATTGAATAACAGACCTTTCAAAAATGAAAGAATCTTGAGTTCTGATTTCCCAAAGTGTATTAAGTGTGGCTTTTATTTCACTCAGTGCAAACAGGGTGGCCATGGAAAGCAAAAATAACATTTTTGAGGCAAGGGATCAAACAACACTCTACGATGAAGAAAAACCTTAATACACATTCCAGCTTAATGTTAGTGACTGGGACATGGCAACCGAGCTCCTGTCGCCACTGTCAAAGTTCAAAGCTGCATGTTGTCGACACTCAAACTGATCTACGTAGGATACAGCTCGACTAAAAACAAGGGGTTTTTACTTTTGGAACATCTCTGAGAATGTGATTCTGTTATACGTAACCTCTGGACTGACCCTGAAAAGTGTTTTTGTCTCCTCAAACGTCCCCTCAGATTACACAGACAGACCCTCCTGACATATGAATGCTCTCATGGAATACTGTTATGCAGATGCAAGTACAAAACCACCATCACGAAAACACGCACATCCTGTCCACAGACATTTACACGATGTCACAGAAATGGACCCAGACTCAAGATTTACAGTAATGTTTCGCTGAAATAAATCACTCACAACCTGGACCCATGTAGCATTACTGGCTCTCCAAGCATGAAGCATTAAAGTGAATTCCAGTAGGAGCATTGATGGAAAGAGGATTTATGGCCTAAATGGTTTGCAGGCTTCATCATTCTCAAACAAACAGAAGAGAACAGGGGATGGAGTATTCTGGAAGCATTTTCGTTGCTGATTTTCTTTCGGAATTTTTTCCTTTTGTTGTTTTTTTTAGATCTATTTATCTATTTTTTTGTACATATGAATAAAAAGACTTAGGTGATTGTTTTTTTTTTTCCTGTCACTTCTGTGAACCTCTTACTCAGCTCATAGCTTACATGCCAGCTATTCTGTCCAGCTCAAAGAAACAAGCATCTGCCTTCAACCATTTATGACAAGTCAGTCCAGTTAGACCAGGTTTTATTCTCACACAAGGGTCAACATCTGGTTTTGGAAAAATTAATCCAATACAGTGCCAAAATGTCCAAGTCCCTGACTGGGGACTAGCTCCAAAAGTAAATCCGTGTCCACTGACCTCCATGTTAAAATGTCCAACTTTTCAGCAAATAAACAAACTGACACTGGTGTGTGAAAAAAACAACAACTTTTTGATCTCCATGTCCAGGTTTCACATCCAAGACCTTCGCATGCAGCTGTTCGGGTGGATTTTTATGTCCCTCATCAGTTAAATTTATTTTAAACCACAAATTTATTCATGATTACAGGCATTTTCTTTTTTCTTTTTTTGAGTGACAGCTGTATTCCAAATAGCTAGCTGTCCTCACTTTAGTGACTTTGGTGAACTTGACTTCTGAGCTGTGACTTCTTAAGTGAGACTTAAGAGAGCATACTCACCTAGCTTTAACCACAGTGATGAAGTCAGTGAAGTTCAGGAGTAGTTTGGAGCAAGACTGCACTGAACAAACACAAAGCTCAGCCAATGAAATATGTGGAATAAGAAAAGGACACTGTGCCTTGGGATCCTGCTACCTTGCCCCAACCTTCATCCAGCTCCACGCCGAAACGTCTTCTATGCTGGTCCGAGGTGATCTGCCGGACCAAGAAGACCTCTGGCCTGGTTTTGCCCAACTGTTTCGAGGTGTTGGCTACACCTCTGTCCAAGCAGGGGATCGTTGCTGCAGATGGCCATGGTTTATTCTCTAGCACCGCAAGCCCGGAGGCACGGAGGCGTTCGGCAGCTGGTGCGTAACCTTGAGTGCTCATCGTGGGAGACTCCATTGGCCGACATGTCCAAGTGAACAGGTGCTACACATCCTGCCACTCAGGTGCAGTAGTCACGGACATCAGCAACTCCGTCCACCAACCTTTTCATCGTCACCCCTCAGCTTCCACTACTGTGATACATGCAGGTACAAATGACCTTAAGTTCCAACACTCAGAGACTTTAAAGAAGGATTTTATCAACCTCATCAACAACATCCAACAATTAAATACACACTGCATCATTTCCGGTCCACTACCCTCACCCTGTTATGGAGACATCAAGTTCAGCCGCATCCGACAGCTTCATATCTGGTTAAAAGGTTACTGTCACTCCATTAATATTCCATACATCGACAGCTTCACCACATTCTACAATAGACTCCACCTTTTCAAACCAGACGGCTTACATCCCAATCAAACAGGTTCTCATGAACATTGAACTCACCCTCTATTTTTTGAAAGCTTTTTCTGATTGATGGTCCGGCCAGAACACATCTCCTCTGGTTAAAACTCCCTTTCTTATACATTGTATACCAGTACACATAACTAGCAGACATTAAAAACATAACTATTCATATTCACTTACCTCTACTGTCAGATGTCTCCACCTGTTACACACAACTCCTGTACCAGAACCCACATCAGTAATCTGACATCAGAACTTACCCACAATACTTAACATGGCTACCTTAAACATAAGATCATTGTCAAACAAATCTTTTATCATTATTAGACAAGAACATTGACTGTCTCTTTTTAACTGAAGCCTGGCTTGGCACCAACGCACCAATAATTCTCACCAGAGCCCCCCCCCCCCCCCCCCCCCCCCCCCCCCCCCAATTTAGATTTTTTTTATTTTCCACGAGGTAAGAAAGGTGCTGGAACAGCTTCAACTGCTCAAAAATCAACATCATCACAAATAATCTCACTAAAAATTTTCCCTTATTTGAGCATTCATTTGTTTTTAACAATCCACCTTTATTATCTATAACAGTTTAAAGACCACCAAATCCTCCCTGCTGTCTTGTTCAAGAATTTTCAAGAGTTTTTATCTTCCATTCACATTAAATGAAACAAGATTTAAATAACTGGTGATTTAACCTTCACATTGATAACAGTAGTGATCCCTACAACAGAGAATTTTTAAACCTTTTAAACAGTATGGGTTTTGAACACTCGGCCTACTCACAACAGAGGACACACCCTGGATCTGTCCATAACCTATAGTCTGTCCACTGGGGTGACCTGGCTGTGTCCGACCACTATTGTGTGTTTTTTAACATCACCAGTTTCAGCCAGCAGGAGGCCCTGGTGAAAACTGTGAAGAAATGATACATTACTTCTGAAGTGGCTGCAAATTTTATTGACATTTTAATCCAAGCTCTGCTCAGATTTTACCTGCATCCTATGATTTTATTTTTGATAATTTTAACAACAAGCTAAAATCAGCTCCTAACTCAGCAGCTCCACTTAAGACAAAACATTTTAAAAACTAAATCAAAGATATAATGGACAAGCATGGTAAATAAAGAAGCTGGAGAGAAGACTGCAGGAGAGCAGAAAGAAAATTGGAGAAAAATGAAACTAACGATCGATTTTATGAAATTTTACATGAACAACTCAAAATCTACAATAATACAGTTAAAAAGGCACCAACACTTTACTTCTCAAATGTCATTACAGTGAATGAAAACAATCCCAAATTTCTTTTTTAAACCATTGATTTTTTTGAATAAATGCAGACTTTAATAAATCCTCCATGTGGGTATCAGACGCCGCATGTGAGAACTTCAGACCACTTCAGAAATAAGATCAGCGCAATCAGATCCAGCTTTTTAACTCAACAAATTGTTGATTTTAACAGATCTGAAGAATTGTTTTTACCTGAGGAAACTGGAGAAAGTTTTGCTATTGAAAGAGTTGTTTTTTTTTATCTAACTGAGTTTTTACATGAACACAATATTTTAGAGAAATATCAATCTGGTTTTAGGACAAACCACAGTACTGAGACAGCTCTCTAAAAGATTGATGATCTTAGGTTTAATGTTTATTTTATCTTAATGTACATTGTCTTCATTATTATGTCAAACACTTTGTGTTGCCTGAGAGCATGAAAAGTGCTTTATAAATAAAGTTTGATTTGATTTAATAAATATTCTTATTTAAAGGATCAAATGGCTTGTTCTGTTATTGTATGAAGAGGCAATGTGACTGGCTCTGGGTAGGAATAGTCTGTGGATGAAAGTGATCAAATCCATCCATTTTAGCTAGCTCATCTCACGCTAACCTGTGATGCTAACAAAAGCAGAGCTGCTAAGTCACACAATTTAACCTGTTCACAGACTCTCACGTCATTCCGCTAAACATTAATGTGTGTTTCATATGTTTCCACTATGGAAAGTAATGAAGCATGGAAACATTCCTGTGAATGCTAACCTTGTAATTACGCAGTAATTTGAAGTTTCTTTATACTCTTCTGTAGAGGGAACAGGACACGTGCAAAGTCGCTAGCGGGGCAGCAGGTGAAGCTCAGCCCACCCAAATCTGTGTCTTGCCCATCCAGTCAGAACCTGATTGCTTGATCTTGCTGCTGTTGATGTATATTCGAAGTCACGCTACTTTAGCTCCACAGTCTTCTCTGCAGGTTCTGCTGGAGGGAGCAAAGTGAGCCCAAATCACGATGCTCCCTCCACTATACTTCACCATTTGGGTGATGTTTTGATGCTGGTAAGTTGCGCCATTTTAGCACCATGGTATCTTCCACAGCAAATTAACTTTTGCTTCATCACTCCAATAAACATTTTGTCAAAAATACTGCTCTTTTGCAATGTTTTTTTTTTTGTTGTTGTTGTTTTGGAGAGCAGCGGTGTCTTCCATTAAGATCTGTTCACTCATGGCCCCGTGAACTGATATGTTGTCCAGTTCCAGTGACGTCTTTAAGCGGTTACTCGTACGTTCCTCTTTACCTTATTGACGATCTTGTGTTGTGCCTTCAGAGCCTAATATACTAAACTGCTCAGTTTAAAGACACTGGGCCTCAGTCATGAAACCCAAGCAGATTAATTTATTTGAATTGAAAAAAAAAAAGCCAAGTTTTTTGCAAGGAGGTGCAAATCTACTCAAAGACTCATGAAGTGTTTTCTGCCTCATACAGATCAACTACTCTTCATCACATGTTATTTTTGTGAGTCATGGTTCACAACTTAATGTCTCACGGACAGCAAACTTAAAATATTTGAATGTGTTTTATCAAAGAAGCTTTAGACCACACCGCCCAAACCTAATTTCATCATTTAGACTCCAGTCGCCCACATTTCCCTCTGCTGCTGTGAATGTTTAATGGATGTGTTAAAAAAAAAAAAGACACAATAAATCATAATCATTTATCAGCTTAAGCACATTGTTTTTGACTATTATTGTAACTTAGTTCGGAGATCAGATCACATTTTATGGCAAATGCATACAGAAAACCCATAAAATCCAAAACTCAGACTCTTTGACTATTATGGTTATGGATTATTTTCCCCCACAAATACTTCAGAAACAAAACTTATGATGCAGAATGTCTAAAGGAAGCAAGGCTGTATACTCGTGCTGACGGACAACATTATCACATATGTTGTAGCTTTGGCCACTCGAGCGTCTGCGCCTCCGTCCAGGTGTCCTGCGGTGAAGCTACACCCTTGTGAGGAAGCTGGCCAGCAGCTTTGTCTTCCACCCCCTCCTCCTCTAACACCTTCTTCTGGAACTCCTGCAGGAAAAAAGACGGGGAGTGTTGACCATTTAACAGCTTATAAAATACTTCTTTGTTGGCCCTTAATGTACAGGGTCCATTTTGACCTCAGGCTGCTGTGCAATTAGATGAAGCCATTGGGGAGCCCGAACAGTTGCTTGGACAAAGCTCACATGTGTTGTAGGAACTTTGAAACATTAAAAGTCTCGTGGCCGCCCGAGCTGTCACAGTAAGCTTGAGCCTGACAGGCATGACAAACAATTGCAGATTTGAGTTAACATCCGATGATGGTAGGAAATACACAGGAAGCAGAGGAGCAAAAGGGTCCTTGGTCCTCCCACTCGTCTCCTCTGCTCTACATTCTTTTTAGACACAGATCACTGTGTCCCCTGTTTCAATTATTCCTGACTGCAGCAAGAAACCTGCATACAATAAAGTGGGCGAACATTAAACTTGGACATTGTTCTACGACACTGAAAATAATATCAGTTTCAAAGACATACCTTACTTTTAAACCATCAATTTAATTTGTCAACCTAGAGTTTTTTTTTAAAAGTCTGTATTGTAAAGCAACATAAAAAAGAGACTCAAACACCAGCCTGTTGTTAGTTAAAAGCTAAGTCTTCAGGGACTGCAACAGTAGAAGGAAGAGAGACTCGCTGAGCCAACAATCGAAGAACAGCAACCGAAAAAATATCAGTATCCAGCTCTGAATTTGGAGCTTCGCCATCACGCGTCATATTCCAGTGAAAAACCTCCAGTTGATTCATCCAAGTCCAAGTCACAGCCTGTGAAAAGATACAACTCCTGGCCAAAATGATGGAATCTTCACTCTTGGAGGATGGTCGACCCTTTATTTGATTTTGTAGGGGAATAAAAAAAGGAATCAGAGACATAGCACTAAATTATTTTTGTTTAACTTTCCAACCTTCTGGCATTAAACATTTAATAAGTAGTAATTTTTTAAAAACATTTTTTAAATCGCTATTTTCTTTTGGTATCTTATTGCACCACCTCTGGATTCAACACTCTCTATTTTTTACAATCTGTTAAAAAAATAAAATAAAAAATGTGTTGTCACATATTGTCACATTTTGTGTTGATTTCAACACAGAATGTGTAAAGAAGCCTAAAAGATTAACACACTTATTATATATTGGACATTTTAACACAATCTGTGTCATTTTACATGGCGGGAATCCAAGTTTTTATTTAACCTTTATTTATACAGTTAAACTATTTTTCCGACCAATACATGTTTCAGACAAACATAATACAACTGTTAGTTACAGACACTATAATAACATTTACAGAAAAGTTGCTAGTGGCAGCTTATTCTCATGACTTTTTCTATTCATCCTGACCCAAAACCAGACGACAGGTCCCTGACCGGACCCTGGTAGGCCCTTGCACTTAAGCCCAGGCAACCCCATGCATTGGCAGGTTTGGGCGGGAAGGGAGCCTCCATTTTTCATTATTTGTCCTGCGCCACAGACCACAGTTGGAGGCTGCCTCATCTGCTGTAGACCGCTACCTGTTGGTAAGTGTCTATTAATATATTATGTTAATCAATCTAATAAAACTGTAAAGTGTCGGGGTAAATTTGGAATGTAAATAATCCACCAATTAAAACGTAATTTTAATTGGAATTCATGGAAAAATTCTGTTTTGTTATGCAGGGCTGCTTGTGAGCCAGCTAGCATGAGATGCAGACTGCTATTGTTGTGTTTCAGTGTTTTTCTTTACACCATAGTACCCAAATTATACTACGTAAAAATCAATTTTTGACATTAAACAGCTCGGCATACAAACCAGTCAATGTTAGCTAGTGACATGTCAGTTTGCAGTTATTCATTTTAAAAGTTCTCTGGTGCTCCAACAAGTGATGCAATACATTTGCTAGCACAGGTCAGTGTGGTAGTTGGGAACTCCCTGTGTTGGCGTTAAAAACACGCATTTTAACCGCATTTTTGCTCCACAAAACATTTATCACTAGATAAGTTTCAGGCGTGCCGATTATACTGGGGCACCAACATGACTTCCGACAACAACAACCACAATGAACAATTGTCTGCGCTGCAAACACGGGGGGCTGCTGGTGGTATGTATTTAACAGTGCTTTTTGCTGCTTTATCTCTGGGTAGTCCAGCTTTGAAATGATTATTGTGTTGGTGTTGGCTGCGGTATTGTGGGAAGTGGGGCTGGCGGGGGTGTATTAAAAGGTGATTGTAATGCTTTTCATTTCTATAAGCTGTCTTGATAGTTCTACAGAAATATAATTCTAGTGATGTCTTCCTCTTCTTCCAGAACACACAGGACAACCTGCAACCAAGCAAAGTTCTTGTTACTACTTTTAAAGATGACAAAGAGATTGTGGAGAAAAAAAAAGTTAACAGTGCCAAGGATCTCATTGATGGAAGCCTCGTCCAGCAAACTGGCTGCATGCTTGACAGGTTGTTAAAGTGCAATACTGATTTCATGGAATATATCGGTGTTGACATGAATGAGGAGGAACTAAAGGATTTGGATAGATATCACATATTGCTAACACAAGGGACCCAGGTTGAATTTGTGGAGGCAAATCCAAATCAGGTATACTTTGTTACTTAATTTACAAATATGGCCCAAAACCAACCCAAGTCCATGCATTTTATATACGAACCTGACCCCGCCAGGTCAATTAGTAACATTATCTTTTGATTATGGCTGAACCACAAACTGAAGATACAGGTGGTCCACGTGGTCGATGGGAGGTAGGTGCATATACCAGTGTCAGATAATGGGCTGATATTAGTGAAAAATTATATTGCATGAAATAATTTCATACCACACCGAATACTTGGGAGTCTAATGCTCTATGAGTTTGCATGCCACTAACTCTTCTAGTTCTCTTGGTGTCCCAGTGTGTAAAATGACTTCGGAGTACTCCTTTAAGTCCAGTTTTTGTGACTCGTGGAACTGCATTGAATGTCTCGTCTCACAACCTTTGCAAGTAGCCTTCTAATAATGACATTATTTCCTTTTTAAAGAAACTATTAAGAACTATTAAGTGCTGTTGAAGTCCGTCATACCGCTACACTGAGGTATTTACAATATCAACTGATTGCAGATATTGGTCTATACCATGGTAAATGTGTACAACCCTGTTTTATTTTATTAGGGGGGGAGGCATTTATAATTGAATATGTGCTTTGTAATCTACTTTCACAGAAGTGTCAAGAACAAATTGATGGTGTGCACAGATTTGATGCAGCCAGTCTGGCGGCGCTGATTAAGAACAAAGCCCCAAATGTACTTGCTGAGTATGAAAGATCTGGAACGCTCTCTCTGGCATCCAGCGTTTCATATGTAATCGCTATTGTCCAGCGCTGAAATCCCGGTGTTTGAAGTGGAGATGGATGTGGGGAGTCGTGCTATGCCAAGCCAATGTGACCACAATGTAACCAATAGCATGGGACTTACATAGAAGTGGTAAAAATATATGCTTCAGTTAATGATTTCCTTTGTTTAAAAGTGTTCCAGGAGCTCTTTTATGATCCAGTGTCCCATTGCGGTTTCATTGATTTGAAGCTGAGGAACCTGCGGAGAAGCCTCCACGAAGATCAGAGATGCTATTTCAAGCGCAGAAGGTCCAGTGGGCCCTCTGGAGTAACTGAAACACAAATGATTCCAGAAGGGGAAGAAGAGGCCACCAGGATTGAAAAAGATAAACCCTCTCCCTCAAAATCGGCATGGAGAAAACCCTCAACAACCGCAGGTTCTGGATCTCAAGCCAGTCGCCAACAGTAGCAGAGATTTACCCAACGGTTTGTCGACAGGCCATACTTGGTAAATATTCAACATATTGTAAAGTTAAAAATAAACACAAATACACTTTTGTACGCTTTGACGATGCAACTCATTTCAGCCTGAAAGGGGAACACCATCTTAGATGAAGACCTCCTATATTTCCTACCATGGCCTATAAGTTAAATCAGTATCTGTGAGCATAAGCTGCTACTCTTCAGTTTGATGCAGTTTTCAAGAATGTTTCCAGGCAAGGAGGACCTCTTTTATCGGAAACGGGAAGGACTGATTGTGCCGAAACTTGTGAAAGTGGCTGCACTTGATAATGACCCCAGTGATCTGTCAGCTATGGGGAATGATGGTAAATTCAATCACCCTCCATGTATACAAGATATGATGTCAATCTGGTTGGCCTATGAAGACAAGCAGTCTGTGCTCTCTCTGTGTTTTGGTTTGGTCAGACATATAAAACTGGTTGTGTTGCTTTGAACTGTGATGCAAGAGGGGAGCGTCTATTTGGAGAAATTGTACACATGGTTCCCGATTGTGAAAAAAAAGGAGGTTCTATTCTTCCTTAGAATTTTTACTGTAACTTAGAAATAGTTGATAAGCATCTGTTTTCATTTGTGGTTGAGCGGCACTGATGAGTATGAAATGATTCATGTAACAGATGTAGCAGACATCAGACCACTTGATTTGCTTTCTTCTCTCAGGGGAAATGCATTATATGGAAATTGATTTAAATTTCCTTCACTGTAAACTCCTTAACCTGTCCTACACCTGAGCCTGTTACATATCGTAGGAGGAGGAAGAGGATAGTTTTTAGTGCTGCCTGTTTTGTGGTCATCCAGTTGATGACGGTGCGACCTGATACCCCTCTGCAGTGATCATTTACAGGTTATGCTATTGTTGATTTAAATTTAAATGTTCCATACCGTTTTTCTCTGATGTTATCTGGTGACAGGGTTACTTTGAATAAATGTCACTTTAAAAAAAATCAAATGTGAGTGTTTTAAATCCGTGTATAATACGTGTATCATTCATTCTTTCCATTTTCAACTGTCAATCAAAAATAAAAAAAATTAAAAAGTGACATTTTATTTTGTTTTTCGTTTTTTAATGTAACACGATAATTTAGACTTGGATCAAAAATAGGAAATGAAAAAACGGGCCACAGGACTGAATTTGTTGTTCATATTTAATTGGTCTGGTTTACGTGACCCGGAAGTGGCTTTTGTGCGCAGCAGTTCGGGTAGCAATATTTGTAAGAAAAAAAAAATATATCAAAAAAAAAATCTGGGCGGCAACAAAACTTTCAAGCCCCTTTGCTCAAGTCAGTCGTGTGGTTCCTCCATTTATCATCCGATCTGCTCCATTCTAACTGTTTACGTCGGTGCAGCTCCATCTAGTGGCGCAGATGTGTAATGACAATAGAAAAGTTTAGACCCCGATTTTGGGATGACCCCCTTCTTGAGAATATGATTTGCGTTTTTGTGCACACCAGCATCTTCTGTAGCATGTGAAAGGCCAGAGAGGTTGTGTCAAAAAAAAAAGGAATCGCTCCGAACCTATGGAGAGACTGTTACTTCTTAATAAAAATGACTAAAGTTTCCCCCTGTCCTGTACGTCATTGTTCAAGTTACACAAACATATTCAGTTCCCTTTTCCTAGTTTGACCAACACTTTCACTGTTCTCTACCTGCTCAGGTCCATGCTATTCTCCTAAACTGACAAAAAAAAAAAAAAAAAAAAACATTACAAAACCTGCCATATCATATGATACTTCCATACTGGGAAACTTTACACACACAGAATACATTCATGGTATATTTTATTACACACATATGAGACAATGTACGTGGAGAATTTATTTGGTCATACATTCTTTGTAATTCATAGTCATTGACGTTCTTTGTAATTCATGAACATTCCCAAGGCCCATGGCAGACAAATATTCAATGCACCACAAACAGCTGTGGTTGAGATCCAGCTGCCTGTGATTATACTCCAGTCCAGTAGGTGGTGTCGTGTTCAGATGAAGCTTCTGGTAATGAAAACTTTCTGGAACCGATCGGCTTAAGCGGTTCGATGCCTCACAAAGCCTCATCTCACCATCACTATAGGATCCTCATCTGCTGCAATGTGCCACTTCCGGGTCACGTAAACCGGACCAATTAAATTTTAAAAACAAATTTTGTCCTGATGCCCCTGATGAATCCGTGTATCATTCGTTCTTTCCATTTTCAACTGTCAATCAAAAATTGAAAAAGGAAAAAGGGGTGTTTTCTTTCGTTTTTCGTTTTTTAATCCAAAACAAAAAACAAAAAGAAGCCCAGTTTTTCGTATTTCAATTTTAGACTTGGATCAAAAATATGAAATTAAAAAACGGGCCACGGGACCGAATTTGTTTTATAATATTTAATTTGTCCGGTTGACGTGACCCGGAAGTGGCTTTGTGCGGCAGTTCCGGTAGCATGGAGGTGCTAGAATCAAATACTAGTTTGATCAATGACTTATTCAGCAGCTGTTTGCACAAAGGCGCAAATAATATTTTCAAAAAGTAGGTTGTCTGATAATCTAGGTCAAAACTTTTCTACTGTCATTACACATCTGCGCCACTAGATGGCGCTGCATCAATGTAAACAGTAGGTGAATGGAGCATCACAGTGAACAGATGTAACAGATCTAATGATAAATGGAGTAAGCACGCGATGGCTCGAACAAAGGGGCTTGAAAGTTTTGATGCAGTCCAGTTTATTTATTTATTTATTTATTTATTTTAAACAGACTGAATTGTTAATATTGCTACCTGAACTGCTGCACAAAGCCACTTCCTGGTCACGTAAACTGGACAAATTAAATATTATAAAACAAATTCGGTCCCGTGGCCCGTTTTTTAATTTCCTATTTTTGATCCAAGTCTAAAACTGAAATACGAAAAACCGGGCATTTTTTTGTGTTGGATTCAAAAACGAAAAATGAAATAAAACACCCCTTTTTCCTTTTTCAATTTTTGATTGACAGTTGAAAATGGAAAGAACGAATGATACACGAATCCGTGTATCATTCGTTCTTTCCATTTTCAATTGTCAATAGAAAATTAAAAAATGAAAAATGGACGTTTTATTTTGTTTTTCATTTTTTAATGTAACACAAAAAACGAAAAAATGCCTGGATTTTTGTATTTCAATTTAAGACTTGAATCAAAAATACAAAATTAAAAAACGGGCAACAGGACTGAATTTGTTTTTCATATTTAATTGTCCGGTTTATGTGACCCGGAAGTGGCTTTGTGCGGCAGTTCCAGTAGCAACCCGGCTAGCAATACTAACAGTTCCGTCTGTTTAAAAAAAAAAAAAAAAAAAAAACTGGGCTGCATCAAAACTTTCAAGCCCCTTTGTTCCAGTCCGTTGCATGCTAACTCCATTTATCATCCGTTCACTGTGACGCTTCATTCACCTGCTGTTTACATTGGTGCAGCGCCATCTAGTGGTTTTGACCTCGATTATCAGACAACCTCCTTTTTGAGAATATGATTTGCGTTTTTGTGCACACCAACATCTTCTGTACCATGTGAAAGGCCAGATAAGTTGTGTCAAAAAAGGAATCCTTCAAAACCTGTTGAGAGACTGTTACTTCTTAATAAAAATGACTAAAGTTTCCCCTGTCCTGTACATCATTGTTCTAGTTACACAAACATATTCAGTTCCATCTTCCTAGTTTGACCAGCACTTTCACTGTCCTCTGCCTGTTCAGGCCCATGTTATTCTCTTAAAGTGACAAAAAAGAAAAAACATTACACAACCTGCCATATATGATACTTCCATACTGGGAAACTTTACACACAGAGAATACATCCATGGCATATTTTATTATACACATATGTGATAATGTACGTAGAGAATTTATTTGGCCATGCATTCTTTGTAATTCATAATCATTCCCAAGGGTGACTGACACAAATATTCAATGTGCCACAACCAGCTGTGGTTGAGATGCAGCTGCCTGTGATTATACACTCGGCCAGTAGGTGGTGTCGTGTGCAGATGAAGCTCCTAGTAATGAACCCTTTCTGGAACCGATCGGCTTAAGTGGTTCGATGCCTCATGAGGCTTCATCTCACCATCACTACAGGATACTCATCTGCTGCAACGAGCAGGAAATTTCAGCATGTGTCAAACCGCTGCTGAATAAGTCCTTGATCAAACTAGTATTTGATTCTAGCGCCTCCATGCTACCGGAACTGCCGCACAAAGCCACTTCCGGGTCACGTCAACCGGACAAATTAAATATTAAAAACAAATTCAGTCCTGTGGTCTGTTTTTTCATTTCGTATTTTTGATCCAAGTCTAAAATTAAAATACGAAAATCCAGGCATTTTTCTGTTTTTTGTGTTAGATTAAAAAACGAAAAATGAAAAAACGCCTCCCTCTTTCCTTTTTAAATTTTTGATCGGCAATTGAAAATGGAAATAACGAATGATACACGGATTTACACGGATTCTGATGTTTTTCCATTTTGTATTCTTGATCCAAGTCTAAAATTGAAATACGAAAAAACAGGCATTTTTTCGTTTTTTCTGTTAGATTAAAAAACAAAAAACAAAATAAATTGTCACTTTTTTCTGGGAATATTTTCACACTTTTTGCCCTACAGGGAGATGCTTTATCGCTCTGAAAAACAATGTAATCATCGACAAACATCCTTTCATCTGGTGGAATGAGAAAAGTGTCCAAAAACGTCACTGTGAACATATCAATGATGGCAGCTTTACACCAATTTGTCCACTTGTTTTGTAGTGCATTTTTCTGTTTTCAAGGGATATCGCTTGAAGGTTTCAGACTTGACGCCTTGATGTCTACCTTGGTCGACCAGTACGCTTCCCTTTTACAACCGTCTCATCTTGTTTGTACTTGATCCAGATTTTCGACACAGCTGACATCTTTTTAAACATTCTGTGATGATTCACCTTTTTCAAAGAAGTTTTATCACCCTCTCCTTTGTTTCAACTGTTATCTCTCATGTTTTTGAGCCGTGATTAATGTCAGTCAGCTTGATGCAACAGGTCACCCAGGTGCACAAGCACTGCTCTTCCCTTCTTTAACTGTGGACTAATTATGAGATTTAATCTGCAGGTGCGCTAGTTTTCCAGTCTGGCACCTGAGAAAGGTCAGAAGGCATATAAAGTATAAAGTACTAAAAGGTGCCTTGTCAAACTTATCAGACATTAGGAAATTAATTACGCCACTGTCTTGATTTATGATGCAAAGGTGTTTTTTTGTTTGCTTTTTTGACAAGTTTCTTCTGAATTCCAGGTAAATTTACTCAGTAACACGTATCTTCGTTCCAACACTTCTGTAGTCGTCTCACGTGTCTTTTGAGACCAGCGTTGTCCATACGGCGCCTGTAGGACTTTGTAGTTGTGAAGATACACTCCATTTATTTTTGGTAAGCCCTATTTTTACAGGGGTAAAATTCAGAATATTTACTGAATTATCTAATATCGGAATGTAAAACCCGTTCTAACCTATAAAATAATAAATAAATAAATGCTTCTTGAAGTGATGACCTAACCCTTTCAGTTTCATAAATCTAATTTCAGATGTAAATCAACACATTTGTGTGTTTGTGTCTCACTCTGAATTTTTTGAGTCGTGCCAGTCTGTCTTGCAGAGGCTTCTCTTGGCTGGAGGTCACTTCTGCTATATGAGCCCGCCACTGCCGCTCTTTTTCCTGAAACACCAAAATAAAAGATCAAAACAAAGATCGTTCCACATTGTTTTGTGTGTGTGTGTGTGTGTGTGACTGAATAAGCCAATGCAATAATATAAGAGAACATCCATTCAGCATTCAGATCCAGTTTCCTGCCTTCTGTTTGTGTGTTTTCAAGGAATGTGTGTATGAAAAAGAAAATGAGGCGTTTTTCCGGACTGTGTCTAAACGACTCAACGCAGGTTACATTAGAGGTGGCTCTAAACGAGCGGCGTCTGTCATCAATTACCATTTCTGTCGTGCGGCGTACTCATGTGGCCGTGCGTCGACAGCTGCAGTGTAATGGAGGAAGTCGCTGTGAGCGAGGGGGGGGCGTTAAGTTTAACACCAGTCATTTTAATGGGGGAGACTTGCTGACACATGTGGAGAGAAGGTGAAAACAGTTGAGCTGTCGCCTCCCCAATCCTATACTGAGCAAGCACACACACTTCCTTGTTTTTCTATCTGTGTGGGGACACAATTGTAACTTGAACTCATTCAAGAAACTTTGAACACCGACATTTTGTTAACGCTCTTTAAGGTCAAGGTGTCTTTTGGCATTCAGCCCAATGCAAAAGAAAAGAAAAAAGCAACAAAATCCTCATAAAAGTGACTAGAAAATAATCACCATTCTCCAATACCTGAAACTAATTTCCAAGGTGACTGGTGTAGAGACTTTTTCACTTCCTTGTTTTTATTCATTAACTGCTTTTGGCTCATTCACTCTCTTTTATTTGCAATTGGGTTAGGCTTAAGCATCAAAACGACTTAAATGTGTTTCAGAAACACAGTTTCCTAGTTAGGCTTGACAAATACAAAATTATTGTCAAGGCTGAGCAATGCTTCTGCGTAGTAGCGACTAGAGGTGGGCAGATCGATCCAAATATTGATAATATCGATACCAACGCTGGTATTGATATTGAATGATACTCATGTAAAAAGATCGATACTCAAGCTTTTTTTGTCTCCCACAAGCACTGACTGCTGTGAAGTGTGAATTCATTGAAGTCTGTCTGACACACTGTCGCTGTGTCCTCCCTCAGTCCAACAGAGAGTATCCAGGTAGATAAGAGTGGTCGATTTCAACATCAATTCATATTAACTTTCAAAGTACATGTTACCCAAGTCTTATTTTACTGGAGCCAACTCAAAAAACATAATTAAGATATTGAAATAACCCAGTACATGTCATGTATCCCATTGAAAGGTGTTATCTAGGATAAAATAACATTAGATAATCCTTTATTTATCCCACAACGGGGAAATTTATAGTTAAAGCAACAGGAATGTTCACATAGTGCAAACAAAAATTACACAAGTATTGAAAGATATAATATCATAAGAGGCGGACTAGAAAAAACATTACAAAGAGAACAATTCAAGTTTGACAAAATTATATTCTAGGTTTTAACAAAAAATTCAGAGGACAAAAATCACAAAAACACCAAAAGGTTAGCAGTTTCATGATAGATCAGGCTTAATATGAAAAAGTATCGGTATCGGTGATACCGGCCCTGTATTTACTTGGTATTAGATCGATAACAAAACTCCCATGTCACCCAGCTCTAGTAACTACACCCGGTACCTACGCCATCTCTGGGATTTATACTTGTGTGGTATTGTTTGCGCTGTAATTACACCACTAGATGGCGGTGGGGGCTCTTCTGCAGCGCAGTAGTGCGCGCAGTACTGAGTTTCCTTTTGGTTACTTCCTCTATGTGGATAAAGTATATTTTATGTGAGTTGTGTTGATAAATGTTGATGCGGATAAATGTTTTTTTTTTTTTTTTGATAAAAACCTCAAGTGGGCCGCCTTTGAGACATCTACTGTCAAAATAGAGAGTATATTAGGTGTTACATATCTTAGGTAATGTAATCTTTGTTTACTCAGGTAGTGCAATGATCACGTGCTCATTTGTTGATATTAAGGTTCCAACCTTTAGGTTTAGCGACTAAAACAGCTTTGATAGGTTGAATAAAACATTCAATTTCTTCAGAATCATTCAACACATCAGACCCTTAAAAGTCATAGTTACATAGTTTCACTATGCGTATCTTAATACCTGTTCAGAAATAGAGGCTTCCTTTTGGATTGATTTGTGACGTTAGGGGTTTTTTGCAAAATGGCTGTATATTACACCATTGAAAAAGCCATACTGCTACTTCAAGCATAACTGAATGCCTAGCCTAATAATAACCATAGCCCCAAAACTAGACTTTTATACTTTTGTTGTATCTTTAACCTTCAAGCAACCCTTAAGTCTTGTGGGTTATAATATTTTTTTTTTCCTTATGAGCAATAAATGTTTTCTGATCTTGGTTCATGGTTTTCACACACATAAAAGGCAATTAACAAGGACTCAAAAGACCTTGAATTGAACACTTGGCCATTAGCACCATTGTCGTTAAATTGCCAATCAATGAGCAGTTGATAAACTGGATGAATTGTTTTCTGTCTCTGATCCGTGTAACGAGATGATGGAAGCAATTGGTCGTCTGGCCAGCTGTGATTGCAGAGCGCCAGTGTGCAAATCAGTCAAAGGGTCATCAGCTTGAAAACATAAACCGTCTGCGGAAGTCTGACTGGGGTATTTTACAGAGACTACAGATGTAAATAAACACATGCAATGAGCTGTGTTTGCGTGAAAAGCTGAAAAGCTGTCTGCAAATGTGTTTGGAATAAACCTTTGGTGGAATATTGAATCAGAACACAATGTGGTTTACTATGTCCTCAAGAGGGAAAAAATAATCAGTGTCACAAGTGGGAAATGACGGCTAAAACATTAACAAAATACATTATAAGTAGCTAGAAACACCAGCATTCACTATGTCAAATTATACCCAATGTTTACAAGCCTAACTCTAACCCAAGAAAAAATGCAATATATTGGAAAATTACTAAACTATTTAATGATTAATATAAAACAACATTGGACTATTTGTCCAATGTGTTTCTTGCATGTTTACAGTGCATTTTATATGGTAATGAA
The DNA here is from genome assembly GCA_018398805.1 of Hirundichthys speculiger. Classification (NCBI taxonomy): domain Eukaryota; kingdom Metazoa; phylum Chordata; class Actinopteri; order Beloniformes; family Exocoetidae; genus Hirundichthys; species Hirundichthys speculiger. The sequence continues at coordinate 46,288 of JAGFBZ010002282.1, read as the reverse complement.
CGCAACAAAAAGGTCATGTTTGTAACTGGTGTCAACTGATGTCGGGCTGCAGCTTGTGAAATTGTAAGTAACTAAGATTTTTAAGGTCCATACATTTTGTGCACCAAATCTTATTTTGAACAGTAACTAACTAAGGTTGTTAGTGAGCAAAATTACAAAATTTTCTTCCTAGAAGACTGAAAGGAAGGAAAGAAGGATCGGGTTAAAAAAATGACTAAAGTTTTTACACTTATCAGGTAAACTTCAACATTACAACTGTACTGGTGGCAGCTAACCATAATGAGCTAACTTTAATTCTTTTAGATTGTGGAGGCAAGCGATCACTACCTTTTGAGTTATAAAATAAGTAGAGTCAGCTAACTTTAGCTAACTTTAATTCTTTTAAATCACAAGTTTACCTAAGCCAGCATAGGTTTGGTAACTAACTCTTTTACATTAGTTTAATGCAGTTGGCTAAATTTAGCTAACATTAATTAGTTTAGTGGTGGAAGCTAACTTTAGCCAATTTTAACTTGTCACAACTTTACTGGAACAACCTTTTCAGGAGTGACCTCTGTTACTACAGTTGTATGTTGTCTAAATAAAGAAGAGATGTCTGAAACAAGAAATATCAACATTATTTTAAACCAAACTGTTGCCACGTTGCCAGCATCCATTACCCACAAGTTAGCAGGCTGGCTAACCCCCCGCTCACATATGTGGTGAAAGAGCCCTTTGCATCTTTAGCTTTGGTCTTGATAAACTTTGAATGGGGTAGCTAAACTGTATTATGGCTTCTGAGTATAGTTTAGTGCTATACGATATAAAGTAACTAGATTCATTCTGTCTCATTCTCTTTCGCTTCAGGTTTCCATCTATTGTTTACTGTGCATTTTTCTCCTGTTGTCTGTGAACATGTGACTCCCCGAGGCTGCTCCCGCTGCCAATTACTCCACATGTGTTGCTCATCATCGTCATCCCTGCAACAGTTTGTCGCTTCCCCTCACAAAGTATACAGTATGGCCATATGGCAAAGTAAACAACAACAAGGTTTGCGTTTAATCCATCTCGTCTGTCTGGCCTCTCGGCTGCAGGAAAAGGCCTCACAGTGAATGTGAACCTTCAGATTCTCAGGTTGGTTTAATCTGTGAGTAGTGATGGAGCCCTGAAGCCAAACTATAATTATTTGTTGTAATAATGATATTGAAACTTTTATTCATCATAGGGTGAGCTGGCTGACTGAAATGGATGTAGCCTGTGTGAACAAATGAATTAAAATGAAAAATGTGTCTTATTCATTACTGTTTCCAAAGGAGCAAGTCAAACTTTGCTGATTTTATCTTATTTGTAATCTGTATTGTCCATATTATCCCAACTATTTCTGATTTTGGTTTGGAAGTTAAATGTCTGAAGGAAGAATTATATGTGGGAGGTATTTTTAAATCTGACTTAACAGAGAAAGCATTGAAATTACTCTAATGTGAAACATTACTCTAATGTCTAATTTTAGCTTTTTAAAATAAATTTAAAAAAAGTTGTATTTATGGAGGTTACGTTTTTGCTGGCGTTTATTTGTTTGTCTGTGTTCAAGGTAACTCAAAAAGCTATGGATGGATTTTGATGAAATTTTCAGGAGTTGTCGGAAATGTGAAAAGGAAGAACTGATTTCATTTTGGGTGTGATCCGGAAGAAATCCTGGATTCTGGATCATTTTCAAATTTTTGATAACATTGCGGTCAACAGGGCCAAAAATTGTTTTTCAATATCTCCGTTAATTATTGCCTAAAGCTCATGAAATTTAACTCAGGGATTGACAATGGAAACCTCTATCAAATTTCAAAGGCTGATCCGGATCTGATCCAGAAGGCGGATTTTATCGCTATATATATCGCAGGAATTGTTGCGCTTGGCGGAGGTCTGCGCTCTCTGAATGCTTTTCTAGCTAACTGGCAGAAGAAAACACATTTGTCTGTCTTTGGATTCCAGACACAAGATCTCAAGGGTATCTGATGCAGAGAAACATGTAAAACGTGATGCAAATGAAGCAAATACAGGAGAGTATAGCTTCAAGTTCATGAAGAAACAGCTCATGAAATGCAGCAGGTCCAATAGCAAACACTAAGAGATGGGGATTCCCCTCTAATCCCCCCCAGCCTGATCAGCTTCAGCTGCCTGATCTGGCTCCTCCCACCACTCAGCGCCAGCTCTGCTTTTTAAAATACTTTTTATATTCATAGTTTGTGCATAACTCGGATATATATGTGCATTTTTGTGCAACAGTTTTCTTGCGTGCAGGTGTGAGTCAGAGTGAATGTGTCCTTCGCCAGCCCTCTTTGACAGTCTTTGATCTAATATATTTCATTAACATCTCAAACCCTGACTGTCAGAGACGACTAAAGTCTCAGACAGTGAAACATGAAAGAACATGAAAGACATTTCATTTCATCCATTTCTACCAGTTTGTTCAGCCTGCTTATGACAGTACAGCTGAACAGTCACTTTGCCCTTTCCAGATCAACATTCAACCACGTCTTACTGATTTTCTGCGTTACTAAAATTTAACATTGGTCCTACGGTTATTGATTAGCGATCACAAATCACAATAATCACCACATTTCTGTTACTCCACTACACTGAGCATATTCAGATTATAATTTGCATTCTGCGATCACCCAGATGCTATATTTTTCTCTCCTCCATGGCTCAGGCTTAGAATAAATCTCTCCAATAGAGCTGAGATGATTCCAACTTTCTCCGGGTCACTTGACACAGGTTACTTTGATGAGGAGCAACTCCTAACCCACGAGGACACCTTGAGTACAACCTTTCCACCACCTTTCTGTGTTAAAGACTGGACTCCCTGCTCATTGTTATTGGGGACTTTAGCCTTTAGCAGAGCCAACGTCAGCCATTTACTTCCAAAATATAGACAGCACGTTGATTGTCCTACCAGGGACAATAACACTCTGGACCAGTGCTATACCACCAGAGAAAATGCTTATCGCTCTGTTCCCCGGGCAGCTCTTGGACCCTCTGATCACTGCCTGGTCCATCTTCTCCCAACCTACAGGCAGAAGCTTAAAACTGCTCGGCCTGTGTTAAAGACTATGAAAAGATGGCCCAATGAGGTAAAGCTGGAGTTGCAGGCTTGCTTTGACTAAACTGACTGGAGTGTCTTTGAAGCAGCCACATCAGACCCAGATGAACTTACTGACACTGTGACAGCATCCATCAGCTTCTGTGAGGACATGTGCGCAAAAGAAGACCTTCTGCACTAGGGATGGAAAGGTTACCGGTTACTTCGATTTTTTAAAATGTTTTTAATTACTGTAAAATATTTATTACATGATTTAAAAAAATATTTAAGGCCACAAACATTTCACTGGCACTAGTCCATCGCGGTTTTTTTTAAAAGTGTCCTTAGGGCATCATTATATGCCACTTGCAGGCTCTGAAGGCTTGTTTTCTTATAACGAGACCAAAGATGAGGGGTGAGCGATGAGTACAATAAGTTTTGAATAAAGTCACCGTCACAGAGTCACTACATGAACCGAATTTCCGTAATAAAATATTCACGTGCACATACAGCATGCAACGCTGTCGGTAAATGTCTTCATCATCTGTGAGCTGATCAGTAATCCAACGGCCAAGATATTTAACCTTATTGGAGACACGTAGAACATCACCTGCCAAACTAAAGTCAGGAAAGGTTATACATTTGTCTTCCTTTTATCTGTCTTCCTTTTATTTTACTTATATATATATATATATATATATATATATATATATATATATATATATATATATATATATATATATATATATATAATACACAGTATTTACAGTGAAACACAAAAATATATTCAAATTCAATTTTCAATTCAATTTTATTTGTATAGCGTCTGTTATAATGTCAATTGTCTCTAGGCGCTTTACAGAGACCCAGATCATGACCTGATTTTATAAAATATAATGAAAACCACTTAAAATGCAGTGGTACAGTGAACCCTCACAGTTCATGGTCTCAGTACATTGTGGAGGTTTCAAAAATAGAAAAAAAAAAAAAATTAAAAAAAATTCAAACAAAGCATGCGAGGTTTGAAGCGAAACACGTCACTTCAAGAAAGAGTCTCTGGAAGCAACAAGACCCTACACGGGAGGCTCCATGAACCAAAATCTAAGGCTTGTGATTGGCTGCTACGACGGCATTACTGTGCCGTCAGTTGTCTGTACGCTGATTGGCTGACACGCATCTCTCATCTCTTGCTCTTGTGAGACAAAGCCGAGTTTAACGCTGATACACTTGGTGTTTCCGTTCGTCAGTTCTTAATATCGCTTGCTTATTTCAGTGATTTAGTGCCATTTTAAAGTTAACTCATTCACTGCCATTGACGTCTATAGACCTCAATTGGGTCTCATATGTGTCACTGGGGTTGCTAGGTAGAGCGTCAAAATAAATATCAGTTTCGAACATGGTAGTTAGTGTTCGGATCCTCCAGATGGCAGCATCGCCACTCTATAAAGTCGCCGTTCCTCCCCTGGAGGAATTGCGAGTAAGAGAAAAGATGGCGTAATGCATTCTACTACTGATTATGGAGGAATGGAACGAGTAAGAATCAAACTTTTTTTTTGAAAAAGTGGAACTTGAGGAGGTCACAGCCCCCATTAACCGTTAAGATTGAGGTTTCACTGTATACATTTCATATCTGTCCCTGCTCCTAAACGCTAAACTTTACTGTGAACTTTAATACATTTTAATAAATCACATTTATTGTGCATTATTGTGTGATTCATATATCAAAAATGCTTACTAAAATCATATTTTAGTAAGAAAGACATATACACAGCATTAGCTTCGTGCGTGTGTCAAACAACAACAGAAAAAGCTAAATTATGATACATTTCTTTTTACATTTTTTCTTTATACTAGAGCCAGTTTACGGTTAGATTCTGGAGCATTGGTGACATATGGTGTAAGACATAACATAAAAATATTTAAACATCAAATTTTATTTTGTTGTGATTATAAAGACCAAAGAAAGTGTCTCAAATTATTTTATATATATTATCGTACACTTTCATGTCTGAGGTGTTGGAGCTAACAGGCTTTTAATTCAGTTGAAGATGATTCCGGATGATTTTGAAAGACTGCAACCAAGCAATAAAATTAAAGAATTTTATTTTTGCTTGCAATTACATTTTATCATTAAAATAGGCTGCTTTAAACTCAATATTAGAACCCATGTGAGGACTGAAGAGGAGGCGGTTTAAATGTGATCTGGCTGTCATACACGACTCTGGGCTGTTGCTGAGTTTGGTTATAACTAAACTGACACTGACACACAGCCAAACTTAAATTTGCCTTTCAGATGTTCAAGTGCGTTTCCGACATCCAACTGGCTTAACTCTGACATCCCGCTGTTGTGTGAGGTCATGCCTCGACTGATGCACCTCTGTGGTTACTGCGCTCCGATTCATGTTGTGTACATGCGCTGTCTTGGGCGGATCCCTGAGCGCATGTGTCCAACGTTTTTGTGTCAGTCAGAAGCACATTCCACATCGAAGTGAAAGTAATTCTCCCCACGAGGACAAATGCTGTCATCGGCTTCCTGGCTTCTTGTTTAAGAATCTAAAGTGAATCTGCTGTTGAGCTGCTCTTACTGTTTTTATTATGATTATCAATATATCTTCCTCTCTCTTTTCTGCCATAGAAGTCTCTGGGCAACAACAAATTATACATCAGAGGCACCCATACTGGTATATAAACGAGAGTTACTTTTTGGCTTATTTTCCTTTCAAACTATGACATCAATTCCACTGTTTATTTCTGTGGGTAATAAAACTAAGAGTAAGACAAACCAGTTTGAGGCCACTGAAGCAATCTTCACAAAATGTAGGACACTTTGCTGAGCATGCTGATGAAAGGTTAAAACTTAACCTTAAAACATTAAAAGAATTTTAACTGCATGATCTGATAATTTCCATGGTCGTCATTCTTGAGGGCTTAGGTTGTACCCAAAACCTTCAACTTGAGATCATTTAACAAAAGTTTACATTTTACAACAAAAAGCTGCAATATTGTGAAATTCTCGAATTTTTGTATTGTTGAATTTAATTTGTCAGTATAAAATTGTGACTTTTTGACATATAATTACGACTTTGCTTTACAGTTGAGAATTTTGTATAACTGGAACTTTATAACCCATAATTATGACATTTTATTATGAAATCATGAATCATAAAATCACAACTTTGTGTCAAAATTATGGCTTTTTGGAATTAACTTGTGCATTTTGGATAATTTTTTGTATGAAAATTTCTGTCCTAAAATAAAAAATATCTGCTTTAAAACTGTGTCTTTGGCAAATTAAATGTTTTTGTCATAAAATGACAAATTTCAAGTAACCTCAACTTTATGTACTATAATCAAGATATTTTGCCCTAAAATCACAAATTTTGATTTAGATGTTTAACTCAACATTACAATTTTTGTAAAAGTCTTTAGTTTCATGAGATCCTGCAAAATTTGTAATATTGTGACAAAATGTTGCTTTCTTATGGAAAAAAGTTTTGAATAAAATCTGATGAACATCTCTACACTTGTATGGTTGTAGAAATAAATGACTCTGAATTTAAAAAGTAGAACTTTAGCTATATAATATAATAAAACGACAAGTAAACAGGATATAATGTCAATCAGTAGATTCTGTTTGCAAGCTCATCACATTTAAATAACTTTTGCCACAGTTCTTTTTTTTTTGCCAGTTTTTGCACTAAAGCTCTAACATGTCGATAAGGCCAATTAATATTAACAAATCAAGCTCACAGTCTGAAGTTTAGTTTATTGTAGAGGTGGGCGGATCGATCCAAATATTGATAATATCGATACTTATTAGTATAGTATTAAAAGATATAATATCAAAGGTGGACTAGAAAAAAACATGAACAGAAATTCAACTCCAATGAATATTTACACAAAATGTTGAAGACATAAAGTTTGAAGAAATTCTATTCTTGGCTTTAACAAAATAATCCAAAGACAAAAATCACAAAAGTTCATGATAGATTAAGCTTAATATGAAAAAGTATCAGTATCGGTATTGGTATCGATATCAGCGATATTGGCCCTGTATTTACTTGGTATTGGATCGATACCAAAGTTCCCAGTATCGCCCAGCTCTAGTTTATTGTTAGCGATCCCGAACGTGCTTGCTGGCATGCTTCTCATAGTGGATGTTAAATAGCCAGTCAATATTCAGAGACCAATACAGATAAATATGAATGACCAGTCTTCATAAAAAATCATAGAGTTGCTTGTCATGCGGCGTGGGAAGAATACCAAGCTTGACACCAGCTGGCCACTAGGGGGGCGTAATGATGACTTCCTCCAGTTGTTATAACATTTGCTGTGCATAATCTCCAGGCGCATTGCTAAAAAAAATCATCCAAAGACGAATAAGTTTCCAATGATTAGATGGACCTTCTTTCGATGTCTGCCCTGGTAAAATGTCATCAGCGGTGAGGGTCTAGTCGAAGCTGTGAATCTGCTCGAAGCTCGCATGATCACCGCTTGTGAATATGCTGCCCCCCCCCCCCCCCCCCCCTTTTTTTTTTTTATTTATCAGGTTGGACATTGGAAACATTGACAACAGCATCAACCCATGTCCCCTGTTGACCTCACACTGTTGTTAAATTGGGGCGTCTGCTCAAACCATCCACAGCTGTTTTGTGTATTTGTACATTCCACATACATGAGGGTCAGCATCTGTTTTGAGTGTGTGTGTGATTATGTGTGTGTGTGTGTATTATTTAGAAGGAATCCACAGTTTGAATCCACCTTTTGAAATTTTTTTTTTCAAAAACTAAAATATGTTCATGCTGCTGTGTGTGTGCGTGTGTGCGTGTGTGTCTGCGCTTGTGTGAGTGCATACGTGAGGTCCAGTATGATTGACGAACCCCGCAGTGTTGACTGCAGGGTGGTGTTGCGTTTCCATGGAAATGTATCGGATTTAGCCTTCAACCATGAAGTGAACCTCGATGGTAAATTAACACTCATTGATCAGGCGTCACTCTGCTGCCCATCTACTTGATTGTTTGCCACTTTCCATCAGACAGATCATAACAGGCTGGTCTCACGAAACGACAAGCACACACACCTCCCGTTAAAAGGTACACAACAAGCTGGTTTTGGAGAGAAAAAGAAATATAACCAGAGGAAGGACGATCTGAGTTTGACGTTTCCTGAGTTTGAGACAAACCCCTGTCACGCAACAGTCTTGTCAGAGCTTTTTTAAAAAAATAGAGCGTGAAAACTATACCTTATTTATCTCATTGCATAATAACGATTGAACACTATCAAAAGAGACAAGTTGTTAAAGAAAAATGAAATAAATCTTTCTGTACTCGACTCTTCATGTTTGGGGATGTAAAGTGGCCAGCTCAAAAAACCTCAGCATAACACGACTCTATTACTTAGTTTGAGGCTGCGCGTGTCTTAATATCTTTCAATGAGCCATTTGGTAAGAACAAAGCTATAAAAACCTGCCTGAAAATGGAACATTTCTTATTATATCCTTGAGGTATTTTTGATCAAAGCATGTTAGACATTTCATTAAAACCTATTTATTTAGACTGGCTTTTAATACACAGTATTGATGTGAAATATTTTTAATTTAATTTTAATGGTATTGTTATGTCGATTTTAAATTGTTTTGTTTTAATGTGGATTTCAATGGAAAGCACTTTGGTCACCTTGTGTGTTGTAAAGGGCTCTATAAATAAACATTGATTGATTGATTAAGGCAGTCCTTCTCAAATAGTGGGACGCGACCCCTTGGCCGTACTAGAAAAAAGTGTAATTGCACATATACTCCAGTAGGCGGCAGTGGCGCTCTCATTGTCACAGTGTGCGCAGGGAGTATTAGCTATATGTTGTGTTTTTTTTTTTGTTTGTTTGTTTTGTTTTATTTTTTTGCACAGACATACGTGCACACAGCACAGAGCAGATGTGAAGAGAACAAACCCTCAGGAGACACCACGGAAAAATATTTAACAAGGATGAAAAGAAAGGCGGAAGAGAGAGACGGAGATAATGAGACAAACGAAAGTGACCAGAAAGTTAAGACGAGGAAATAGGACGATGGTGATGTAGCGCTTGACTTCACTGTGACTACGGTGGGATTGATGCACTTTAAATCTTTACAGACTAAGAAACTATTTTAATAAAGTTATTTTTTAGTTATAAGTTGATCTATATTTTCTTTTTTATTTCTCTAATGTTAATAAGGATACAGTGTTTTGCAGAGGTGTACTTTATACATTTTATAAACAAATGATACTATAGTCACAGTGGAGGGTGGGTGGGGAGGCATGAAATGTTTTCTTCTTCCAGCAGAAAATAATTGAAAATCACTGCATTAAGGTAAATATTTGAAAAGAAGTGAATAATACGTCATGTCTCCTTTAAGGGACGCCATCCAAACTCTAGTGTTTTCGTCTGTGGTGAATTTGGTTTCCCATTAATGACAGCTACGAAAATCTGTCATTACACCATCAGCTTCAGTTACTGCGAACGGACTGCTGCTGAATGTGTTGGCAGGTGTTTGCTGTGAAAGCAAACAAGCACGAGCAGCTGAGGCTAAGATGGTGTCGTGTATTCTTCACTTACAAGTCAGGCCAAAGATTGCAAGAACAGAGTTGTTTTTGTGTTTACTCACCTTCTTACAATCCTCTATTTCTCTGAGTCTGTCTTTTTCCTGCTTCTCCCATTCCAGCTGCCGGCGCACCTGGAATAATCACCTTGTTATAAATTCACTGCAGGACTTTATAAATGAGCTGTTTATATACAGTCATGGAAAAAACTATTAGACCACCTTTGTTTTCTTCAGTTTCTTGTTCATTTTAATGCCTGGTACAACTAAAGGTACATTTGTTTGGACAAACATAACGATAACCACAAAGATTGCTCATAAAAGTTTTATTTAAGAGCTGATATCTTACCATTTTCCATGGTTTTCTTAATTATAACCTAAATCACTTAAGTTTTTACATCAATAGCTATGGCGTTGTACTGCCAAAAAACCCTGCTTTTATGCATTCAGTGTTTTCTTTTCTGTCTGTTTTTAGTCACATGATGACGTTTAGTGGTACCAGGTATTAAAATGAACAAGAAAGTGAAGAAAAAAAATGTGCATGGTGGTCTAATAATTTTTTCCATCGGGACTGTATATATATATATATATATATATATATATATATATATATATATATATATATAATATGTATAATGTATATGTATATATGTCTAATGTCTAACTTTTTTTTTTTTATAACTGACAATTTTCCCATGTCACTTACTCTCTCTTCCTTTTTGTCTTTTTGATCATCCTCTAAAGCTGCCAGCTCTTCTGTGGTGCCTTTGGTCATGCTCTTGGACATTTCAAGGAAGGCATAGTCCTCCTCTTTACACAACCCCCTCATGGACTATAACCAGAAAAATAAACTTCTGTTAGTATCAGTTGGAGCTCTTATCTCAAAAGGCTTCTGTCAGATGCTGAGACACAGAGGTGTTGGCTATGCTGGTCTGTAAACAAAGCGTAACAAATTCTTGGTTCATATCTGATTTCGTAATAGTTAATTCTCCAATTTTTTAATGATTTTTTTTCTTACCACAAATCACACTTTGACAGCTGTCTGCTGGATTTTAAAGAGGAGCTAGTTGCAGCAGTCCCCTTCCTTGAAAAAAGTGTACATAGTGGAACTCACTGTACCCTGGGAGGACTCCATGGAGGAAGCATATGAGCGGAAAATCTGCGGTATTCCGAGCTTGCCACTGAAGCTCGACATCGAGCTGGAAAGCCGAAGTCCGCCCAGTAGAAGTTGGGTGCAGGGGCTTCGTGGGTACATCTACCACCAGACTACTAAGGGGACTTGGGAGTCAGGGGCCAGAGCCAGCGTACAGCCATCAAAGCTGCGTCAGAAGCAGCAGAAAGGAGCAGCCAGTTCTTAAAGAGGAACGACCCCAGCTGGGCCCCCAAGTAGTGTGACAGGAGGTATGCGGTCAGCCTTGGCCTGACTCAGGGAACAGGACGCCCCTGCCACAGTCCCCTGAGATGTCCGCCACTTGACAGCAAGGTGACTCTCTGGAAATTGGGCTTGGGACGCAAGCTCAGGTCTGATCATCCTGTAGCTGGCCGCCTCTGGGGAGGGTGTATAGTGTCAAAGGCCGAAACACCCATGATCCAGAGGACACTACTGATGATGCGTCCCAAATTCAGTTCTTCCCACAATCCCCTTCAAGAACATTCACCAAGTCCACCAGGCAATTGCATGTGCTTGCACAGGAAACCAACATCCCATCCTGTGTTTTCTGGAATCAGCTACTAACAGAGAAAACAGGAATACCTGGGCTTCACCCTCAAGACAGGCCAGAGGTAGACGCTTATAAGCCACTGAAACGGGCTTTTGTCATTAAGCTTTGGCTGCACACACCCTGAATGAGCCACCCGCCTGTATATACACTAACTACAGGAATGCATGTTCACATAACTGCATATGTGTTGGAGAAATCTGTTCTGCACTCCAACTGGGCAGCAGCAAGAATGAAGACATGAGAGCGAGCGTTTAGTTCAGCAATCATATTACCTGTACAAGAAGTAGACAGAGCTTAACATCAAGTGCTAGCTTCCTCCTAGCTACTGAAATTAATACGCACATACAAACCATATATATGCTCCATAACTTTACAACATCAATCAAATTCCTGGCCTTCAGTCGTGTTATCTGATTCAATCATATTCCTTTGACAGAATCAATTGGTCAAAAATCGCCTCATCACAACACTTATTTTACAGTATTGGATGGATGGATGGATGGATGGATGGATGGATGGATTCAACTTTAATAATCCCCAAAGGGGAAACTTCATTGCCACCATGGCCACAACAATACAACATAAAACAAACAACAATATACATCAATAATATCACTAACTAGGATAGCAGTAGATCAATACAACAGTAAAATAACCAGAAATGACCCCCCCCCCCCCCACAAAAGGGAGAAAAGAAGAAAAAAAAATATAAATGAATAAAATAAAATAAAAATGCATTAAAAAGTACAAATCAATTTAAAAAAATTTAAAAGTGCAATGTGCAAGACAATATAGCAGCAAGTTAAATAGCAAAGAATATAGCTGCAATTTAAAGTGCACTGTACCAGCAAACATGGCGGCAAGTTATGACAGCCTAAAAGAGTGGCTGCAGTTTAAAGTGCAATGTGCAGTACTAGAACTAGTGAACAACAAGACATGACATCAGCAGTCCAAATTAAAAAGTCTGGTTGCTCCAGGAACAAAGGAACAAAGGATTTTTCCACAGGTAATGGTATAAGTACAATGATGGTCACAAACAATGATGAAACAGAGCAGTTTACATTATTTATAACAATATGACTCTGATGCTCTGTGGATTGGGCAGGGGTCCACAGTTGTGCTTAAGATGTGCCCCTATGTTAAGGTGAAGACAGATCAAAAACTGAATGGAAAAGCCGTCACGTTATCAGCTGATCCACGTTCCAACCCTCCCCTGTTGGTAGTGAGCAAAAGAACGAGATTGGGAATAAAAGCTGCTAAAATGAGCTTCTTCTAATGCTGATTCACTGTACTTGCAAATTTATAAAAACAGCCTTGCAAAAGAACTCAATAGACTGCATCAAACTTTCACTTTAGGGAAGTGAAAGTTTTTTTTTCTTTAAAAAAAAAGGGCATGGCTACAAAAGCTCCAGCAACTGGAGCCAGTTGAGGTGGGTTCGGCATCTGGTCTGGATGTCCTCTTAAAAGTTCCCTGGAGATGTTTGCTTCAGACATGTCTCAGCGGAAGGAAACAGACTATCTCTGGGATGGCCTGAGAACACCTCATTCTCCCAATGTTTAAAAAAAAGGTTCTTGATGTCAAGATAAAAGCAGTGAATTCAAGAGAAAGGATAAGAGCGATTTGCATATTTTCACCTCTGAAATGCATAATGATTGAATGATTCAAGGAATATTGACGATTTTTGGTGTGAGGTGGGCAAAGCCTGAGCTGGAAGTACTAATTGGTCTATGCAAAGTTGAATAGTGGTATGATGTACATTATGTATGGCTATGGAAATTTCTAGTCCAGGGCAGTTACTGATGTGGTCAATAACAATCTACTGATAAGTGATGGGTTGAAAGTAAGATGGGAAATACTTATGCATGCTCATGCATCCAATGCCGAAAAAACTACCGTTTCATCTGGTAACTGGTACACTAAATCAGTCTGCTCATTTCTGGTACATTTCTGTCTTTCATGTACATTTTAAACCTTTGTGTGTGTTTTATGTTATTAAAACAACAAGTGGTCAGGGTTGGGGGTAAAGTAGATAAATCTATACACAAATAGACAGATGGACTTTGTTAATCCCAAACTGGGAATTTTAAGATCAGGGTATCATCATTTTCTTTTTCTTTTGACAACTGTTTGCATGTATATTAATGGTTTGTGCCAAAATTGGTAAAACCTGGATATATTTGCAATTGAATCTTGTAGTTTTCTTTTGCATAAGTGTGAGTGATGGCGAGTGTGTCCTTCCACCAGTCGTCTCTGTCAGTCTAATCTAACAAGCTTTATTAACTCACAAAACCCTAATTTGTCAGAGATTACTAAAATCACCGACAGTAGAGCACAAAAGGGCAGGACAATGCTTCACAGAATAAAACAAAATATGAAACAACAATAAATAGAAGTAAACATAAGTTGAAAGCAATGATAAAATACAGACATGCATAAAAGTATAGCACAAGCTAACAAATGTAGTAAAACTAAGTATAGTTCAAAAACAACAACCATAGGCCGTTTCAAAAAGGAACGTCTTAAGTTTAGTCTTAAAGGAGACATGACAGAGTCAGCATTTCTTATCCAGAATTTTGGATCAACTGAAGCTTTTTAATAGAATTATTTGGACATCCAGCTAAAATGGCATTGCAGTTGTACAGTCTTGATGTAACAAATGCATGTTTTTGTTTTTCTGCACCAGAATGGTAAAGGATGTTCCTGATTTCTCAGATATTACAGAGATGGAAGAAAGCCACTCTGTTTGATATGAGGTTTAAATGACAAATTATGGTCAAAGATGACTCCAAGGTTTCTCACAGTGATACTGGAAGTAAAACTGATGCCGTCAAGAAAAATTACTATGCGTAAAATACTACGCGTCATTCACACTAACATCTTGAGGCAGGCCTGTAGCTTCAGAAACATATTGATGTGATGGGGCTTCATAGACACATAGAGCTGGGTGTCTTCAGCATAATGGTGAAAGTTAATGTCATGATTTCTTATGCAGAGTAAATGTAAAGAGTAGGGGAGACCGGGGATAATTGTAACACTTTTTGTTTGAGCAAGTGTAACTCAGTTGTTGTTTGTGCTGGAGATCTCAGATTTTGACATGTAGTACCCATATTTGTCTGCTATAAAATACATGCACTTGTACTTTTAATACACCATCGCAGTTTAAGTAAATTATTCTCAAATACAAAGTGGTATGTTGTTACAACCTACCCCGGTACTGGGGTAGGTTGTAACACTACTGGGGGATGATTGTAACACTTAAAGTGTTATACTTGAAAAAGATCCACACTAATAATTATATGCAAGAACTTTAATGAATTATAAAGAAGGAACAATATACATCTAAGAATACAAAAATAACGATAAAAATAACCAAAATGTGCAAGTTAAATACAATAAAAACAAATACTATAAAATAAATCAATGTATAAAACACAAAATAAATAAGAGATCTATGGAACAATCAACAAACCCTTTTTGAACCTATTAACCATGTGTTGATCATTTTTTTAAAGGGACCATACACACTACGATCCAGGGGTTGCAATTTGTGACTACAGTGTGGTGGAAATGTAAGAAGGATAATGCCATTTTCTTTGGAGTAGTTTACTGCCTGCACGGTTATGTGTAAGCTGTGGTTATCTAACAATAGCAAAGCTTTCCTTTGAGGAGTGACCTTTGTATGCTTCACAAAATGTTTCAAGAAAACAAGAAACTCCTCCTCCAGCATCCATCCAGAGGCGTTGCCACATCCAACACTGCCCGGTGGTCCACCAGCTAAGAAATGCTCTTGGTACCTTTTGTGTGGGAAGACAAAAGTCGGAGGAATGGCATTTCCCAATGCATTTACAGCACATGCTACTGATACTTTTTAAGAACTGTTACAACCATCCCCAACCCAGGGAGCCATTAAAAAGCTAACCATTTTTAGCATTTAGCTTCAAAGCTAGCACTAATACAACACATCAAATTAAACTAGAGAAACTACTAATTGCACTTATATAAGTGAAACAACTGTATCTGCAACACAATGGACACTATGCAAAAAATATTCATGGTGAAAATTCTTACTTTCTTACCTGAAAAATAGTTTTTCTTCTCCAAAACAGAGAGCTTTTACCCTATGGACATGCGGCTTCACCTGTGAGCTCACTTTGGAAGTGGGGCATGCACTATATTGATGACATCAACACAGCTCCTTCCTGATTGGTCAAACTGAGAGTGTTACAACCATCCCTGTGTTACAACTGTCCCCGGTCTCCCCTAAACAAAATTGGTCCAAGTCCATAACCCTGTGGAACACCGTAGCTAGCTCTGGAATATATACAGGACACACCATATGCATGGACAGACTGAACTCTGTCTGATAAATATGACCTAAACCAGCCGTAAAGCAGAACCACGTCTAATGTGGATAAATACCCTGGTGGGCCAGATGTTCAAGCACCAGTGGGGCTGGAGTGCACCGGGTGTGCCCACAGCAACACCCCCGTTCTACAGCAAATCACCCGTTGCAACAGCACTGCCACTGGGTCCCAGGGACAAAAGTGTGCCTTAAGTGAGCTCAGATGATGTAAATTAGATTTTCAAAAGCTTCTAATGCCAAAACACCTTCATGTGGAATTATCCAAGCTGTTTAAGGCCACAGTCAACTTAAACTGCGGAAACCACTTCTTCTTCTTTTGGCTTTTCCCTTTAGGGTTCACCAAAGCAGACCATCCATTTCCATCTCACCCTTTACCCTGCATCTTCCTCTGTGACACCATCAAACTGCATATCCTCTTTCACCACATCCAGAAATCTCCTATTTTGGTCTTAACAGACCTCGAAAAGTTTCCTTAACTACACTGTTTGGCAAAGAGATTTAAAGAAAAAAAAAAGGGAAAAGTACATTGTATGTGCATTTCTGGTCGCAACTATATGTTCCAAGTTAGTAAGCAACAGATAAAGACTAAATACAGGTAGGAAATGGCAATGATCAGTTTAAATGTTCTTGACCACAACCATGTCTCTGTGTATAATTAGTTTTACTCTGTATTTAGCAGTACGTAACGCACCTTGGACATGGGAATACTTTGAAACCGCTTCATGTGACTCATCTTAACCAAGGATGGCTCTGCTGCTCCTGATACAGATAGTCACAGTTATTCAATGCAGGAAATATTTCACTAAAGATATAAGATTTTAACAAAAAAAAAACAAACAAATAAAAAAAAACACCTACTGTAGGTCCCAATAAGCCGTCTTTTACACTCCCAAGGGTTCAGTGCGTATTGATCCACAGTTCACTCCAGTTGTTTCCTCTCAGCTAAGACTTTTGCTATAAGCACAGATGAGTCCTTACCCGACTGAAATAGTCCCAACAGAAAGACCCGGATCAGAGTTATAGATGTTCTTGAATGATGACGGCACGCAGCTTCCACACAAGTCATTTCCACAGCACAGTGACAGAAGTGCCACTCTTCCACTAATAAAAGAGCAAGAGGTCAGAAGTGTCAAAGCAGGATTAATATGCGGCCTGTATTTGTTTATGTATTTATCTTTTTAACTATCTATTGACTTTTTTTTCTTTTTACATTTGTTTTGCTTTCAGGGTCTGGTCTCCTGCTGATTATAGTTTGTATACGAGCCTAACCGGACAAGCTATCAGCCAAACCTAGGCTAAAAGCTTACTTTGCCTTTGGCTACTAGCTTCATATTAGCTTGGACTAGAAGCTTCATGACTTGGAATAGTATGAAGCTATAATCACGGCTTATTTTAGCTAGTAGTTTTACACAAGCTTTGACTAGAAACTTCAAAGGGCTTAGGAAAGTTGTGAAAGCTGACTTTGGCTAGTAGCTTCATAGAGCTTTAAGTAGCTTTAAACTAGCTTTGGTTTAAGCTTCATACTACAGAGACAGTTATGAGAGTACCAGCCAAAGCTAGCTGACTTTAACTGTCAAATTAAAAGTGTCAACAATAATAGTTCATAAAAGCCTAATCTATTATTTAGGTGAGGATAAAGAAATCAGTTACAAAGCAGGTGGCTTTGGACTAAACATCATGCTAAAAATGAAGATTTACAAGGCTGGTATACTATCCTCTTGTCATAATCAAATGTACTCTCAGCAGGGTGTTAATAGGTATTGTGACAGCCATTTGAGCTGCTGCTATGATGTATATGAGCTGGCCTCCTAACTCATCCTATCACACCACTGTTAAACAGATCAGCAGGTCCGGCCACGAGAACTCATACCACAGTGAATTCTTTAACTATGGTGACAGTTTCCTTTCTGTTTAAATTTAGAATTTGTGGACTATCACAGCACATTCATCACAACAAGCAGAACAAACAAACATAATTTGATTCAGATCAATTAAATTCTATAATAAAACAATATAAATAGCCACTACAACAGGAAAGCGGTTAAACAGACAATCTATGTGACTAATCAAAATATGACCAATTTTATGATCTATTTTGTTGTTATATGTAAATGATTACAGTGTACAGTGGGACTAAATTATTAAAATTATTTAGTATTTCTATGGTGAAATTAATCACAAACAATCTCTTTTAAAGAAGACAATATGGACTTTTTTCTTAAGTTCACACAAATTGACAGACATTCCTAATGAAATGTCGTGACATGTTTTGACAAAAACAGTACAACAGAACTCTCCTCAGCTCCACCTTATCTTCTGCTGGGTATGTCTTTTTTTAAATCAGTGCTAATTAGGTGGAGATAAAGACAAAGAAGCTGAATAACTACTTTGATCTGGGCCTGTGATGTCACAGTATCCCCCAAATCCCCCCCCCACACAGTGAAAGACATACTGTGTTTTTAGGTTTAAGTGGCCCCAAACATAGCGACTACGCCGTGTTATCTCAAAGAACTGTGGAACAGACAGAACCCACACTCTTTCAGGACTTTACATATATGTACCTTTCTGATCTTCCCTGCGATAGTGGCTTCTTCTGGTCATTTCAGGCAAACTTGACAGGATCACCACTCATGTAGCCGTTGGTGCTGATCTTTCCCTTGTGGAAATGATGGGAACATAGTCTGGAATTTCTTCAGATTCAGCAAGTTGAGATCTTTCATTGCAGCGGATCTTTCTTCTGGCTCAGGCTAAAGTTAAAGATGTGCTGTTGAATCGCACATAGCTGTGATGACCAACCTTTATGACTCTTCTGGGACTGAATTTGGGACAGTTCAGAGTATTTTCAATACTAGATTCTGCTGAGATGGTTCCTATTTGACAGACTAAAGCATTAATTGCATTTATTTTCAGGATCTGTTCATGCGGTTTTCTACTTTGGTTCTGATCATTCTCTGTCACTATGAGGTCATTCTTGAGATCAGCACTGTCATGGAGGCAGGCCCGTGAAAAATGGTGATGAGGGCCTGGTGAGTTCAATCAGCCTGATTGGCATAAACCAGAGGACTCAGTAAAAGACAACTCTGCTAGCATGTGTGATTCTGTGGTTCATCTTGTTGTTGGTATGTCTCAGAGCCTGCGAACGAGCTTAGCAAAGTAAGTGACCTTCCGTTATTTAAACGGAGAGGATTAGGGGCATCCTCTCCAAGGGTGATGCTGAAAAATTAATCCACGTGTTTCTAGCTGTAGACTGGATTATTGTAATGCGTTGTTAGCAGGATGTCCGAAAAGCTCGCTGAATAGCCTCCAATTAATCCAGAACTCAGCAGCGAGGGTGCTGACAGGAATCCGTTAGCGAGATCACATCTCTCCCATGTTAGCCTCCCTCCATTGGCTTCCCGTGAAATTTCAAATTGAGTTTAAAATTCTGCTTCTCGCATATAAGGCCCTTAATGGCCTAGCTCCTCAATATTTACAAGACCTGACAGTACGCTATGCTCCTAATAGAGCTCTCTGCTCTCAGAGTGCAGGATTACTCGTCGTTCCTAGAATATCTAAAAGTAGGTTTGGAGGACGGGCCTTCTGCTACCAGACACCATTTTTATGGAACCAGCTACCAGTTTGGGTTAAGGAGGCTGACACCACCTCCATCTTAAAAACTAAATTGAAAGCATTTCTGTTCAGTAAAGCCTACAGTTAGTCTAAACTATTGTGTGTAGGGCCTAATAGTTATAGCCATAGTTGTAGTAGCTCAGACGAGAGTAGCTCGTCTTAATCACAGCTTCGTCATAGTTTTTTTTTACTTGCCATTATCCTTGACTTGGATTTAATATTATAATTTTAGTTAGTTAATGATATTTGCTCAGGGCTCATGCTCTGGGTCTCTGTAAAGCACCTAGAGACAATTGACATTGTAACAGATACTATACAAATAAAATTGAATTGAATTGGTTTTTTTTCTCTTCACATGTCCCTTTTAAATTCTGTCTATTATTCTGTGATGAGCATGCACAACTGCAAATAGAGCAGTGATGATATCGACACAGTGTAGTGATTCTGATAAGAATCATGAGACCAGAGTGACGTGGTTAAAGCTTGTTACATGAAGAATCATGACATATGTTTTGTTTTAATACTTGATCCTCCTGGCACTATGTAGTGCCCTACAAGAGGCTTTATTTGCCCTCAGTATCCACTGTCTAGCCATCAAACCATGGGATACTCATTTTATTGCAAGTGCACAGACGCAAAGATGATGGCAGCAACAGCATTAGCATTTATGTAGGCATGCATATAAAAGGACAGTGGTGTCCAAATTTTAGATAGACTGTTGGCATGAAACTCTGGACAATCCTCTGACCTCAATCACCTCAATCTGCCTCGGGGTAGGATGTGTATACGGTTGATTTGGTTGGATCCAGTATGCAGAAGCTTTGGCTAAACATGCTGAATCTGAGTTTGAGCTTATAATCTATAATCCCCAATTATCCTAACGTACATGTTTTTGGACTGTAGGAGGAAGTTGAAATATCCAGAGAAAACCCACCCACGCACAGGAAGAATGTGCAAACTCCACAGAGAAAGGCCGCAATGAACCCCCACACCTATTTCCTGCCTAGAGTCTCAGTGAAATTACAGCAATCTATCCGTCTGCCTTGAAGTAGTAGCTGGACAGACATAGAAGGAAATGTAATGCTACCAAATGGACCAATTACAGTTGTTGTGGCATGTAGTTGCATGTCTGTAGGTGAACCGTCACCCATGGATTCTGGGCAGAAAATTCATCTATTCTATTTCAGTTTACATCATGCTAAAAAATGCTGCAAACTGTTGTTACCTTTGGCAGCTACAGCTGCGACCAAAGCTCGGGCTGTGGCCAGTCGTCTTTATTTTAGCTCTTGCAGTTATCTTTTCAGATTTTTTCTTGTAGCAGCATCTGAAATGATGGATGGACAGATTGATCAGAATGAATTAAAGGTAATGTTAGTTAGCATTGTAGCATAGCAGCTAAGCTAAAATAGCAGGTTGTGGTAATTGATGTACACTGGGCACGATTTCTGCAGTCGTATAAGATTATAACATGTCCAGAAGGGTGTGCAAGTGCACATATTCGTACATTGATGAGCCTTCTTGAATCGTAGGCTACATGGACGGATGTAGAATAGCTTTATCGGTAATGTGTGACAGTAAACAAACAACATGTGAAAATCATGCTTTAAAAATTAAAAATACTTTCACAAAAAGCAGCGAAGGACAAGAATGTGTTCTTGGTCGTGGTTAGGGAGAAGAGGCCAACTTTGGATTTTTATTTTTCATTCGAATGAGACTTACATCGCATTAATCAATACATCATTTGGAGTTCCATTTTAATTGGCTTGCAAGTAGATGGAGTCGTAGGATTTCTGACACTGTCAGAAATCAATATCGGGTGTTTGGCCAACATCAAACCACTCATATTGCAGGATGTTTGTCCAAAAGATCAGATATTCCCAGGATTCTTTCTCCACGTTGATGTTTTGTCTGTAACAGCCTAAAATTGTGTAGAGGGCCTTTAGGTAGCCATTTTCTCGCCAACTGCCATGCTTCTTTGTTTTATCCATTTTCACATTTTTGGTTTGACCTGGGGTTGGGCAGTCTCTGCTTATATACCGGAGCTCCAAAAACCACTTCCAAGAAATTTGTGGGTCATCACAGAATGGTGTGACCACTACTTTTTATACAGGCTTTGATCAGTGTTGTACCTGAACGCGTTCATTAAACGGAAGTTCACGAACTTGTTCGTATTTTGTGCGAAACGTGAACTGAACGCGCTCTCTTTCCCCTTGACGAGCGTCAGGCGTGAAGGAGTTCATTTGGGCAATTTAGAATACACCACAAACGAGCCTGATATGTATCTGAGGAAATCAATCAAACATGGCAACACGGGCTGTCGCTTCTGACACGCTAACAATTGCATCATCAAACACAATTTCCCAAAGATTTTATATTGAGCTAAAAAAAAACGAGAGCGCAGAGTTAGCTTAAGTAAAGCAGGATGTCCAGGGATATCCTATGAAAAGTATGAGTGTGATAAGTGCAAAATAGTTGGACCCAACTATAAATCTTACACATTTGTCTGGTAGCCAAACTCGCTGATTAATGACACCACCCCTATGTGAACTAAAGTAGAATTAATGATTTTTTTATGTGGTAATCCATCTGTCCCAGGGACCCACGTTGTCACTTTTTGTTACTTAGAAAGATAAACACAGGGTTTTATGGCCAAAACCGAGGCACTCAAGCTATAAGAGAATCCACTGAGGTACTATTTAGAGTTCCTGCGTTGTGGCTGGGATTTAACCGACACTAAAATAACATTATGTCAGAGAGTTATGGGGACAGGGGTGCTGTGAAGAAAATCTCCGTCTGAGAGCTCATATTTCTCTCACTGTCCTGTGTGAGGGTGTGATGCCTCATGGGAAAAAGACCAGCCGTGTTTTTAGCATTGTCTTGTTGACTCAAGAAATATCATCTCAAGTTTTTTCTAGTTTGACGAGTTGCTAGCAGCAAAGATTTTAAAACAACAAGCACACGAAAGCCCCGATTCCACAATAGCATAGTTGACGCAGAGGACGAAAGATCCCTGTAAAAACAGTTTACAGTGTGTAATGTCATTTTTCAAGGCAATAAGAGACGCTAGATGAATCAGTGCTCTGGCTTTTAGAGACTTTATTAAAACAAGAGTGAACTCTGTGTGCCATTAAGTAGCAGCTATAATGGAAGTACCTCTGACATATTAGACTGAATTTATCCTCCATTGATGCTGCTTGAAAATCAGAAAGTTCTGTCTTCATTCTGCTGAAAGGTGTCCGTTCCTTGTGTGGAAAATACCTCAATATTTGGTCATAAAAGACTTACCTTTGTCAGTTGACTAATCTCGTTTACTTCCATGTATATAAAGTTGTTTTGGGCCATAAAAACCAACCACACGTCTGGACAGCCTCATTTTAAAACGTGGGGTCCTGTGTAAAATGTAGGGAAAAACTGAATACAGTGACTTACAAGTCTCATAAATTCATATTTTATTCACAAAATAACACAAAAAAAGCATATAAAATGTTTGAAATTTAGCATTTTACCATTTCATGAAAGATTAGCTAATTTTTTCATTTTGATGGCAGTAACATGTTTCAGAAAAGGTGGAACATGGACAACAAAAGGCTATAAAAATGGTACTAATAAACAGAGGAACATCTTGCAAATAGTGGGGTGAATTGTCAACAGGTCAGTGAAAACGGTATAAACAGGGCATCTTTGAGAGAAGTAAAGATGCATCTAAAAATATGAGTATGTAAATATTAGGGCAGCATATAGCAGATATGATGAGTATCTCATCGTCTACAGTACACAACATCATTAAATTTGAGAATCTGGACAAATCTCTGTGGCAGGCCCAAAAGTCACAATTGGATGCTCATGATCTTTCTTTGATCTTTCTTTTAGCGCCTATCAAACAGGAAGATGCTGAAAGGTAGATATAGGATAGATGAGGTCTTTTTCAGGGATGGACCTGCATCTTTCAGCAAGACAACCCTCAACATCATAGTCCAGCTGTTACAGAAGCATTGCTTCATGGTAGAAGAGTCCAGATGATGTTCTGGCCTGCCAGCAGTCCAGACTTTTCACTATTTGAAAGCATTTGGAGAATCATTAATGAAAAATATGACAAAGAAGACCTTAGACTGTACAGCAGCTCGAATCCTATATCGAACAAGAACGGGACAATTATTCTGTCCCAAAACTCCAGCTTTTTGATTCCTCACTTCCAAATTTATACCATTGTCTTCTGCTCAATGTAGATTACAAGTCAAAATTTTGACAAGACAAAGTTTCCAAATTTCATACAAGTGTCTCGTAGTCTTGGACACTACTTTTCTATTTATGTGTGTGAGCAGAACATTTTGTAATTAGAGCATTTTTAATTTTTACAGGGTGCAAAATATAACATGAAGAGCATCAGCTGCGGTAGATTAACGGAGACAGAGACTGGACCAGCATGTTCTAACATGATGGAGAATCTATCAAACTCCTTTAAAACGGAGTTCAAACAGGAAAAAAACAAGACACTCAACACATCTTTGCAGCTATTTTGCAGTTTTGAGGAGAGCGATCCAGAACACTGGAGTTCTTTGTCAACAGTCTAGCTGTATATGCTACGTGTTTTTATGTGTGTATTGTGCATGTGGGTACAAAATATTGCGTGGAGTGTAAATTAAAGTGCGCTCTCCATAGTGGACATATAAAAAATATAACAACCTCTTTCTGCTTAAGTGCCTAAGCTCTGCTCTGTCCCTTCTGGTATACAGCGTATACAGCTCTGTTGTCGAGGTGAACACCAAGATATTTATACTCCTACACCTTCTTATCCCATGATGGAAATAGCGCTTAACTTTTTCCTGGTCCTCCTATTGTTCCTACACCGCACCACAAAGCGGTCAACCAGTTCTCACTTCACTGATTCACCCCACAGCTGAAGAGTCATCTGACTATTTCTGCAGATGACGGGCCTCTGACTGGTTCTGGAAGTCTGAGTGGTCCAGATGAGGAACGTTAGACTTGTTAAGTTGGTCAAACTGTGGCTCCTTCAGCTGAGCTACGCTGGAGAAGCTGTAGAGCTGCCAGCGAATGTTCGAGGCATGTAAGTTTGGTGGTGAGACATGAGAAATTAAATGGCCGCTGCATTTAGCTGATGTATGGTTAGCACAAGCTACCTGCTGTTTAGCTTAGCTTCATCCTCGGACCCTTCGAGGACCCTTTCAGTCAAAATACCACAGAGATACATTACAAAAACGCTCACATTATAACATCTCTACCCCTCTGTTAACTACAGTTTACTCCCCTCAAACAGTTTAAAACTGCACAAAATGAAACATGGACACATGGATACATCACACTTCAAGCGCCACAGGTGTTTATTTCCATGCATTCGGGCTCCTGCCCACCCACTCAGTCCCGTTAGACAAGGATCATACATTCATGGTCCCCAGTCGTGGGTCGCAGCATTCCAGCCCCGTCTGTTTTCCTGCTGGGAGATCTTTCATCAGTTAACACGCCTCTGAAACTTGAACTTCCTACCCTGGTCGTGTTAGCGGTCACTGAGAAAACAGGCCTCGGAAACTCGAAGGACAGAAAACAAACACTCAAAACCCAAACGGCACCTCACACTCCCTGAACGTATTTCACAACCACAAAGATTATTTTAAAAGCTGCTGATCCATCGATGTCACTGGCCTGTCTGTAACAAAAGAAAGAAGAAAGACAAAAGCAATATTCATCCTAGATCGACACACATTAGAAGAACACCTCCACTCACTGCCAGAGAGTTGATCACCCATCCCCCGCCACAAAACTCTAACACCCAAGCATGCCTCCGCACACTCCAAATTTAGAAGAAAACAAAGGAAATTAAAATACTTTTCCAGCCTTAAGCAGTTGCAGTCGGTAAGGGTCCAGGCCAACCTGGAGAGTGGCTTGGCTGGGGGAGCTGACTGCCAGGGCTAACAGCCAGCTCTGCCGTTAGCTAACAGCCAACTCTGCCGCTAGCTAACAGCCAACTCTGCCGCTAGCTCCAGTAGCAACTGTGGGTGGAAGTAGCTGCTGCTTTCCGCTACGTTTCGTCCCTGGACCTTTCCAGGCCAACCCAAAGTCAGTCTTTGGCAGTATATTCAACAGTACAAGTCATAATATGTTTACACTGAGAATGGTTATGCTCTATTAGGTCTTTATTCACAGCTTAGTTGTCAAGTTCACTGAAAATGCAACGTGAAAGTGATGACAGCTGGTCGTTAACAAAATAGCCTGCAATTCAGCTGTCATTAAAAAAGAAAACAACTACACCCCTAATTATGGAGACATTTGTGGCTTTATATAATTTCACCTGATGAGGTACATAAAAAGTCACTCCCTCTGCTGCTCTCGTGAATCTAAATATGCTTACTTCTGCTGCAAAGCTGGACGCTTTAAGGGCGCCTACAAGCTGCACAATTTTGGGCTGTCGGAGACAAAAGATCCACGTCATAAAAGAATCGTGGAGATATAATTTGCTTTTTGGTCAAAATCAGCCAGTGTGAGCAGTTTGACGACAGCCGTCACACCAGTCTTACAACCAAAGATTACCTGATATAAATTTCTGACAGTGTCACAAATCCTACAAATCCATTACTAACTAGCCAATTAAAATGCAACTTGAAATGATGTACAGAAAACCCTTACAGTTCACGGTCTCAGTACATCACGGAGGTTTCAAAAATATTCATTGAAAAAAAAATATTCGAAAAAAAAAATTAAAAAAAGCAAAAAAATTCTAACGAAGCGCGTGAGGCTGAAGCAAAACACATCACATCAAAAACGAATCTCAGGAAGCAACTTGACCCTTACATGGAACTCGATAAATTGAGGGGGTACATCCAGATCGCGGTTTTTCACCATTCGCGGGGGGGGGGTCACAGCCCCCATTAAGTGTGAGGGTTTACTGTATTTGGCATAAAAACATTAAAACAGAGTGTGTTGTTTGTTTACTATCACCGAATACTGAAAATACAGATTTCTCCACATATCGGCATCAGTCGTAGCCCACAATTCAAAAAGGTTCATCAACGTACAGTGTGTGCATACCATTGTGGTCATCGTACACAAGATTAAGCAGATGTAAATTGTGCAGAGTGAGATGTCATAATCTTGTATGATTGCAGTAACTGTGCGGTGGATAGGGGCCCTAACATGGAGGTCAGAGGAGATTAACTTGTTCTTGGAGTCAGTCTCTAGTTGACATTGAAGTAGCTGCATTTTCACATTTGTTTCAAAGAGGAAAACTGAATGGACACTCATTGGTTAAGATAAATGTTGCAGAGATAATAAATAATCTAATAGATTATGTCACAAATCATACACTAGTTTTTATTTTTTTATTAAAAAAATCTCAGAAGTGATGAATGTTTTTTCATCCATTAACTCAACTTTTGGTGCATTCCTATAAGAACATGAGAAATATCCACACATTCATTGTCCTTCTGTCGGTGGTTTAGTGTTTAGGTCCAGGGTGGTTGGAATCTTTTTACCTTTTATTTTTGCATTTTGATAATATTCTTGAAAACACCACAAAGAGGTTTTTACGCTCAAACATCAGTTTCATTTGAAGGCATATTTGACTGTTTGAGGACTGTCTGGTTCTCTACTGTTGGCAAAAACCAGCCAAAATATTTTTGCACGCATATCTGAGATGTCATGGCAAAGACAACTAAGAGACTCAAGGAAGTAATGAGGGAAGAGAAAACGGGAGGGATAAAGCTTGAAACCAAACAACAGTTAATCCTGGGCAGAGTCATAGTTCATTTAAATTCAAGCATGCAAACAGATTTTAAAAACATTACACCAAAGTATATATATATATATATAAAGACTTCTGGAGCCACAGGGACTTAAAAAGGATGCATTATGAGAAAATAAATCCATCTTTTCTGTGGCTGAGTGAAAATTCCACTTCTGGATACATTTCCTCCCCATCTGATGTGGACGGAAGAAGACTAGGACTCAAAGTAAAAGAATAAAATTGGGTTGGTGGCTTTTGTCATATTTCTGACTTTTTTCTCAGACCGAACAACCAACCCTGTTGTTTTGGTTTTTGGGGTTTTTTTGTTTGTTTTTTTTACAGGGTTTTTTGTTTTGTTTTGTTTTGTTTTTTCAGTGTGTAACCCTATTTCCACATAGTTTTTTTTGTTTGTTTTTTAATGTTTTTAACTAGTTCAGACTTTAATCAATAGCTTTAGGAACAGCATAGAAAGGACACCTCTCAAAATCTGACATCTACATTCAAACTTCTCTTTGCTGAAAAAAAATTAGTTTAATTCTGTTCTTCCTGTTTGCCTGAAAACAGCAATGGACGAGGAAACGTCCTGAAACTGGTCTGCAGTTGTGCTGGAATTCCAGCACCGGAAAACACAGATATGTGCAACACTTAATACAGATATTTGTACTTTGCAGCTGATGAAAAAAAAAAAAAAAAAGAAAATGCCCTGACTAAACTGTAAGTCATCCATCATTAATAAAAGAGCCTCGGTGGCAGCTTCCATCTCATCCACTTAATGAGTAATAGGATTATACTGGATTTGAGGATTGTTTTTAACAGTGTCGAACATTAGATTTACACATCCATATTAGGCTTGTTTTTTTTTAAACGTGTCCAACATCATTATATTGAAGCCAGGCTTGCCATCCAAAAAAAAAAAAAAAAAAAAAAAAAAAATCTGCCTTTGTAAAAGAAAAAGGTAGATTTGCAACTGCACACAGGGATAAAGATCTTAATTTTGGGGGACAAGTCCTGTGGTCTGATGAAACTGACACTGATCTTTCTCTCCATTATGACCATCATGACATTTGGCAGAAAAGGGGGGGGAGCTTGCAATCCTGAGAACACCATCCAACTGTGAAGTACGGCGGTGGCTGCATCATGTCAGGTCGTGGAGGTGTTTAACTGCAGGAGGGACTGGTGAACTTCACAAAATCACGGCACGATGAGAAAAGAACATTATCCGGAAATATTGACGCAACAACCCAAGACGTCAGTCAAGGAAGTTAAAGCTTGGATACAAATGGGTCTTCAAATGGACAATGACCCAAAACACACCAGCAGATTAGTTACAAAGTAGCTGAAGGACAACAAAGTCAATGTTTTGGAGTGGCTGTCACAAAGACCTGATCTCAATCTTAGGCGACAGAAACCAGAGATAAGTAGGAGGAACTGAAAAGTTTCTCTCCGTGTTATTTTTATCTGGTGCCTAAATGACAAGTCTAGAAGCAAAAGGTCAATCAAGAATTTAATACAATCATGAATACAAAGAATTATTATGCCATGCAGAATATTTTAATCGGCCGATGGTACACTTGTTCACAACATCACCGAGATGCTGCCATGGACAAATGCACGCTCCAAGTTAGTTTGTGTCCATCTTTTAAGGATCCAGAGGAAGGCGGATCCTTGGTTCTTCTGAGTTTTATGGTCCTTTGTCTACGGAAATCCAGATGTCCAATCACAAGTCCTGGTTAATCAACAACTGTTGTTCCGGGGGTTTAAAACTGATGATGGGGGTCGAGAGGATGTTGCAGTAATTAAGTCGTAAACCTGAGCTGAGAAACTCACAGCATCTGAGAAGCTCACAACATTCTTTCCTGCCAATATAACAAGTTAAAAATCTACATAGTTAATCCTAAATCCTAACAGAACCATCATGGAAAGGGAAGCCCGTGCATGTCTCGCCTACAGATTGAAGAACTGGCTGTCAGTGATTACATAGAAGTTCCAGCAGTAGCTATAAAGACCTGGTCAGAAGGACGCCACTGTGGCATCAGTAGCACCACAAGAACAGCAGATACTAGGGTCCAATGCACCAGACAAGACCCCAGGTGAGATTCAGGCCAATGAAGGCATGCATGGAGCACAACCATTTAGCTGGAATGGTGTACAGGAACATCTGTACTGGTTATAGGTGGGAAGCAAAGATGGGAGAAACTGAGAATGCAAGAGCAAAGATCCTGAGGGGTTCCCAAAACCAGACTGAAAAAACTAGAGATGGCTAACCAAGCGGAGGTTGTGGTGGTCAACAAACTCCAGAGGAACTCACTCGTGATAGACATAGAAATCCAAATCAAATGCAATATCTGAAAGAAAGATTAGCGTTGAAGGAAGAAATAGAAGAGATGTGGAAGTGCCAGCAGTAACTGGAGCACTTGGACCTCCAAACTGGCAGAGCGGTTCCAGCAGATTTAACTCTCAGTTAAATTCAACTTTATTTTTATAGTGTCTATTACAATACTCAGTGTCTCTAGGCACTTTTCAGAGACCTGGAGCGTGACCCCCGAGCAAATATTATTAAATATTAAGTAAAGAAACTGTGACAAGTAGAAACTCCCTTAGTGGGGGAAAATCTTTCAACCAAAGAAAAATTTTAAGAGAGAAGAAACCTTGAAGGCCTGGTCCTTAGACAATGTGGTTTAGACCAGGAGTCGCCTTAGATGTTTCCTTGCGTCAGCACAACTGATTCAGATGAAAGGGTCGTGAACAAACCTGTTCCTACTTAGATGACAAGCTGATGGTGATCCATTCCTTTAAATCAGGTTTGGTGAAGCAGGGAAACATCTAAGACAATCAGGGCAGTGGCCCCTGATTTAGACAGACTACATGATTTACTCAACAAATATGTCTAGAATTTGATTTTAAAGATGGAGGTGGTGTCAGGAACTGGTTCCACAGTAAAGGTGCCTGATAGCAGAAGGCCCGTCGTCCAAATCCAAATGGATATTCTAGGAACTACAAGTAAACAAATGTTTACTCACAGTTCTAAAATGTGGGTAAAAGTCATTTGAATTAAATTCTAAATTTTACAGGAAGCCAGTAGAGGGAGGCTAACGTAAGAGACATATCGCTGCTGCATTCTGGATCTGCTGGAGGCTATTCAGAGAATTACTTGGACATCTTGCTAATAACTAGGGCTGGGCAATAATTTGAATTTTAAATCGTGATTAATCGCATGATTTCCCTGATTAATCACAATTATTTACACAGTTTATGCAAATTCAAATAATGAATTCAAAAGTAGTGTAAAGTGCACTTTTATTTAAATGTTCTTTATGAACTAAAGTGCCATAACATTTGTTGTTCAAACATTTTTAACATCAGCACTTGCCAGTAACACATATTTAGTAAAAATCTCATCTTAAAAAATGTCAAATAAAATAAAGCTTATTGCCACTGCCAGGGAATTAATGTCACACTGGTTTTTTTTTAATGAAAAATGAAAAAAATCTACCAACAAAATCCTGAGCCACAATCAGAACATTAAAACAGGTAATTTCCGAGGTAACGGCAGAAACTTTTAACGGGGAGTTCAACTTGTCACTGGTTACAAATAACCTTGTTTCTGTTGAATCCTCCATCTGGGAGAACTTCAAAAATTAAAATGTCCATGTTAAAGTTCTTTAACTTTACCGTCTCCATGTCTGTTTTAGCTTTTCTGCATGTTTTTCTAGCAATTGTCTTCCGGTTCCTCAGCAGCCAGAAACAGACTTTTCAAAACAAAAGCATGCGAGCGACACGTGTTAGTGCGTGGTAAAATAAATGTCACCGTTGATAAATTAACGACTTAATGCAATAACACGTTATTTTTGCCCAGCCCTACTAATAACACGGTAGAGTAATTTAGTCTAGAAGTGGCAAATCCATGGATATGCTTTTCAGCATCACCCTGGGAGAGGACGTTCCTAATCCTGGTCATATTATGGAGGTGAAAAAAGGCTGTTTTACAAACCTGATTAATATATTGTTTCAACAACATATTCTGATTGAAAATAATTCCTAGGTTTCTCACGGTTGTACTGGAGGCCCACGTGAAATCGGTTACTCTTTTCTAAAGCACTTTGGGACCAAAAATCAATAACCTCAATTTGAACATAATTTAAAAGCAAAACATTTGTGGACATCTAGGTCTTAATTTCCTCTGGATGTTCTGCCTCGTCTGGATTCATAGACAAATACAGCTTTGCATTATCAGCATAGCAATGAACATTTATGCCTTGGCTCTGGATAACTTTTTCCCAAGAGCAGCATGTATCGAGTGAAGAGAATCGGCCCTAGAACTGAACCCTGTGGGACACCAATCTAACCCTTGTCTGTGCAGAAGAAACGTCATTTACATGAACAAACTGGAACCCGTCAGATAAATATGATTTAAACCATCCTAGTCTGTCCCTTTAATCGAAATAACGTGATCTAATGTATGTGATGTAAAATCTGATCTATTCTGAACCCTGACTGAAGGACATAAATAGCTTCTATGCAGGTGGTCACCTAAATGGTTTGCAACTACAGTTTTGAGAATTTTAGATATAAATGCGAGGTTGGACATTCGTCTAAAATTCACTAAAATGTCTGGATCAAGAAATGTCTTTTTGAGTAAAGGTTTAATTACTGTAACTTTAAAAACCTGTCCATTTCCTGATTTTAGAGATAGATTAATCTGATCCCATATAGATGAACCAATTAAGAGAGAAAGGAGTCGCTGAGTTAGGATGGGGTCTAATATGGTGGATGGTTTAGCTTTGCTGATGGTTGAGGTTTATAGGAGATAAACAGTCTAGAGTCGGGTCAGGACCGGAGGTCACAGCTGTTGGTGGTTGGGCTTGGCTGATTTCTTCTCTAATTCTGATGATTTCACTGCTAAGGAAGCTCATAAAATCTTCATGACTGAGATTAGCCAGAATCTACGACTCAGAGTTGTGACTCTTTGTCAGCCTGGCTTTAGTGCTGGACAGAAAACGTGGCTTAATTATATTTTCTTCTATTAACAACAAATAATAAGCTGTTCTAGCATCGCAGAGGGATTTTTGTAAAACTTAAATATATATTCTCAGACTACCTTTGCACTCGTAATAGGAGTCTACAGATATACAAGAGTACCACTTCCTTTCCATTTATACGTTCTTTGTTTCAGTGTGCAGATATGCAAACTATACCAGGGAGCTGTTGTAAAAGCATCTAAAGCTGCATGTAGCATATCTGTATACTCTATCTGCAGTATTATTGACAATGCAATCAATATGTGCAGGGGTAAACTTCAGGTCATCACCCTCAGTTGTTCTACTATATTCTCCTTAAATTTATTTACAGCGTTTTTTGCTAGGCATCTGCTGTAATAATGCTTTTTATCATGCATTAGTGACTGTCGGACAGCGCTCCAGTATGGGCCCAGTATGCGCCCAGTATGCTCCAGTATGCGCCCACTAGAGGCTGCAATGAATCGTATTATGACGCATTCAAGTTCTACTCAATAATTATGAGCATTTGACGAAGGTCATTTACGTTATCATGATGTGTTCAATGTGTTCTTGTAAAATGTGTTATTAGTGGGACATTTGAATTGCCTAAATACCAAGAAGTTAAATGTTCAAAGATTTGTTGTTGTTTGTTTTCATAGCAATATAAAATAAACGACACCATAATAGCTGACAACAACAAAGTAAAAAAGACTATTAAGAATTTTGGACAGTTTACACTGACTTTTGAATGGTTTAAAAATGTTTTTTGCCTGAGAAAGTGAAGCTGTGGTAAGAAGACCATTTAGATTTTGTCCAGGAATAGATTAGTTCTGCATTAGTTCATTTAATGTTTACAATATATATAATGGAACAATAAACCTTCATGCTCTGCTGCTCCAGAATCAGCAGTGGCTGCTTCATCTGAGTTTTGAAGAAAATTGAAGGTGGCAATGAATGGGGCGCAGTGTCCATTTGGTCATGAAAGTGAATTAGTGCATCGACCTTTATGTGATTTAAAAAAAGGTTTTTAAATTCTCTGCCCTGCTGGATTTGCAGTCAGAAAACTCGTATAATTAAAGAGACATATGAGTCATCTTTGCATGTTTTCTTGTGCAAATACAAAGTAGTTAGTGGATTGGCTGATTCCATTCACGTCATATGTAGCTTTTGAGCCTTTGGTGATATTAATTTTAACCTAATTCTTTGGTATTTTGTCTTTGGTTTTGGTTCAATTGCAATGTCTTGGAACAGATCTCTTATTGAGGCTGTATGAAAGTCTGTGTAACTTAATGTCATGTCAGTAATTATGATCCAAGTGCATTATTGATTATATGGTTGAGGTTAAACCATTTTTTTTTTTTCCAAACTGAACCAAAGTTAAAATGATGTCCTTCCACTAATGTTGCAATCAGGTTCAACTCTGAGTTCAGATCCAGGTTCAACTCAAAATCTTGTAATTAGGTGGCATCATGTTTAACTGGAGCGATGTTAGCAACGTCGTCACTGACAGTGCAATTAGCTGTTGGTCTTCTCGTTAGGATATCAGTATGATTGATGACCCTCAAACCCCATCTCCACTTAAAACCTTTTGTAGTTGTAGAAACTTGCCGTGATGATCAGAAACATACTCAACAAAGCTTTTGAGGGAAAACTAATCTCTCTTCAAAATTCCATCTTCAGGGGAATGTTTGTTAATTGAGAGCAGTGTCTTTGTTTCTAATGACAGAAATTCTCTGGTCTGACCATCATATAAATCTCTGTTCTTACTTGGTAATTTTGCTCTTTTGTTCTCGATCTAATAAATTTTTAATCCTCTGTTTTGGGCTCTAGTTTTCCCCCTTTGTTAAGCTCTTTGGGTTGCTCTTGTGTTTTGAGAAGTGCTATAAAAATCAAAGCTGAAATTGAAGAAGTTGATCAAGACACAGAAAAATCCCATTTTTTCTTTGTATTTGAAGGAAGCAAATGTGTGAATGTGCTGATGAAGGATTTGGGTCGATACGTTGTTTTAGCATCAAAATTTTATTGCAGATCTGTACTTGTGACCTGGGCTAGACAGGTCAAAGTAACACAAAAGGGAAATATTTCACAGGGGTGTGTATGTGTATGTGTATGTGCATGTGTATGTGCACGTGTGTACATTCACGCCCTTCCTCTTGTAAGAACCCATTATGTAGGAAACCAAACCCCTTATGGAGTCAATGTGCGCGAAACAGAGCAATGCATTTCGCCCCCGTTGTCTCTGCTTACATTCACAGACACGTGCACACACACACACACACACATATGCACAAACACACACACATGCACACGCACAAGCCCAGTGGGTGGTCAATGCAGCTTTTAGCTCCAGATGTTCACACTGCAGGCCAGCTACCCCACACCTCGGAAATTTAACCTGTCAATCATCTCAGTGAACGGCAACATCTCATTTCCTCTTTTTCCTCCTTTAAAAAAAAAAAAAAAAAAAAACCCTAAGGTGCACGTGTTTATGTGTGTGTGCATTATTTTTACTCTCCCGCTGCCATTCTCACAGGCTTCCCATTGTTGCTTAATTTAATGACTCCATGTGGGGTGGACTCTTAAAACCGCTGCCAATGTCAATACTGAATATAACGTAGCATTAAAATCCCTTAAGACTTTTAGTTTGCTTTTCCCGCCTTGTGATCAAGCCTTCTGCAGCGCCTCTGGGTTTCATTTGGCTTTCAGTGCCAACGACTGCTAGCAGCAACGCTGTCAGACCTGCTGATGAGGAGGAAAGTACTCTGTACACACTGCAGATTACGCTTCTTTGAAGGCTTCGAATGTTGACCGTTCGCTTAAACGGGTTAAAACTGCGAGAGGAGTGGAAGTCATTTGTGTCAGGAGGGCAGAAATGTTTAAATAGCATGTTTACTGTATTCCATCTGTAACATTTTACGTGTTCACATGTGCGGGCCTAAGATGTCCAAACCCTAAATTTAATTTACAGTTCTCTTTTATCAAATCGCATGTAGTGGTTACCCATACAGAATGCAGTTATTTTTGTTAAAACTGTAAAGTTTAAATGAAAACTAGATGAGAATGCTAACATGCTAACAAGCTCTTTCTAACCATCCACCCAGCTACGTGTTAGCAGATGACACATTTTTAATTACACAAAACAATATTCAACAACATACTGACATAGTGCTTTTATAATTTGGGAACCACTCAAGGTGCTTTTACACCACAAAACAGCTTTCTAGAGTCAAACAGGTGAAAACTCAGTTTAAATCTGATCAAGAGCACAGTTCCAACATCAAGCTGCTAAGTTAACACACTTTAAAAAGATCTGAATACGGTGTTCCCAAGGGGATGCATCACCTTTACTTGTTCACGCCAAGGTGGAAGTCAGTTTGGTTGCAGTTCCCCGACTGACCACTGGGGCTCACTTAACAACCGAGCCAATGTCCTTAACAGTCATATTCAAATATCCAAATTAGCAGCGGAAATAAACAGATTTACAGTCTTGGTCTCCGTGGCTAAATTTTTTTTTATCCATGACATCTGTACAGGGTTTTTTTTTTTTTTTTTTTGTACCACATCAGGTAAAATTATTTAAAGCTTGACTTGATGTCTTAAGTTTGAATTAAGACTGAACAGCATAGTCATTTTTATTGTAAAGATTGTAAAGTTTTGGGTTGGTGTGGAAGGGTCCAACATTTTTTTTTTTTCTATTTTTTTCCATCTCTCCATCACGCAGTAGAAAAGCGAGCCCTGGTGCGTTAAATGTTGAGGCATTTTGGAGTGGATTTTTATTTTTATTAAATGAATCTGGATCTGAATGGGACTGCAAGTCCAGAACCTCCAACCTGTGTGTTGCCTGGACTGATTACTAGAAACCACGTGACACACATGGATACTGGAGTACCTGAAGCTCCGTAAGATCAGCAGGACACTGATTGCCTTCATCCAGAACTCAATGAGCCTATAACAACTTTGGAGGTCAAGTTGAAGCCAGTGTCCAGCTGAGCATCATGATATATACCAGCATATATAACAGCAGGCCTCCAGGAAAACATCAAGAAGATGGCTCCCTCTGATGACCTCAGCCAACTGGAGGAGGAACCGGAGGAGCTATCATGGATGAACGAGGCCCGGCATGGCACGTCCTATCACCAAACTGGAGAGGTGGCTGGTATCAGAAAAACATACTAATGGCTGGTAAACAGCTAGACTGAATGGCAGGTGGCAGCGGCCATCTCACGCAACAGTAACATCACAAAGAAGGAACACAAGAAGCTCGAGAAATACCGAAGGGCTGAAGGGAAAGCTGGAAAAAATGTGGAGCCCCAACTGGTGGAGATAGTTGACTCCCAATTCCCCACTGCATCAGGTCTAGGAAGAGTTCTGGTCATCCCAAACTTCTTCCATTTAAGGATTATGGAGGCCTCTGTCAGAACCTTTGGGCGCTGCAGAAATTCTTCTGCAACCTTCGCCAGATCTGCGTCTGAGCTCCTTCGACCAGATGATTCTCATTTGCTCTGACGTGCGCTGTAAGCTGTAAGCTGTAAGGTCTCATATAGACAGATGTGTGCATTTCCTTATGAAGTCCAGTCAGTCAGTTGAATTAAACACAGCTGGACTCCAATGAAGGAGCAGAACCATCTCAAGGAGGATCAGAAGAAATGTGCAGCACGTGAGTTAAATATGAGTGTCACAGCAAAGCGTCTGAATACTTATGACCATGTGATATCTCAGTTTTTTCTTTTTTAATAAAATTGCAAAAAATTTAATTTCTGTTTTTTTTCTGTCAAGATGAGGTGCTGAGTGTATATTAATGAGAAATAAAATGAACTTTTTTGATTTTAGCAAATGGCTGCAATGAAACAAAAAAGTGAACATTTTAAAGGGGTCTGAATACTTTCTGTACCCACTGTATATACAGTCATGGAAAAAATTATTAGACCACCCTTGTTTTCTTCAGTTTCTTGTTCATTTTAATGCCTGGTACAACTAAAGGTACATTTGTTTGGACAAACATAACGATAACCACAAAGATTGCTCATAGAAGTTTTATTTAAGAGCTGATATCTTACCATTTTCCATGGTTTTCTTGATTATAACCTAAATCACTTAAGTTTTTACATCAATAGCTATGGCGTTGTACTGCCAAAAACACTGCTTTTATGCA
Organism: Hirundichthys speculiger; assembly: GCA_018398805.1. Lineage (NCBI taxonomy): Eukaryota > Metazoa > Chordata > Actinopteri > Beloniformes > Exocoetidae > Hirundichthys > Hirundichthys speculiger. The sequence continues at coordinate 9,081 of JAGFBZ010002282.1, read as the reverse complement.
TTCAGTGTTTTCTTTTCTGTCTGTTTTAGTCACATGATGACGTTTAGTGGTACCAGGTATTAAAATGAACAAGAAACTGAAGAAAAAATGGTGGTCTAATAATTTTTTCCATGACTGTATATAAAATGTATATGTGTGTGTGTGTGTATGTGTGTGTGCTCTCTTGTAGTACCAATTCTTAATGTTACACATCTGCTGTAACAAGTGTTACCTTTTACTTTGATACATAATTTGTTTAAATACACCTAGTAGTTGCTCAGACATACTCATTTTAGGGTCGGTCTGTAGCTCAGTAGCTCAGTTGGTAGAGCGGGTCGTCCAGTCACTCCACATATCCACTTATTGGAAGGTTGGCGGTTCGATCCCGGCTCCAAAATGCCAAAGTGTCCTTGGGCAAGACACTGAACCCTAACTTTTCCCCCAGTGGGTCTGGCAGAACCTTGTATGGTAGCAGCTGCCCACTGGTGTGTGAATAAAGCAGTATATAAGTGCAGTCCATTTACCATTTTAAAAGGTTTAAAGGTATGCCAGTTTTCAAGCACTGATCTCCAACATAAGCCTTGTTATGCAAGTTTAACAGAGTCTTCAAAGTAGTTTTGTGGAATGTAAGTATTAAAGGAAGCTCTTGCCCTGGCCAGGACTTCTAAAGCTGTTTTGTTTTTTAAACTGTTTAATCCTCAGATGTTCAGAACTTTTGCCATGAGAGGTGGGCGTGATATACATTTGACGGACGGCACTCCCACAGGCTGCAGAAATCCTCAAACTTTTGGGCTTGAGATTTATTAGATATTACAAATGATTCAGACTTAATGAATGGCTTCTTTAAGTTATTTCCAGCCCACATTCATAAATTTTCAAGACCGCCACAGCTCAAATGTTGAAGTTCAACCTGTAGTAGGAAATAAAAATGCACCTCTGCTCCATATTGACCCTCTTTTTGAGAAAATGAAGTGTACGCTCGGATATTTGTAATTAGGTACAGGGTTTAAATGACATTTAATGAAAGGGCAGGCATAATATGAATCAGGACAAAAACAGGCTTATTCTGTCTTGAATATTGTAGTAGAAAATATAATAATTGAGTATCTTATTTTACCAGTAAGTGGATGTATACAGATGTATACAGCAGAGATGGTCAGTTACTCACATACAAGCCGTTGTTCAGCAAATTACTTTTCAGCAATCATCTAAAAACACCAGGACCTTGAGATAATTTCTCCCGACGACTTCGTGTCCCAAAGTTATACAATTAACGTAGATATTTCACATTCCAGAGGAGAAGTCACGGACGCATAAAACAGCATTATTCGAACAATAAGGTCTCGCTGACCTCAAATGCCAGTTTTCTATAACAAATATTTTTAACCTTTATGTGTATCTGGTTCAAAAACAGAAAAAGAAGTTTGTGCTGGAAGCTGATGCGAGAAAGATGTGGTGTGTTGTAGACACTAAAATTCATATAATGCCCAAAACAAAAGCTAGAGCAAAATGAAGAAGATGCATGTAAACAGATATAGTTCACCACAGAAATTAACAGCTTGTGACAAAATCTTTTCTGCGATGGACTGGCGACCCGTCCAGGGTTTACCCCTGCCTTTCACCCGAAGACAGCTGGGAAAAAGGTGCATAGATAATGGATGGATGGATGGATGGATGGAAAAATCTTTTACAGCAACTGACTGGAAGTAAAAGTTGAAAGTAAAAGTGACATTTTCAGTCTTTTCTGGCCCACTTTCCTTCACAATGTTCCTTCAGTCCATTGATGTTGGCAGACACTAGAAAGTTCTGTACGCCACAGATGAAGTGATGGAACAGACCAAGCGTTCACTTCAAACAGATATAAGCACTAAAAAATGTTAAAAAATCTCAAAAATCAAAAGGAACCACATGTTTTGGGAAAATAACAGTCAATATTTAATCCTTAAAACACCACGCCGTTGACCACAAAGTGTAGCCAACGCTTTTCTGAAATGTTTGAAATATCAGGACTGAAATGCACGAAACTATCTCTGAACTTGGCAGACAGTTTAATTTTTTTTTCCTTACCCGCCATTTAAATGTTATGACTACTAAACTCTGGCCAGAAACAGATCAACAAGAACCAGCTACGACAGTTGCTGAAACATCTGGATATTTACGGCTGTTGTGGCCCAACAGCAGGATGAAGAGTCGGGTCAACGCAGAGTGATTCTTACATTCACTGTAAATGTAGTTTGTTTGCAGACAGTATGAGCCCAGGCTATTTAATTTGTTAGCATACATCTGGTATTTCTTATTTCAGGCCTGCAGCGCTTTCCAGAAGAAGCTGGGTCAGTTTGGCTTTTTACCTTCAAGGCTTTTGGATGGTGAGGAATGTAAACTCCTGCTAGGAACCAAAACAATGTGGATCGAAGCAGTTTTGAGTTTGAACGAAAAATGTGTTTGCCGTTAAGTTACAATTACTTCTAACACTTTGGGCAATTATACCAACATCAAGATTAATTACTATTTTAAGTCTCTGGCCAGACTCAAAAATGACTTTCTTTCCACTTAAAGCAGAACAAACTAGAAAAGCACTCGGAGAGCGCGCAGACCTCCGCCAAGCGCAACAATTCCCCCATATAGCGATTTACAGATTGCGATCCGCCTTCTGGATCAGATCCAGATCAGCCTTTGAAATTTGGTAGAGGTTCCCATTGTCCATCCCTGAGTCAAATTTCATGAGTTTTGGGCAATAATTAACGGAGATATTGAGAAACAAAATGTTTGGCCCCATTGACGACCGCGATGTTATCGAAAATTTGAGAGTGATCCAGAATCCAGGATTTCTTCCGGATCACACCCAAAAGGAAATCAGTTCTTCTTCCTTTTCACATTTCTGACAACTCCTGAAAGTTTAATTTAATCAAATCCATCCATAACTTTTTGAGTTATCTTGAACACAGACAAACAGACAAACACAGGCAAAAACATTACCTGCTTGGCGGAGGTAATAAAAGAGCAGCAGCTTAGTTGAAAATAAGACTTTGATTTCCCCATATAGCAATTTACACCATAAATATTAGTCGTACATCTGCGTTCTGGATCAGACCCAGATCAGCCCTTGAAATTTGATAGAGGTTCCCATTGTCAATACCTGAGTCAAATTTCATGAATTTTGGGCAATAATTGTAGATATTGAGAAACAAAATGTTTGGCCCCATTGACCGCAATGTTTTAGAAAATTTGAAAATGATCCAGAATCCAGGATTCTTCCGGATCACAGCCAAAATGAAATCAGTTCTTCCTTTTCACATTTCTGACAACTCCTGAGAATTTCATTCATCAAATCCATCCATAACTTTTTGAGTTAACTTGTACACAGACAGACAGATAAACGCCAGCAAAAACATAACCTCTCTTGGTGGAGGTAAATATCTTTATCATCATAAAAATATCAGTTTTGTCATTTAACATTTGAATATTTTTAGAAGCTCTCATTGACTCTCATCCAGGCCTGCTGTCGGCAGAAACCAACAAAGCATCGCTTCGTCACAAATCAACAATAAATTGAGACTAACTCGAGCTAGTTCATGAACATCATGACAGAGGCAACTAACAAAGCACAGAAAGTAATGACAGAGTTGCCGGTGCAAAAACATCTCTATTTCTACTTGTAAATCTGTAATGAAGATAATTAAGTATTATTATTTTACCTGCTCAGTTGACATCTTGAGTTTCCCTCAGGTTGCCTTTCTCCCTGGTTCTTTTTACCAGCTCGCATTAACACATTCTTGTGTAAAACGAAGACCGTAATAATAAAACATACTTTGCCCAGCACGTCAGTAGGAGGTGCTAAAAATCTCAAAATTGAAGCGTTGCTCTGGATTGCTTTAAGTGATTAGTGTGGATAGGGTCCCTCCAGACAAGCTGAGGTCATTTTACCTTCGTATGTGTGGAAAAAGAGCAGTAAAAAGGACTAAACTAAACAAGCAACTCTGTCCAGTCGTTAAGTCTGTCCTTCTAGACAAATGTGCTCAAATGGTATCAGAGAGGGGCAAAACGATGACAACTGAAGGCCTGGAACGATAAGAGGGTGACATCTCAGACGTTCAGACAGCTACAAATACTTTGGGATCCCACAGGCAGATAGAAACTATGAGGAAGTCAGCCACAGCCAAGTACCTGAAAAAGAAAAGGCAGATCCTGAAGTGCCAGCTGAAGAGAAAGACCAAAATCCAGCATATGTCCTGCCAGTAATCAGATGTTCCGCTGGGATTATAACCAGGAAGCCACTGGTGTCAGGAGGAGAAAACTCATGATGCATGGAGGGTTTCACCCCATGTCCAGCACCATGATTAAAAAACGTGCAAGGAGGGAGGCCAGGGATTAGTGAGTGTCAAAGCCACAATCCAGGATTAGATGCAAAGACCTAGAAACTAGAAATACATCCAGAAGTAGGCCCCCAATGATGAACTGCTAAGTGAATGCCTCAGGCAGCAGAAAGCAGAGAGAGAGAAGAAAGAAGAGAAGGAGGAGGAGGAACCATCATGGATGGAGAAGCCCATGCATGGCCCAAGGACCGAAGTCCTACCATTGACTAGAAAAGACTGGCTAGAAGGACAGGACAGGACTGAGACATTAACACCAGCGCATGAACAGGGTCAAGCTGTTAGAAGTTGGCTTGGAAGCCTCACAGTAGAGGTCTTTGGAACTACACGACAACACGAACAACCCGACAACCCGAGGTTCCGGTACAGTTAGTCTCGGGTCCAGTCGGTGCTCTCTGACAGGCTGGGTCCGCGTTTACTCTAGAGAGGTGAAGATGTCGGCGGTGGCAGCTGTCACTCAGCCCCCCTTCCACTTCCCCTTCAATCCAATAGGCTCCAAAAAGTCAGGTGATTGCGTGACTTGCGCTATGTTGCGCCGTGAGCTATAGGTTTAACAACAACAAGCACGGAGCGCGAACTGAAAGAGAAACTAAACTACGTGACGGTGAATATGCCGAGGAAAAAGCAACGGGGGAAGAGTGCGGCGTGGACGTCCTTTGTTGTAATCGTCGATCGTGCTGGCAACAAAGTGGGCGCAGTTAATTAATCGCATCGAATCCAACGTGTTCCTCAAATACGACGCAGCTTAGACCGGAACGTCCAGAACGTCCGGAATGACCGGAACTTCTAAAACACCAGCGTGTTTGTATTTCAGGGCTAGGCAAGAGATGTCAGACAGCATGCGTGGATGCCAAAAAATAAAACAAGCGGACCAATTGTCCCTGACTGCGTTTTTCAAAAGCCAAAGGTGCAGTGTTGGAAAAACGCATAAAGTGTGTGCACCAAAGACGTGACATTAACATTCAGTTAATAGATACATTTGACTGTTGTTCCAAGATGAATGGTTTCATTCACATTTTTGCCCCAAGATGGCATCAAATGATCGAGTCTAAAGATGACAGGTCAGGACAAAGGTAAACAAACAAACAGTAGTTTGGTTTAGCTAATGTCAAGACTCGGGGCAGTTTAATTAATTATTCATTAACGTGGTGCATTTGTCATGAAACAATCGTGTGTTTTTACCGGTTTGCCCGGCGGCTGTAAAACACAACGGATCGCCAACATGTTAACGTTGGATGAGAGCCTACACCGGTCAGGACGTATTGTGAACATATCCTATTAGCCTTAGCAGTTGCTACCAATAACCAATAACAACGTGGATTTATTGTTGTTTTACATCACGTAGCCTATGTAGCAACTGAACCGGGTAGAAGAAGACAAAGTTTAGGTAAGAAAATCAAGTTTTATTCAACGCTGGACAACTTTTAACATGAGCAAGCTATGGACTGTATTGTATGGAGCCCCGTTTGGGTCATAATTCAATGAATAAATGAGTCTATTATTATGAAATACAGGCATTTATTATCATGAAATATGTATTCATTATTATGAAATGTTTCCCATTATTTAGAAATATATGTGTATTATAATGAAATATTTCCCATTTTTATGAAAAAATTGTTAATTATTATGAAATATATTTTTATGATTATTTAATCTTAGTTTAATGCATTATAGTTTATTTCAGAATGGCTTTTTTTAAATTTAAGAATGAGTTTTTACATAATTGCTGTCCTTTTTCATAAGAATGAGCTTTTAGATAATAATGACATTTTGCCAGTGGGCGGGACCAGTGGTTAACCTGCACGCTCATTGGCTGATCCTTCTCCATGCAGTTGGTGTGGGACTAGCATCGAGCCTGGTGGCTACCTCTTGGAGTAAATCCGAAAAGGATCTTTCTCCTGTCGCCATGCCTGTCAAAATCAAGTTTTCCCTACATTTTGTGCTACGTTTCTTAGTCGATGTTAACTTTTAACCGTAAACTGAGGTGCATTCTGCCACCTACTGGCCTGGAGTATATACATTGCACCTCACGCCCGCTATCGATATTCACTGTTCTGTTGCTTATGCCTGAATGAAAGAGCAGCCAATCACATAAATGGCTCCGCCCTCTCTGCTAGTGCTGGGCGATATGGAAAAAAATCATATATCACGATATGGACTGTTTTATATCACGATAACTATATATATATCACGATATACCATAATAAAGTATGTTTTCAGTTATCTCTGAAAAGTTTGACAAAAATTTCATTGCTGACTTTTTCAACTTTATTTGAAAGGACATTTAGCTGAACTGTCACAAACATACATTTTTAGTGCAGCAAGCAAAAACAGGTAGGTACAGAGGTACAGTAGCTTTCACATTTTTTTAAAGTGCCACAACAGTTTCTGAGAGGAAAAACACATTTTTGCACTGAAGTTCAGCTATAAAAAATAAACAAAAATTATTTTTCAACTTTTTGAAATCTGTAACCTTGTAGTGCAAAGTTTGCAAACCAATATAAAGTGTCTAAAGTAAACATCAGGGTTGAAGAGAACTCTGTTTAAGGCATTAACCATGAATAAAGTGCAAACATAAAAGGCTACTACTTTGTAGAAGTAGATATGTTTCTATCAAAATTATCGTTCAAGTTGTTATTTAATTACATATTTGCTGTAATAATTGATAAAATTAGGTTAGAAACGATAGAAGAGAAATGGCACGATACACACTTTTCTATTGTCCCCACGATATGTATCATCATATTGGGAAATATTTCATAATAATAAACACCTGTATTTCATAATAATAGACTCATTTATTCATTGAATTATGACCCAAACGGGGCTCCATAGTATTGTCTCGGTTCGATTCGGGTAACTGTTGTGATCGATAAACTAAAGACTCGGGTCGGGTCGGTTGTGGGTCCAAATATTTCGGGTCCATTCGGGTTCGGACTCCCGGACTTATGAAAATAGCTCGGGTCGGGTCGGTTTTGGGTCGAATTTTGAGTTTGAAGAGGGGATGACGTTTAAATGTGTTGTTGGCCTGAAACACAATAACGGATCAATGTTGACTGAGAGCTAGTTCGGACGTGGAATCTCAAGCAGCGTTTTACGCTCTGCAGGATTTATTCCAGTACTACTCCACCTCTTTAATGGGCCGATATAAAGAGCAAGAGGTCCTCGTCTCTCACAGGCCGTCTGACGTCTCGCTGCTCGTAAAAGTCTCCGCCCCTCCCCATCTCCCACCTGAAGGCTACAGAGCTATGGATTGGTGGTTGAGTTATACTCACCCCCATCACCCCCCCCCCACCCCCCCTTGTCTCTGTGGCAGTATGGCGAATAAATGGGGATTGATTAGATAAGAGCCTAGATGCCAAAGCTCAACTGATTTATCCTTGACAAAGCTGTCTTCATTGTGAGGATTGACTGACTGAAATAAATTAAGTTGACAAAAAAAAAAACCTGCAGAGTAAATGAAGCGATCATTGTATTGTCTTCCCTTTCATCTCATATCGTATCGTCCCAACTTGTTCCCTCTCTGATTTCAGAAGACACATCTGTTTTTGTTTTTATGTTGTGAAAATGTCCGAAGCAATTTTGTGAAATGTCCATTTTAAAGGAAGCGCTGGTTGTGGACTTGACCTTCCTGGAGGACCTGTTTAATCAAACATCCCGAGCTTTTGATCTGTGAGCTGAGAGTGATATATACGCCTCGCTGCATTCCCATGTGCTGAAGAAAGCCTCAAACGTTTGAGATTTAGACAACATTCCAAGTGGATTTTATGGATGGCTTCTTTTATGGCCAACATTCATAAATTTCATTTTGAAGCTGTGATATGGTTAATGTTTAAGTTGTAAAAGGGAGCAAAAACAGGCTACATGTGGGGTTGAATCCTCTTAAAGCCACGGGTTTTTATTGGAAATTCTCAGTTAATACAGTACCACAAAGAAGATCGACAGCTTAATGACGGAAAAGTGTATAAAAACGACGGTCAAACAGATTAAAATGCGTGAAGAAAAAGTCCCTCTGAACTTAGCAGACATCTTTAAAGTTTTGACTGTTTTAGATGTTTTAGATGAGTTTAAACATGAATGGTTTCTGGCCTAGAAACAGACCAACGAGACTGAGCTAGCTAAAACCCTCGTGGCCAGTTGTACTGTGGCTCAAAAGGTCACTTTTGAGTGTCGCCCTGCGCTAGACCCCAGTATAACACGAGAAAGCCAAATGACCTCTTAAACCCTGCTACGCTGTTGTTAGCGCCGGTGGTGAAACCTGCGACTGAAGGTTCGTTTGATCTCAGTTCCTGTAACCTTTAAACATTTCACATAAGCACTAGAGAGCTCATTCCCTGCATGTCGTGACGGTGTAATCACATCCAACAGTGCGGCTGTGTGCTTTAAATCAAAATGTTGTGATTTAGGTGGCGTCGTGTCAAAGCACAGCTAAGTTAGCCACCTGCTAACTGACTATGTGACTGGCCCCACTCTATGGAGCCCCGTTTGGGTCATAATTCAATGAATAAATTAGTCTGTTATTATGAAATACAGGTGTTTATTATTATGAAATACTTCCCATTATTATCATAATGGATTTGTTTTTCATAAGAATGATTTGTGTGTCAATCACAGCAGAGAGGGCGGAGCCATTTATGTGATTGGCTGCTCTTTTCATTCAGGCATAAGCAACAGAACAGTGAATATCGATAGTGGACGAGTGCGATGTATAAACTCCAGGCCAGTAGGT